>CM014732.1:80170119-80525119 GCA_004329165.1 Spatholobus suberectus | reverse complement strand
TTGTGTTCAATTAGACCCAATAAGTTCTTTGTTAATTCAATTAATCCTTGAAGGCTTTAGCCTACTTACATGGTTTAAATCTAAGTTCTTTTCGTATGGGTCTGGTAATTGGATTCACCTTTTAGTAATTCCCTAAATCCCTAAGGTTATGAAAACATTGGCCAATTCATTTTGCATAGAGAAATCAATAGAAAAAGAATCAAAAGAGGAACAAGATCACACAAAGGTAAACGAAAACTAATTCATTAAGACAATCATAGGGTTACGCCCAATCCTAGAAAAATAGGGTTCTACTCGTACACAGTCATGAGAGAACACCAAAAAGAAAAGAAAGAAAACATAAAACAAACCCAGATATAATTGAAGAAGAAGAAAAGCAATCCCCAATTCTCTGTGCTTCCAATAGAGTTCTAAAGATAAAAATAAAATCCCTAGAAAGGTCTATTTATATCTAAATTACAATTGGGCCTAAGCTAATCCTCAAAAGAAAATTAAAAACTTGTGAAATCCTTCAGGTAGTTCTGCCTATCGCGTGGTGATATGCACCACCAGTTGGTGGTAGACGTGCAATAGTAATTTTTTGCTCCGGTGGTGGTGGTAGATGTGCAGGTCCATATTCAGCATCAGGGAAAGGTGCCACCAGGTGGTGGTAAGGTCTCCGAGGCTTTTTCTCCAAGATTTTTCTTTCCAAATGCTTTGGGATGACTCCATTTGTAAAACCCCTACTTTTGTATATTAAATTATTCTATATTTATTTTTGGAGAACTGGATGAGAATCTCAAAAGTTTGATCCCTACAGTTATGTTCATATTAGAAAATAGTATGTAGTTTAGATTTTTAATAATTTTTGGGAACAGAGTTCGAAAATTTATAAAATGACCATTTTGTCCTTAAAAAGCTAGATAACATAATTAATAAACAAAAATAATTGAAAGTGTTTAAAAATTGTTTTTAAGTCACCAACGTTCTTAGAATAATTATTAATAATTTTAAAAAATTTTCAAAAATTTATTGAAATAATTTTTCAAAAATGACAAAAATACCCCTAATTGACTGCAGGAACCAACTAGATACTTTTTGACCTTAAAATATTTTGAAAATTTTATACTAAGTAAATTTCATTATAAAAATTTTATTTTTAAATAAAATAATGAAAAATATAATAATCCTATTTTAATTTTTTAATTGTTTTTCTAATATTTGCAATGTAATTTTGAAAAATTGAGAAGGAATTTTAAAATTTTGATTCCTACCATTATGCTCAAAATTTCAAGAGCTATTTAATCGTGATTTTTAATAATTTTCTTGAGTTGGAGCCTGGAGAAATTAGAAAATGACGATTTTGTCCCTATTTCCCAACATTAAGGGCAGACATGAGAAAAAGATTCAATTGAAATTAAAATGTCAATTTGAGCTTGGAATTATGTCATATATATATTAAAATATAATTTTGAGAATTTTCTGGGAATTTTCTGAAATTCCAGCATAAAATGACCAAAATGCGCCTATGTGTCTATTAAGCTTAGCCAATATTGGTTTGACATCCATAAAGGGTGAAAATGGTATTTTTAGTTTATTTATGGGTGAAATATTTAATTTTATAATTTTCATGAAAATTTTGGTATTTATTGAATTAAAATGATTTTTTTATAAATTTTCTTACTTAAAAATACAAAATAAGTACATATAATTTGAAATAAATTAATAAAAATTAAAATTTATTACTAGAAATTTATTTTTGATGAAAAATAATGTATTTGTCAAGTTTTACATTAAAATGCATTATTTTGATGTTAAAAGCTAATTTTTCAACTTTAGGCGTTTTTATCTGTACTGGTTAATTCATCTACAAATAAAATTTACACTGAGGAGCTTGAGGACAACTCATATAGCACATCCCCCAAGCCTAGTAAATTTCTCTTCTTAGGAGCTTTGCATCAATAATTTCATTCTCTTCATCAATCACCTTAGAGGTAATGAGGGAGTGAGGTTGGTTCTAAATTATTGTTACTTTGTATGTTGGTAGGAAGGGTTTTCCCCTAAACCTGTTTAGGCTTAAGTCTTATTATTTTTATTATTTTTTGATGTTAAACTTTAATTTTTGCTAAGTTGTTACTCTGCCCAAATTTAGATTATTAAATCATAATTACTAAATTGTTAGTCTACTCAAATTTAAATTATTAAATTATACTTGCTAAACTGTTACTCTGTTCAATTTTAGAAAATTAAAATACATTTACTAAGCTGTTACTCTGCTCAAATTTAGAAAATTAAAATGTATTTATTTAGTTTTTATTCTGCCAAAATTTTAGCAATTAGATTATAATTACTATGTCGTCACTTTGCTAAAATTTTATATTGTTATTCTGTTAAAATTTTGGTATTGTGCAATTTCTACAAAATAAGGCAGAAATGTTGATTATACTGTGCTCAAATTAAATAAGACTAGGGAAACCTCTGCTTGAGAAGTTAGAAATTGATAGTTTAGTGAGTAATGTAAAGCAAGTGATATGCAGTGACAATGCATCTTGCTAGGGAAGCTACAGTTTGGTATGCTGAGGAATGAAAGGCAGGGACCCATTTGAGGAGGTCTTGGTGGTAGGCAACAAGTGGTGAAGGTCTCAATGGCTAGGGTAGCGCCCTTAAGCTGAGATATTCGCCTGACTAAGTTCAATAACCCCGACAACTGCTCAACATTCCAAGATTGGTTTGAGAGTATACCTCTATAAATAGACGTCTTGACTGATATTTTCTCCTCATTGATGATGAAAACTGTACCATGTGATGATGTTGATGAGGCATATGTACTCCCAATCACTTTCCAAGTTCTGTTGAGAACTATTACTCATTAATGGGAAGTATGGATCCATACAAAGTCAAGGGTAGTGTAATATAACTTAAAATAAATCTCAAGTCCCCTTTGTAAATTGTGTTTTAATTCTTATCATACATGTGAAAGTGATTTTAGAACAAATCGCCTTTATTGTTTTTTTTTTCTTGTATGATTGATCGTAATTATTGAAGATAACGGCACTGCCTGATGATACTGAGGACAAGTCACAGGATACTCCTCCAGATTTGTATACATAGTTTATAATATTTTCCTTGAGTGATAGGGTAGATAAATACTGCTCTGTATATGATTTTTTTGATGTATATATTGGGCTAGGTAGTATATATCTTTTAATGTACTTTGGTTTTCTTTTTGACTATTATATATTACTCAAACCATGATGTACAGTTTGATATATGTATATATATATATATATATACATAAGTAGTTTTTATTATTTCACTTATATTTCTAAATTTTGTTAAATTTAGAAATTTTCTATTATAAAATCGAAAAAAAAATTTACTCACATTTTCATCAACTTAAATTAATAATTAAATTAATATGAATTATATTCAAAATTAAAGGAGTGTTACACCATTGCCTTCTAAAAGGACTTTCAAGTGCTTAAAGGTATTCAAGTCATCTTGAGGACTTCCAATTGTAAGTCTTTTTGCTTTCCAAGCCTAAGAAACCTACAAGATTTTCCTAAAAACAACAACAAACAAAGAAAAAGGCGTAACATGATACAAGAAAGGAAAATCATACAATTAGATACCTAACTAATCCGAAACCATAATAAAATGCTTGCAATCGAGTGAAAATAACTATACTAAATGAGTTATAAAATGCACACATCACATACATTTTTAACTAATTAATCTTATAGTCAACATTTACTTATAATGTTGAAAAATATATTATACATTAATTTAAATTTATTTAATGAGTATCAAATAATTTTCAAACTTTATAAAAATTTGTAGACTCGATTTACTCAAAAAAATCTTTTAATTTAACAGTTGGATTGTTAAAATTTGATATATATCAATAGTTATTGAATGAAGTAACTCTACTAAGAATTACTCTTGGAGTAATTTGATTCCCACCATATATGTGTGTGTGTGTGTGTGTGTGATTGGCTAATGTATACGCACTAGTTTTATAGAAGGAGTATGTCAATTTTGTTTGTCTTTCAAGATAATTGTAGCTATAACTTGCTAAAATATTTTGTCTAAAAAGCAAATGGATATACATTAGTAAACCTCACAAGGATTTGTTAACTTACCCACTTGTGTTTTTTTTTTTTTTTAAGAAATATGTTAGCAATCTACATCTTGGGTGCATTTTAAGTTAATTGAGTTGTAACTTGTTAACGTACTCTTTCTAAAAAAATAAGTAGGTATACATTGACAAATTTACACACACACACACACACATATCAAATAAAAAATTATTTTAAAATTTTGTACTAAAAAGAAAAGTAATAAAAATTGAATGATTAAATTGTTAAGATAATTTTTATGCATGACACAAGTGATAATGTTAGTATTATTATAATTTTAATTAATTTTAGTTTTTCTTTATTGAATTATTCAATTAATATATTTTTATTTTTTAATTTATTTAAACAATACTCAAAATTTTTGCAAATAAGATTAAATATGAAAATATTTATAAGTTAGAATTAAAATAATATTATTAACCAAAAATTGTTATCTACAAAAACAATTAATCCAAGGACTGTTGATGTTGGCACTCTAAAGTTTCCTTAAGAACTTTACATGTAATAGTTTTGTTATACTTATACCAAATGCAATAGGTGGTTTAGGGTTATTTTAATGCTTGTCCACACTTTGTGTGGTCACAGGTTTAAGTTGGAGAATTAACACTTTTTTGTATTTTTTAAATGTTCAATGTTTGAAAAATATAGAGACCAAAATCAAAAATTTGAAAATATGAAAAGTAAAATCGAGCAGTAAAAATTAGGACCCACGTTAACATGCCTGTTGGTTTCCAACTTTACATCAGCACTCTACTGACACAGTATTTCTGTCAAATATTGAATGTCAAGTTAATGGACAAATGAAAATTGTACATTTTAATAATATGAAGATCAAAATTGTTCAAACACTAAACAAGACTAAAAATGCAATTAAACCTAAAAGAGGATAACATTGTATGAGTAATTATATGATTTTGTTGTATAAATATGATACCTGAGAGAAGAAATATGGTAAGTTTCTTACTTGGTATACTTTATATATAGAGACTGTAAAATTTTGACTCATGCATCGCTAAGTACCAGTTTAGCTTAATTATTTCATAATTAGAGCACCAGTTTAACTTATTCGCATCAGGATTTTAACTTATTTACGTCAGGGTGAATGGAATGTAAACCCCACAACACTGAATCACTCTTTTTCCAACTTCAAAAACCAAAAATCTTGTCAGGGTGTTGGATGCTACCTCGACAAAAATGGAAAGGTTATTTTTTTATACTCAAAAACTCACAATTCTGTAGCTCATTGCTCTTTGTACGGTTCATGTAGCAGGACGCTTTGCAGCAGTTGTTTGCCACTAAAATGAAAATACGACCATCTTACAGGGCTAACTAAATAATCAATATTGGATTATATAAAAATTTATCCAAATCGACTCTATAGCTGGTCAATGAAATATGGAAAAAGATGAATGTACACTCCATTTTTGAGTGTATGAGTGAAATAAAGAGAGAGATAGAGGAAAAAATAAAGAAAAAAATAATAAATGTGATAGAAGATATAATGAAAAATGAAGAAAAAAAAAATGAAGTAAAAATAAGATAGAAGAGAAAAGGAATAAATATATATAATAATAACTCATGACATATTGGCGCTTATCAACTTTCCGTTTTTTTGGCGAGGAACTTCCTAGAAAATTCTCACCTTACACTTATATGTCGCCTTATGACCAAATTTGCAACTGTATATATATCTCTGCCTTGCTTGGATTCAAAAGCACACTTCGCTTCAATATTTTGACTTCCGCCCTAAAAAGCAAGTAGCATCTTGAGCTATCATACTTTCCTATTAGCCTTGAGCTGTCATACTAAGGCAACCAAAAGGTACGTAAAATTTTATATCCTAATGAATTTTTTCTAGTTTTAGTATATCAACGTCTTCTTTATTTACTTATAACAGCTGGGGACTAAACAGCATGATGTAAAACTTTAAGGAAGTGTTTTAACTACGTTTTTCAATTATATGATGCTAGGGAGTCACCCCGTCTTTCCTCCACATCATAAATTTAAAATGTCCTCAAGATAAACACCCCCACCCTTTACCAATAAAAAAATAGAGAAATATGAATAGGAGAAAACGAAAGAGGAAGCAAGCCGAGGCCTATGAGAACCTAGGAGAAAACATGATAGCTATTAAGCTTTACTTGCTCTTAATTAATTTGGAGAACACCTAATTTTGTGTGGATAAATTTCTTGGCTATATGTATAGAAAAGACTTTGTTGGGAAAGATAAAACTCACTTCAGTAATCTCTACCCTTTAGTTTCCGACCAACGGTTGATATATCCTTGGTAAAAACTAAAAAAAAATAAATTAAAATGCCAACAGTAAACAAAATAGAAAAAATAAAATAGGGACCCAATTTACTTTCCTTCTTTGGTTTTTTCTCCTTTACAAACCGTAAAGCTGCTCCTGGATGATGTCCTCTTCTTTGCGCAATGTGTATTGTACAGTTCATGCTCTGAATAATTTGGTTGTTTGTGTTTTGTCTTACACACATTCATGAGTTGAAAAACCAAAGAAAGCCTCTTACATTGGATGCTCTTCTCTCACTGGGGGATTCGTGCACAACAGTAAGGGTATGTTTGGTTTAAGAGAATGAAATTAAGGAAATAAAGTAAAAAAAAAGAAAGAAGAAGATAAAAAGCAAAACAAATAGAAAGTAAAATAATTTTTAAGTTGTTTGATAAAAAAAAATATAAAAAAAGAAAGAAAAAATGACATGAATATTCCTAATAAAAATAAAAAATAAAAACAAGAGTATTTGGTGTTTTTATTTATACATCTGCTTTCATTCATCTTTTTCTCTAAAAATGGAAAGATTGAAAAAATATTGGGTCCCATGCTTTTTTACCTTTCCTTCACGCCTGTGATAATACCAAATTAGGCAAAAGAACTGATTTTGCATTCTTTCCTTCCTTCACTATCCGTTCCCTTACTTTTCTCTCGTTCTCGTTCCAAACGTAGCATAAGGTTCGTGCATCAACACTCTCATCTCGCTTCTTCCTCTCAGTAAGCATTCACACTCTTATTTTTTACACACTCGATTTTCTCACAACCACACACAGAACCTCAAGATCTTTTTTTCACTTCCATCATCACCTCTCAAATCTCTTTTTCAATATCTCAACAACACCATCTAGCCTCTCTCACACATAATAATCACCCATCATCTCCTTCCGCCAAGAAAAAGAGAATGGTAATAGCTATTTATCATCCTCTCTGAACCCATAGTTTTAAATTGTGGTTGTTGTGATTTCGTCTTAATCCTTGACATTATAGAAAATTACGAGAAAATACAGTTGATGCAGCTGCAATTGCGGTTGTGGTGAGTCAGAAAAACCTTCATGTTGCTGCTGCAATTGCAGGTATGCCTGAACCCGCCATAGAACTCATTGCCAAGACCAAGACCAGTCACCACACCATCACCCAAGGCTATCTTTTGAATTGAACCCCTGTCAATTCCTAACCCCCATACTGTCATGAACCCTTCGAGCAGCCGCAAGTCACCAGCTCTGCACGAACCAGCCCCGCCAACACCACACAAAACCCACCAGGACCTGTGAGCGACCATGACCCACCATCTTCACTGGCTCACGTTTTCATTTTTAAGACTTTGCCGTTCATGGTAATTTTTCTTTTATAATTTTTGTTTACGACTTTTGCTTTTCGTTGCATGTAACTGTGAGTCTGTGGCATTATTTTTAGCATTGATAAATTTGTCCATAAGTACTTGTAATTGAGGAAATTAAGAAAGAAAAATAAAAAAAAATTCTCTACAAGTTAAAATTAATTTATGTATAAGTTAAAAACTAATTTTTGAGAAGTTAATATAAATTTTTTTTCTATAAATTAACTTATGTATAAGTTAATTGAGGAGCGTTAGCAACATACTTTCTAACACATTCTTTCTGATACATATTTTATTATTAGTTGAAATTTATTAAAAATTATAAAATCACGAGAGAGAGTCATTAAATAAGATGTGAGACCCACAATTTTTTGTAATTTTTGAAATTTTAACCAGTAAAAAATAGTGTGTTTAAAAGAGTGTGTCAAAAAATGTATTACTAGCATTTTTCTAAGCTAATTTTAACTTATAGAAAAAAATTTATCATTTTTTTTAACTTCCTTCTCCTATAACTGCTTATAAAAAAATTCATCTAAACAATTCCCATCAGTTTAATACTTTTCCTTTTTCTTGTATGTGTATTCGGTAATTCATTTTGATTGTAATTTTTTTTTTTAAAATTCATTTTGATTGGTGCAGATTGCCTTCCATCATTAGACCATTTTCTGAATGTGTGAATGTGCCACGTTTCTTTTAATTGCTTATTAGACATATATGCTTCCTTATCTTTTACCCCTTTATTGGATGATATATTGCATTGTTTCCTTTGAACCAAATTGTTCAGATTGCAACTCATTGCATCGTTAGGCTTGCATAATAAATGAAACTAAATAATAATATTTTTATTGTGTAGACCTCATGTCTTTTCATTATTGCTATTGTTGAATGTTTTTCTTTTTCTCTTATTGAGTTAATGTTGTTATGCTTGTAAAACTAAAAATAAAGTAATAATATATTTTAAGCAAGAAATGGTCAATATAATTAGATTTGACATCTTGATATTTTAATATTTTCGAGACACAAAATGTGATAACTTAGTAATTCTAAGTCTTTTAAAAATAAAATATTAAATAACTATAAAAAATAATTTTAAAATGAAAATAATAATAATCCATAATCATAGACTTTAAGTAAAATCAAGTTTTCATAATTTAATGTAAATAAATAATTAATAATAATAATAATAATAATAAAATCTTTAATAAAAAAATGATTAATTGGATGCGATGATATTTTCTTAATCCTCAAATTTTAGGGTATAAGTTGTGGTAGTTTGATGTCTTAAAACTCCTCTCTAAAACAAAAATATTTTAAACAAAATTTAATTTGCCTCTAGAGATTGATGTTGGTGTACATCTTTGTCAATTTTACCTTTAGGACAGATGATCTGTGATAGTTTAAAAATCTTAAAATTTAAAATAAAAAATTAATCAACACGTATTTTTCTACCAAAGAAATATGTAACTTTGATTCTCCATTGCATTTAGAGATACGTAAGAGTAGGGAACCACTCTTGTCAAGCTAAAAAACTAAAAATAAAATTTAATTGTTATCAAGATAAAATAAATATAAGTAGTTGAATAGATAAATTGCTTAATTATTTTAGGGTGAGATAAATATTTTAAAAGTTATCAATAATTTTTTTAATTAATTAGAGGTAACTATTTTTAATGGATGTAGTAGAGTGCTAATACCTTCCCTATATGCAATTGACTTTTGAACTCAAATTTAGTTTTCGAAGACTATTTTTTTTAAAAGATTTTTTAATGTTTTTTCTTAATAAATATTAGTGGTGACTTTCTATTTTTAAATTATTTTAATTTTATTGTCCTGCCACAACTCTAGTTGCGACAAATCTCATAATTTGGATGTGTCATTTCCTTGTATTTTAAGTTGATGATTTTGACCTAAATCATTTATCACTCTTTCAAACTCTACCCCTTTTAAGCATACAGTAGAGATATGGATTGGCCATTCATGGTAATTAAGATGGAATGGATAATTTTATGATCCTTTCTAAAACTTACACGTAATTTTTATTGAATTTTTTATTTAATAATATTTTTTGGTTATGTGATCAAGGTGTTGTTGGATAAACTTTTCGTGGGATTAAGTCTCACTTGGTATTTTTTGAGGAATTAATTAATTTATTTAAGCACTGAATCAAGGTTCTAATTATAAGTCGTCAAAGTAGGAAAAAGACATCCTTAATCATTATGCTAATTCTTTTATAGTAATCCTATGTAAACTGATTAATGGGACACAAATCGTCATTCCATTTGGGGTTATCTATTTCTCATTTTTATTTTATTAAAATTGATTCTATATATGTCTAAGATTCTCTAAAGTTTTAGATAATTCTTTTCTTAAAAAGAAAAAAGAAAAATTGGAGTAATGATAAGTTATTCTAATACTATTATAGTCATAATGTTAGTGGTATATTTTATTAGAAATACTATGAAATTCACTCAATCTCAAAAGTAGTTTAAGAGAAGAAGATTGTGCAAATCCTATAAAGAATATTTTGATCGTATGTAATACATTTTAACATATTTGAAATCCGAATGGAAGGCCACGTACCGATGAGTTTATCTCCAATGATTATTTTTTAAGTTTTAAATAGAGGCAATATTTGATAATTTCTACGAGAAAGGATTAGCTAATTGGAACCCTAGCTAGTTTAAAAAGATATATATTCGAATAATCATTGGTTTTTTTTTCTTTAAAGAGAAAATAGATGATTAAATGAACCGATGAATAAGTTAACTTTGGCCTTCTCTTCCTCATGTATCATCATTGAAAAAAAAATAAAAAAATGAATTACAATATGATTTCAATAGTTTATGCAAAATTGATTGCACAACACAACCAAATGAACAGCGCAATGGTACGTAATTTTCGCTCAAAAACCATAACCCGAAGTGTATTATATTTTTTGAGAAGGACAAAATTTTAAACCCAACAATTACACTGAACTACAAATCTGACTTGTTTACTTAATTGTTATATATACCAGATCTTGAAGGAGAGACAATTAGGATGATGAACAATCAATCGTCTCATTCTGATGAGTCCATACAATCCATTACCAACATTGACAGAGATAATGTTGTGCCCAATTTTGATGAGACAGTTTGGATGATGAACAATCAAATGTCTCATTTTAATGAGTCCATACAATCCATTACCAATTTTGACGGAGATAATGTTGTACCCAATTTTGGTGAGACAACTTGGATGATGAACAATCAAACGTCGCATTTTGATGAGTCCATACAATCCATTACCAATTTTGATGGAGATAATGCTGTACCCAATTTTGATGAGACAATTAGGATGACGAACAATCAAACGTCTCATTCTGATGAGTCCATACAATCCATTACCAATTTTGATGCAACCCCAGAGAAAGGGTGGGGAAAATTTTTAAAACAAGCAGTGAACTTGCTTGCACATCAGAATCAGAATGAGTGGTTGAAGGACATGAGAGGGAACCTAAGTTTGGTGGCTACGGTGATCTCAACTATGACCTTTCAAGTTGCTATTAATCCACCGGGTGGCGTTAGGCCCCCAAATGAAAACGGAGATGTTGAATGTCCAACAGTCCGTACATACACCGAATCATGTCCCGGAGAAGCTATCTTAGCTGTTGTGTTCCCACATGATTATTACAGGTTTCTCGCATGGAACACCGTTTGTTTCGTGGCATCTCTCAGCGTTTGTCTCTTGCTTGTAAGTGGACTCCCTTTGGAACACCGACTAACCACGTGGCTTTTATCAATGGGCATGTGCATCACTATCACAAGCCTTGCTCTCACCTACATGTATGCCGCATCAATGGTTACCCCACTTTCCGTTTGGGGCACAACTTATGGTATGTTTGAAGTTGTTCTTCGTATTTGGGTTGCTTTGATAGGAATCATCGGTCTTTTCCTCGTCATACGCTTATTTGTTGGGTATGTGAATAATCGGATTGAGAAAGGTAAGCGCCAGGAGATTGATTTTGATGTGCTATAATCATTTACAAACAAATTAATAAACTTGTCTAGCTTCCAAAGTGGTGCCGTATTTCAGCAGCATGTGTATGCTGTTTCTGAGATTAGTTTGGGGAGTTTTTGATTTTGTTGGTCAGGTAGAAGCAAGGGATGCAAAGATCACTTTTGGCAACATACAAGATTCATCTGGGTTGCCATTGCCTGGTTAATTTGGCTTCATAGGAACAATATTTTCTTCAATAATGCTGTATTGGGACTTTTAAAATTTGTTGGCGAGTATTAAACTTAGATCTTGGACTAGGATTACAACTAGATTAAAAGGGTGCTCTCTTTCTTTTCTTGATTGATTGTTTGATCTGAAGGTTTGTTTATCTCAATGTCTTCTCAATCGTTGTTAAACTGATGTAAGGGTTAGGGTACACTTTGTACTCCTAATAAATTTTCTTTGCAAGTAAAAAAATATGTTAAGTCTGAAATATTTTAGGCGATTTTGCATTTGCTGAACTGATATAACCAAACTTTCAAATTCCGTTATGCATTATTTATTAGTTGAAGTACTAATCCAGGGAAAAATTGGTCCATACATGTCATCGGAGTTGGTTTCTAAGACTATCAATGTTATTGTATCATGGCTTGGTGAATGAATGGTTTGATAAGGGAAACACCGTCCAATGGACCGTCCCCAATCCAATATTAGAGTAATATGCAGTGAGAATAATTTTCCTCCAAACTTGTAATAATTTGCAAGGAGCACTAATAAATATAGAGCAGAAAATAGAAATCACAAAAGTACAAGAGACATCAAGATTTTAACGTGGAAAATCCCTCAAAGTAAGGGTAAAAATCATGGGTCATTTAGATCAAAGAAATAGTTCCACTATAATCAATAAAGGTACAAAAAAGTCTCTAACAAGTGCACAAAAATGTGCTAACAACCAGCTAGAAAAATAAAGCACCAATGCTTACAAATGAGAAACAAGAAGATGAAAAAATACCCCAAAACAGGGCAGCTATTGCAAGCAGTGTATCTCGTACTCCAAACCTCTAATCAACCTAAACCAACGGTGAATGAATCCGTCATTGTGATTTTACGGTGGTTGTCAGGTGAGTATGCGAGTTCAACTTTCCCTCTTCTCTTCTCTCTAATGGTTGTTGTTCTCACTTACAAATGAGCCTCTCCATGACCCTAATCTGACCCCTCTTCACTTGGATAAGTAAGAAAAATGGGTATGCACATTTGGGCCTTTTCTCCACATAGGAAGGAGGCCCAAAACCCAACATGGTCACAATTTATACTAGTTGTATGTTAAGTTAATGTTGGTATGCAGTAGTAATATATGTTGGAGATTGTGAAATAGTTGTTTAGTTTAAACTATCTTCCCTTCTCATTTCTAAAATTTTGTGGGAATAAATTATCTCTGATTTCTTTGAGATAATGATTTATCATTATCCTTTCTCATATCATGAGGATAACAAACTATTATTTCTCTATTTAAATTTCTCACACTTTTGTATAGGTGTTTAAAAAATATTTAATTATTATATTATTAAATGTAATATTAATTAAATCTTTAAAATTGGCATTATTTCTTATTATAAAATACTTAATTTTTAAACAATCTTTTTAATGTTTATAACTAACGTGTTTCTACAAGAAAAAATTATTTTTTATTTTTTATTTTTTTTTCATTTTAAGATACCTATTGATCAAAATTTTCTAGATTCATACATATTAATTGTATGATATGAATAATTTTTCACTTTTATGATAAATAATTATAATCATAAAATTTACATATTGGATTTTACCATGTACGGGATAAATAGGCGACTTTACTTCACACTTGATGCAAGCAAGCAACTATTCTCTTGCTACTACATTGCTTTGTATTACTTCTTTAAATAAAACGACTATTTCCAAAACCAATTATTCTTGAATATCAACCTTTTTTCTCAATTTATTTTACATAGGAATTATTAGTGACATCAAAGCTACATTCAGTCATATACTAGGCATAGATATATTACATAATTAGTTCCAAAAAATATCCTAAAATATTCTACACCACTCCCATAATTTTTTTCTTAACTTATAACTAATACCGTTCAACCATCATCTATTTTTATTCCTATTTTTATAGTAGAAAATTATGATTTTTTGAACATAAACATGAAGACTTTTTTTGCTCTCATGATTGATTTGTGGGACATTATAGAAGAACAATTCACTACTACATACATTGCAACTCGTGCTAGAGCTCAACAAAAATGTTGAGGAAAATAGATAGAAATTAAGATTCAAAAGAATCATTTATTTTGTAACAAGTATTACTAGACATTATTTTTCCATTAATATAATAGTGCTACAAGTGCTCAAGATGCATGGTGTACTCTACAGAAGGAGTTCCAAAAAGGCGTCAAGGTATATGCCATTAAACTTCAAATTCTAAGACATGAGTTTGAATTATTAAAAATGAAAGACTCTGGAACTGTAAAAGACTATTGTTCTAATATCAAAGAAATAGTAAGTTAAATGAGGGCATATGGGGATGATATTCTTGACAAAAATAATTGTTGAGAAAAATATAATTTCTTTTTCCCATACATATGATGCAATCATCACAACAATTGAGCAAACTAAATATTTGTCTATTTTATCGCTAATAGAATTAATAGGCTCAAGAGCATATATGAGCAAAGATTGAGTAGACATGATGAAGGCCAAGTTGAAAATGCCTTTCATCACAACTCAAATGTTAGGGTCTCAAAAGAAAGGACATGAAGGAAAGAAAAATGGTGGAGAAATTTCTAAAAATAAAGAGAATCTAGAAATTTCTCTAAGAATAATCAAGGTAAATATCCTTCGTATGGCATCTGCAAAAAGACAAGTCACTTGGAGAAGGATTGTTGGCATCATGGAAAACTACAATGTTGGTACTACAAAAAAATTGAGCACATGGAGAAGAATTGTCACAACAAAAATAAACATTAAGTAAATTTTGTTAAAGAGCATGTATGCGAGTAACAATTATTCTATGCTACCTAAGATTCGTGTGATGAAAAGGATAAAAATTGGTACTTAGATGGCAGTTGCAAAAATCATACAGCCAAGAATGAGAACATCTTTAAAGACATTAATAACTCCATCAAAGTAAAAGTTTGATTGGGGAACAACACCATGATAGAGTTAAAAGAAAAAGACAATATCATGATGAAGAAAGAGAAAGGTACGAGACTCATCAAAGATGTTTTATTTGTTCCTACCTTAAAGAAAATCTTTAAGTATTGGCCAAATGATGGAGAAAGGTTATGCTCGTCACTTCAAAGGAGATACATGCACAATCTATGATAACTATAACAAAAAGGTTAAGATAGCCCAAGTAAAAATGTAAAAGAGGAATAGAAGCTTCCCAATAAGTTGGAAATAAGCTACTAACATTCTTATAAAGGTGCAAGTTGATAATTCATGGTTGTGGCATTAGAGATTTGGCCACTTTAGTATACATGCCTTGAACATTTATTTTAGAAGGATACGATAGGAGACCTATCTTGTTTAAAAGAAAATAATGAAGTCTATGAAGGTTGTTAATTAGGCAAACAATATCGAATAACATTTTCAACTAGAAAAGCATGGATAGAAAAATATTTGTTGGAGTTGATCCACACTAATATCTATAGACCGATGAGGACACCATCAATCATTTCACAACAACAAATATTTCATCCTCATAATTGATGACTTTTCTAGAATGACTTGAGTTTACTTTACTAAAGAAATATTAGTAGTTTTTGGAATATTAAAGAAGTTTAAAGTCCTTGTTAAGAAGCAAAGCAAGAAACATAGTAAAGTTCTTAGAAGTGATCGTGACAAAGAGTACAACTCCCACAAGTTTAATAAGTTCTATGAGGATGAAGGCATTGAGCAACAACTTACAGTTACATATTCTCTATAACAAAATGGAGTGGTTGAAAGGAAGATCATACAATCATAGAGATGGCCAGATCAATGTTGAACGAGAAGGGCTTGTCTAATACTTTTTAGGCTAAAGCAGTTTATACTATTATTTATATATGTCTAGCTAAGGCAATTCAAGACAAGACTCTTGTTGAAGCTTTTAATGGGCAAAAGCCATAAACTAAACATCTAAGACTATTTGAATCTATTTGCTACACACTTGTTCCTACTGAAAAGAGACATAAGCTAGAAGACAAGACTATATAAGGCTTTTTCTTGGGGTATAACTCACAATCTAAAGGTTGTAGAGTTTATAACTTGAAAACAAAGAAGCTTGCCATTAGTCAAGATGTTAAGGTTAATCAAAATGCTACTTCGAATTCGGAAGAAGAAAAGGTTAAGAAAAGTAATGTCTTTATGCCAATACAACAATCTTATATATGAGTTGTAAAAGTAGCAAGAGATCTAGGTATATTTTCTTCACCTCCTCAACAACATACTTCTTCACCAGAGTCTACTTTGAGACGAGTTAGGTCTTTAGTGGATGTATATGAAACTTGCAAAGTGGCTATATTTGAACCTGAAAGCTTTGAAGTAGCAACAAAACAAGAAGTATGAATCAAGACAATGGAAGAAGACGTAAAAATGATTGAGAAAAATAACATATGGGAGTTAGTAGATTGCCCAAAAGTAAAAGACATCACTAGATTTAAATGGGTTTAATTATAAGACAAAGCTTAACCCCGATGGGTCAATACAAAAGCATAAGGCTAGGCTAGTAGCAAAGGGGTACTCGCAACAACCTAGAGTTGACCATTGATGAATCTTCAATTCATAAAGATTCATTAATCCAATTTATGAAATTAAATACAAAAAATAATAAGAAATCTCACATAAATCATAAAAATTAGCATAGTTTTGTAAATATTAGAATTTTAGATAGAAATCATGTTTTATGTATATACTTAGAAAAATTCACTAAAAAATTGCAAGAAATAAGGATTTTTACTTCATTACCCAGTGGCAGTCCTAGTAAGATCCACGCCCAGTAAGGAGTGCCAACTGGCAATTGTTTGTAGTGTAATTGTCAAAGTTGTTTTCAATTATAAGGATGCCTAGCAATGCACTTAGCAACCCATGGTGGGAAATTCAGATGTGGTGCCCAACGATGGTTTGGTAGTATTAGGGCAATGACTCATTGCTTGTAACTTATAAATAAGCGTTTAGTGCCATCTTTTAGGGACCTTTTGCCAATTTTTAGATTTGTATTGAATTTCTTCAATTCTTCAGAGCTTTTGTGTCTTGTGCAAAGCTTTTACCAAATCATTTGAGTCTCGTGTTATCTTAGTGAGAGAGGAAGCTAGAGTTTGGAGATTCTTGAAGATTTTTTAATGGAGATTCACTTTGGAGTTTCAATTAAGAGCTTACATGCCTTCTTCTTTGTCTCTTGATCATGCTAAGTTATTTTCGTTTGTTTTGTTTTTGTAACAATTGAATCACTAATTTGAACTTTTAACTTGTTTAATTGATCTTTAATTTAATGCTTTATCTGTCAATTTCATTTTTTTATTCTTAATGCCTTTGGTAAGGTGGAAACTAGCCAATTGTAACTAACTTAGGGTTAACTCAGGAGAAAGACTTTGAGTTAGCGATCAATTTGAAAACTAAAACACATGATTTGCATAAGCTCTAAGAATGGAGGTGTGTAGGTTATGTGCACTCTTAGATAATTCGAAGCATAATGCATGAATGTCTAGCACGTGTGCCTAAGTATCTACTTTAACAACTAGGACACATTACTAAGCAATTGGGACAAGATTTTAAGAAGAATTCGAGCAATAAGCTAAAGTGTGAGGTTGAGATTTGAAAGAGCAAGCCTTGGTGGTAGGAGTAGTGAAACATGAGTTACTTTGTGATTATGTAGTGCCTTTTTGTTTTTGAGTCCTTTTGTGTCGATTTGGTGAAATTTGAAGTCCAATTTAGGTCAAAATAACTTTTCATAACTAACCACTAATTGTCACAACTTAACCTCAATTCGCTTAACAAATGCCAAAAATTAGTATATGGTGCTCATCCTAGTCTCTATGGGATGATTTATCACTTTATTACTTATTGATTGGTATACTTGTCAAGTTAGGTTGTGATAATCCATTGTCCTTACACATTCACTTTCACAATATTACTTAGTGACATCCTTCATAATAATTCATTAAGCATCCATCTTCACATCATAACCTGATGTTGTTAACAACTATAATGAGACATTTGCTCTAGTTGCTCGTCGGATACAATAAAAGCTTTAATAGCTCTTACAACTCATAAAGGCTAGCATATTTTCCAATTAGATGCTACTTTCCTCAATAAGGTTCTACAAGAAGAGATTTATGTGGAGCAACCACAAGGCTTTGTTAGAAAAGGCAATAATGAAGGCAAAGTGCTAAGACTAAAAAAAAAAACTTATATGGCTTGAAGAAAGCTCATCAAGCATGGTACACCATAATTGATCAGTACTTATAGGGCACCAAGGAGTTTTGTATACGGTATAAAACTATGACCAACTCTAGGTTGCTTGACTACACAAACAATGGTTGGGCAAGTTTGGTAGATGACATGAAGAGCACACTAGCCATTGCCTTCTCAATTGGATTAGGAATATTCTCTTGGACATCAAAGAAGCAAGTAACAGTTCACAATCAACAGTAGAGGCAGAATATGTGGTTGCAAGCTGAAGCTACAAGTTAAGCTATATGGCTTTAAAGAATACTTGGAGAAGCGGGTGAACATCAATAAATTCACTCAATTTGGTTCATATGTGAATATTTTAAAATAATTATATGCTTCATAAAATAATACAAGAATTGAAATAAAAAATTCACCAATAGTTAAATATGTTTATTTTTTGGTTAAATTGTGTTATTGTTTAATATGAAAAATTACATGGAATGAAATGTAAAAAACATCATGTTAATTGAACCTTCAAGTCATTTTCCCTAAAAAAAGTTCATGATAGATATAAAGTATATGATACTTAGGGGTGGAAATAGGTTAGACCACCCAACAAGGGTCTACAACCCAACCTACATCAAGTTAGGTCTAGCCAGACTTTTTTATGAAATAAATTAAGTCAAGGATTGTGATAAATGAGAAGTTACAAAAAATTACAAATGTACAATTATATCACCTACAAATTATTAGTACTAACTCGATTTTTATTTCACTCATTTTATGTAGTAAAAATATTAGGCCCAAACAAATGGTCTTCCTAGATCAATTCATCATTTAGTCATCATATATCTATCGAGTCTCTTATTACAACTAAACAAAAATTCAAATATTAAACTAAATTTAGACTCAAATGTAGCTATTTATTCTTCAGGATCTAATACAATTATACAAAAATAACATAAAAGTGAGATTATGTAAACGTACTTTTGACATCTAAAAGACAATTGAATAATGCCACCAAAAATTACAAACTTAGAACTTATACTTTAATTTCTCTTTTTAAAAGTGCATTGGCATATTTGAGAATCCAAATCACTAATAAGGGAAACAAAAGTTAATTAAAACTATATTGAGAAAATATTGGCTTGCACTATCAATGCAGACAAGAGACCATACTTTTAAAAATGACACAAAATCACAAAATCTAAAAGGATTAATATGATTAGATAATAATATCATTTGTTTTTATTTTTACTTTTTATGTGTGAAAATACAATTATTATTTTGAAAGCTCCTTTTTAATGAAGACAAATTTTCCGAATTCCATTTAAAATTTTTAGGATAAAGTTTAGATCAAATTCTTTATATTTTTACCGTTAAAATTTTCATTTAAAAGATAATACATGGATACTTTTTCTAAATCATAAATAACTTATGACACGTGTTACAAAAATTTATGCAAAAACTCATCTAAGAACTTGATGAAAATAATATAATAAATTCAAGGCTTAAATATGATTTTCGTCCTTGTATTTTAGTGCTTTTTCATTTTTTGTCCCTATAATTTTTTTTTTCCAAAATTGTCCCTGAACTTTAGCTTTCTTTCATTTTTAGTCCTTGCTATCCAATTCCATTACAAAAACGTTAAAACGTGACACGTCAGCAAATGACGTCATCATATGACACATCAACACAAATGACACATCATCATCGCTACGTCAGCAAAAAGTGCCACGTCATTGTTACCATAGAAGGACTAAAAAAAAAATTTACAGGGACTAAAAATGAAAAAAAAATGTATAAGGACGAAAAATGAAAAAAATTACATTGATTAAAAGAAAAAAAAAAGACATATTTGCAGGCATAAATATAATTAAGCCTTATATGTAATGTATAAATTTAATTTATACTTAATATAAAATAAAAATCTTAATGATAAAAGCACTACAACCAAACAGTCAGGTACCCCAAAATAAAAATACTACCATATAATCAAAATTGCTTGGCCAATCCCATACTCATGTGCCAACCTAATCCAATGATATAATAAAAACATAACTGCAACACCAATTGACTCATCATCATCAATCCAAATATCCAATTGAATTAGAAAATGATACATGTATATGAAATGTGTCTAGCTAGACCCGTTGTTATGATTGGCATAATTATCTAAATTGCTTGACAGTAGAGGATGAGTAAAGTGTATCAGGTGCACATTTTCGTTTTTTGTGTGTTATTGCTTTTGTTTTGTATAGAGGGCTACTTTTGATTTTAAGGATTTGGTCTCGTCCACATACTCCTCTATAGTAAATTTTAGTTCTTATCATTATTTTTGTATGCTGAGGATGTTGTTGATCTCGTATTAGCCTAACACAGGTGGCCAAATTTGGTTCGACAGTTCGTTTATCTCTTTCAAGTTTTCTACTTCTCTTAATTAATCTGGTTACTCTCAATTGTTTCATTTGGTTAATTCAGGTTGTGTCTTAGTTTTATGATTTATCATACGAAGATGACTTATTATTATTCTTGCATATGTTCTTTTTAGTCTTACATACAATGGTAATTACCATTCATGCATGTATTCTTTCAAGTCTTCTCTGCTTCCCCTTCTGCTTAAACTTTTGATTTTGATTAGCTTGTTTGGATTTCTCTAAAGTTTGAATGCCATAAATAATTGTTGTGCTAGTGCTTGTGTTTTTTTAAAAATAAAATATAGGTTGTGGCTACTATGAAATATAAGTGCTCTTTTTGGCAACTTCAGATATAATGTGAAGGTTGCTAGAGTAAATGAAAATAGACAATAAATGAAACCATATGATTAGTTAATTTGTAGCAAAGGGTTGTGGAAATTGTTACTGAATATTTGGAATATGTAGCAAAGGATTGGTTAATTTTTTTTTTCGTGCCTGCAAATATGTCCTATTTTCTTCTTTTAGTCAATGTAATTTTTTTCATTTTTCGTCCCTGTACATTTTTTTTCATTTTTAGTCCCTATAAATGTTTTTTTTTCATTTTTAGTCCCTCTACAGTAACGATGACATGGTATTATTGCTGACGTGGTAGTGATGACATGTCGCTTGCGCTGACATGTCAAATGATGATGTCATCATGATGTCATTTGCTGACATGTCACATGTTGACATCAACAATTTAACGTTTTTTGTAGCAGAGTTGGACGACAGGGACTAAAAATGAAAGAAAGATAAAGTTCAAGGACGATTTTGATTTTTTTTTTTTACAGAGACGAAAAATGAAAACACGCTAAAATATAGAGACGAAAATCATATTTAAGCCTAAATTTTATTTAATTTTTGTCTTTTTTAATCCTCTTTATTAGTTATTTTTTAGTATATAATTAAAAAATAAAAAGAAAAAAGGCAACATGAAAGACGAAAGTGTGACACTACATCCACGTACAACAATCCAAATTATTAACAAAAGTGTAACTGACTGCTAATGCAAACCGTGGGCAATGTGAACAAAGAAAATAAATGATTAAATTATAAACCAATTATTATAAAAAAGTAAAAATTACAAGATGCAGCATAAATATGCAAACCGTGAGAAAAAAAAGCTATTGTGTTGACTGCTGAATGTGTTTATAGTTAGAGAAATGCTAGCAACATACTCTTTGACATACTCTTTTGAATACACCATCTCTTATTGGTTAAAATTTCTTAAAAATTACAAAAATTTATGGGTCCTACATCTATTTTAATGACTCTCTCCTATGATTTTGTAATTTTTAATAAATTTCAACCAATAATAAAGTATGTATTAGGAAGAGTGTGTTCCTAGCACTCCTTTTATAGTTGTCCCTTCGGTGACGCAAGCATAGGCCAATGGCCATGCGCAATGTCATGATTTGAGTGAATAACATTACAAATATTTTTAAATAAGAGACCGAGTGAGTGACAGCTGAATGGAAGAAGACAAAGAGAAGAGGTGGCTTCTTAATAATTTTACAATTTAAAAAATAGGCTAAATTACACCTTTGGTCTCCCTATAATTATCAATTTGCGATTTTAATTCTTTGTTTCTAATTTCATGATTTTAGTCTCTAATTTTTAAAAATCCGTAATTTTGGTCTCCTTATTTTTTATTCCACAATTTTAGTCTTCCAATTTTTAAAAATCAACAATTTTGGTCTTCCTACATTTAATTTTGCGATTTTAGTCCCCTAATTTTTAAAAGTTCGCAATTTTGGTCTAATTGTTAAATGTTCATCTGACGTTACGTATAGTGTGGCATTAGACTGACTGCATGACAAATATTATTTAATAGATTAATGTCACATCATAATCAACATTGAGACATTAATGGTTAATAGATGAACATTTAACGGTTGGATCAAAATTGTAGATTTTTAAAAATGAGAAACTAAAATTGCAAAATTAAAAATAGGGGAACCAAAATTGCAGATTTTTAAAAATGAGAGACTAAAATCATGGAATTAAAAATAAAGGAACCAAAATCGTGAATTGAGAATTATAGGGGGACCAAAAGTGCAATTTAGCCTAAAAAATATAGTTGGGTCAAGTCCTCGTCCCCTACCTAACAATCGTCTCTTCGTCTCTACTAGTTCTCTATATAGCAAAAGGGTCATAGAAAATATATAACCGTTACTATATTTTGATTTGATTAAATTCTTGTAGCGTGTCGTGGGGGATTTTCTGCCACACTAGTGAAATTAGGCTTGCCTCGAAGTTGTTGTATTTAATGGAAGCATGAGGGAAAATGCATGGTCCTTGTTTATTTCCATATATATCCTAAGATGCCACCAAGAGCACATGGATCAACTGATGCAAGATTGTTCCAGCAATATGCAACTACTTCAAATACATGGAAGAAAAATTTTGCCGCCTATAGTGTATGGGAGTGAGGGTGCCCTCCTAGGACCTCTCTTGGTTTGTTTGGTATTTTGTGGGTTTGTACTATCATTGGTTGTGCTAATTACTATATTTGTACTAAGCATTGTTAGTCTAAGTCTTAGAGGCCAATACTTTATGGTTTACTTTTGTATCTTGCTTTATTTATTTAGTAATGATATAAGGCATTTTATTTATTATGTGTGAACATCATAAAGTTTGTAAAATAATTTATTTAATGCTATTCTTAAATATCCTTAGTCAAGTATTGCTGTCAATAAGGACAACGATAATACATTGAAACTAGTATGTGAATAGACCGATGATTACTATCACAGGTCATAATGAGATATCAAATCTTCATAGGGGTATATGATTAGTCTAATGATGTACTGGGTTAACCCATTATAAGAATGCTACACAGAAGAGTTATGTGAGTGTTATAAGTGATTTTCAAAGTGACTATGATGTATATAGTCCTCAGACCTAAAATCACTATGATTCCTACATGAGGAATTGTATGTTTAAATGTCATTAAACATTGCCTATAATAAGGTGATTATAAAGCTGGTAATTGGACATAGAACAAATCATAAAGAGACCTAGGAACATGAGTGATTCAAATGAGATTTGTTCTTCCTTCATAACCAGATTAAAATCTGTGGGCCCTCTTAATAGGCTAAGATAATAATGCATGACCATGCTAAAATGAGTCAATATGAGACATTGATCTAATTTATTCTTATGTCTACTTAAGTATCAAAAAATAGATAAACTAAACTATATAAGGATGACACATTCTATGTCTTATGTTCAATTGTGATATCTAGACAAAGGGACGAAGTTACACAAGAAATATGTCATGGAAAGGTCATGTCAAGTCACAAACATTCTTGTTACTTGGATAATAGTGATGTATTGTTAGATACCACTCACTATTTATAATATTAAATAAAGTTTAATATTATTGCCAACGTAATGAAAACCTACAAGGTCACAATCATATAACATATTAAAGGAGAAAATAAATATTAAGTTTGATTATAATATTTCTTATGGACTAGATTCATAAAGTATGAGCCCACTTTAAAGGAAGGGCAGAATAATGAGAAATTGTTTCTCTTAGGTCAAACCCTTAATGTAAAGGCTGGTACTGCTAGGTTAAAATGCTAAGGAGCTCCTATATAAAGGGATACCTAAAGCCCTAAGAGGCATGTTATTCTATGTAGCTACATATTGCACTCAGTTTGCATGAGAAACCTTAATTGTAAAGACATTTCTTGTAGCGTAGCTAGCACTACTTCCCCTTCCTTGATAAAAAGACAATTGAGGAGTCTATTCACGCGGACTTCGTAGAGGTTTGGCTCGTGTGATTGTTGGACTACATGGTTTGTGGAAAAGATTGTCATGCTACAAGATGTAATCCTTCTATCACAGTTTTATTCTTTTGAGCAAGGATCTTATGATGGGAAAATTTTTGCCTTTGGTTGTTTTTGGTTCACATTTCCCGACAAGCATAAAATGTTATTTTGACCATAACTCTATGTGTAAAATGAGTATAAAAAATATGCTTTTTGATCTTGAAAACAGACTTCTTGAACTTCATTTTTGGCACATGTTTTGTTTAAAAACATTGAGTCTTGACCTATAATAGTTTGACACAAGTTGGGCTTGAAATTTGAACATTTTTTCCTAACATTAGTGATATTTCTCTAAGATATTTATTTTGGTGCTAAGTCGATCTCTATGAAAACTAAGCCCATATTTAATTTGAAAACTAGACATTTTACGCTTTCATATGAATGGTCTTTTGCTCAAAATAAGTTCTTTTGAAAGGTCAAATATATGTTTAAAGTTGTGGCTATGTACTGGAATCTTTGGTATTTTTCATAAAAGAACTATGTTCAATATTTTACATTTTTCTCATTTTGTATAGATTTTTCCTTGAAAAACTAGACACAATTATGGAAACTATATTTTCTAGGGCTTGAATTTGGGCATAAGATTTGTCATTTAATTTTAAGTAAAATTTAGTGGGTTAAAATATTTTTTTCAAAGTTGATGTTTTGTAGTGGCCGAGAGTTAGTCTTCAGCTTGACCTGTAGGCACTTTAAGTCTTTTAGTAATTTTTGTAGATGTTTGTTTGGAAAAATGTTTTCAGTTTTAGAACTTATGAATCAGAGGACAATTAAAAGATATCATAATCCTCATTAGTAAGAAGTTGAACTAATAATATTTCAAAAGAAAGCTTATGACAAGTTGGAAAATAAGAGAACGAGTTTGGAGTATTTAAAGACTTAAGCAGTTTTGACTTAAAGGACTATATTTTTGAGGATTTAATAAATATATACTATCAATTTAAGATGAAAGACACTTGGAGAAATTATTTTACAAAAAATAAGTCAAGTAGTGAGAAATAAAATACATAGAACTATCTTCAGCTTTAATGATGAAGCGAACCCACCTTAATAACTTTGAAAATCTCTAAGTGATGAATTATACATGAAAATCTTAAGTAAAGGAGAAGGATCAAATACGGCTAAATTTAAATTAATTAAGATTAATTATGGATCAATTAGAGCTTAATTTGTAATTAGGAAACTAATGTGGCTTAAATTAATAATAAAGTGACTAATTAGGTAATTTATTTATCCTTTAGGCAACTCTTGGAGACAAGTGAACTTGAAATGATCAAAGTCAATCCTTTGATTATGAGTTAAGTTGAGTGGATGTCTAATTAAGCATCAAGTGCATGGTTAAAATTTATTTGTAGGATAAATTTGTACTACTTTAATAATAGATGTTAATTAAGGTTGAAAATAAGATAAACCATTTTATTCTAATAAGAAGAGATTAAGTGTTCCATAATGTACCTAAGATTCTCATAAAACAAGATCTACATAAGGTACACAGTTAGAGGAAATTGTGAAGATTGAGAAATGTAGACTAGAGGGGTCAAGACCCGTGTATTGGGTGAAGTTCTTGAGCATAAGGATGCAAGTTTTTTTACTATGGCTATGACTGTACCAATGATTACGATTATGACTGAGTACAATTATAATGATTCTTGATGAAATGTGAGTATGAATATGATGATTGTGATGTTATTGATAGGCCTTAGCTTTGCTTGTTATTAGTTGTGAATTGTGTGGTGCTCACGAGTGACAGGGTGAAAGATTTGGTATGTACTTTGTGCAATGTGAAATGAAATGTATTGGACATTGTAGGTGATGTAAAGGGTAATCTAAGATATGTTGTACGTATCTAGAATATTGCATCAGTTTTTCTATTTGACTGAGAGTGTGAATGAAATAATAATTGTGATGTGGAGGGTTGTAAAGCCTAAGGCACAAGAAAGTGACTTTATATGTGAAAGTTAATTATGAAACCGTTGAGTGACTTATGTGCATTCACACATGTTGCATACAAGGTACATTATGATGAGGTTACATTCCCTAGAAAGGGGCATGAGTATAAGTGAGTGGAGGCCATTGGGAGGCCTTGGGGATGTTCTAGCTCGAAATCCTATAGATGATCGGGTTATTGTACACCCTGTGTCATGGGAAGTTAGGAACTCAAACCCCCCACGTCCCCCTCCCCCAAACGTCTTGACACAGTGCTACGCTACTTATAATTAGTTATGGTGTTTGTCCTAGATAGCTTATAGCATGTGCTGCCATGGAATGATGACAAGGCCATCAATATTATTTATAATGTTGCTATGTTAAGAGACACTATTGTTTATATCGCTCTACATAATAAGATCATTCCATGGAGTAGAATCATTGATCATATGTAAGTGCATTTGGTTATCATAGTTTAATATTGATGATAATCTTTCTGATTACGTTTGAGAATAAAATTGAGACCGTGGCTTCTCTTGTTACTAATAACCCCTATGCCTTTCTTTATACCATTAAGGCTGCATATGATTCGGTGAACATCTTGGGGCAACCTACTACAACTTCAATTGAGATAGCTTGGTCTCAGCCTGGGGAGGGATACATTGCACTAAACGTTGACGGAAGTGCCTTGACAAACTCAGGCCAAGCGGGGTTTGGAGGTTTCCTCAAGGATCATGCTAGTACCTTCCAAAAAGGTTTTTTTGGGAGTGTTGGTGTATCGAATATCCTCCATGCTGAAATCATGGTGCTGCTCCATTGCCTTTAAATATACTGGGATACTAGTTATAGGCTTGTTGTGTGTTACTTAGATTCGTTAAACACTGTCCAGTTGGTCCAGGATGGAGTCTCCCACTTCCATCGTTATGGAAATGAATTAGCAATGATAAAAGATTACATGCATTGTAGTTGGGATTGTAAACTGAAACATACGTTACGGGATGGTAATTATTATGTGGATTACTTAGTCAAGTTGGGTTCTAGATCTGTAGAGAGATTAGTGGTCTTGTGCACACCCTTTATAGGGTTGGACTTGTTGTTACATGCTAATGCCATAGGCGTTTGTTTCCAGCGTAGCTAGTTTGTATCCTTTTCTTCTTTCTTAGACATGTAACCAAAAGGAAATTTGGTATATAAAAAAGGTAAGAAAATATTCTTACTGTGAAGACTTCTAAAACTTCATCAACATGAGTTGTACAAGAAATATTGGTGCAAAAAATTAAGAACTACAGAGGAGGCAAATGATATTGAAAAACAAAAAGAGACAGATAATTGTGAATGCAAACATAATCTATTACAATGTGTGTTTATTTTTCGGAACCACAAATTCTCCTATGTAATTTTTTTCCTTAACACATGTTTACATAAATTAAATTGATATAAGACATTGAAATATAAAAGTATTTGAATAAAATATTAATACATTCTTGATTATTTTTATACATTTTTTAAATATTTATATACATATCTACTAAAATATATTTTTGTAAAACTAAAAGGAGGGAATCTTAGAAGGATCAAAAATATATAAACATATTTTTTATGTTATTTTATGGTGGGGCATTGCCCCTCTTAAAAAAAAAAAAACATATTCACAATTTGAGTAAATGGTGTGATTATTATTTATAGTTCATACTAACAAATTGCATTTTATGCGGGAATTATAAAAATATGGTAAGTTGTTCTTGCAATTAATGATAGCTCTCGGTAGTGAGAACTCACAGGATATATCCCTTATGTCCAGGTTTTTTATCCAATGATCTGAAAAAGAAAAAAAAAAAAAAGGAGATATACATCAATATTTTTAGACAATTTTCCTTTTGACAAATGAGAGAAATAGAAAAAGAAACGAGAAATTTGAGATAAGATAAATGATTTGATGGAAAAAAAATAAAGGAAAAGGAGAATGTTATATAAGTTATTATATATTTTTGTTTTATAAATATAGTATATGAAAAACAATAAGGTAAGTTTGCTACTTGCTATACTATATATTTAGAGAATGTAAAATTTTGTCTCATGCATTGCTAAAGTTAGGTTTTAACTTTCAACTTATGTCATATTAATTGGAATGTACTCCTTTCATTTCAAAATAAGTGTATCTTAGGTTTTTTTTTTTTACATATATTAAGAAAAGCTAATAAATAGATGAAAGAGAATAGCAATTTTACAAAATTATGTTGGAATTTGTGGATTAGCATTGTCTAATTATTAGATTAAATTTTAGATTATTAATATCAATTATGAAAATAAAATTTATGATATTTTATTTGATAGATATTAGTTGTTTAGGCTTATTATGTGAGCATGCCTATGATGAGTTGGGCCCTCACTTGGTGTCCAAATGAAGGGTCCCTACTCTCGTCTGGTGGTTATAAAATTGTTGCCCCATTAGACAATTTTAATGTGGCACAACATTGTGTGGGAAACCCTAGCCACTAGACATAGAGGAGTATTTCCCGCATTCATTGTTCATGATTCAATTAAAGCAATAAGCATGAATCTCATCTCCTCTTTAGGTACACATTTCTATCTCTCTTATAATTGTTATTTTATGTTATCAACCAATGTTTTGAAAATTGGACCAGTTATTGAACCAGTAACAGCACCAGCTCAAGGTTCAATAGTCTAACCGTGGTTGAACCGGTCATAATTAAATAATATTTTTGAAAATATTAATATAAAATATTAAACAATATTATAAATAATATAATATTCATTTAATGATATAATATTATATATATTTTTAAATATGTTTATATTAAATTGAACCAATATTTTAAAAAGAAATAAAACCTGATAGTTATTAAGATTAACTATATAATATTATATTTTGTTAATAAACATAATAGTTAAGTTGAACCAGTAGATATAAAATTTAACATACTATGTTATTGTTAAAAAAGAAATTTCTTATTATGTAATATGAACTGAGAGTGATCTATAATTTTAAATTTTATAAGAGAATCAATTTTCTAGCAGATGGTGGAGAAACTGCTACACCTTCGTAGATTGATTCATGTATAGACTTGTGTAGTGCTTGTGGATTGATCCATGTATAGCCTTGTGTATAGCAAAGGGTGGAGAACTGACCTTTTAGAGATTTGGTCTGCAGTGTACTGCAACTTGTGTGGCCTATGCAAGCAAGCCAGTTTCTATTGTTTTGAATTTTTTAGTTCCATTAGTCCTACATTGTGGACTTTCGTAAAATCTTAATACCTTGCTAACTTTCTTTTGTTTTTAACTTTCTTATTAGTCTCACATTGGTTAGATTTTCATAAAATGTTATTCTGCCTCCGTAGAAATGTTTAGCGATTTTAAAATGGTAGTCCCACATCGTAGGCATTGAAAAGGTTGCAGTATTGCCTCATAGTTATATGCTTTACTCCACAATTCTTTCTCTTTCACAAGTCCCGCGTCAGTTGGATATCAAATTGAAGAATGATCCTCATTCTTTAAAATCACTAAATTGCTAACTCATTTTACAATCAATTCAAAAGTTTTTCACAAATCGGATAAAATCGAAAGACCATCGGTTTTTACCGGTTTATGCAGTTTTTAATTGGTTTTACCAGTTTGAGACTGGTTTTTAACCAGTTTTATCTATTTGAGATCGGTTCAAGTGTTAAACGGTTTTTTGATTGATTTGTACCGGACAAATGGCTGGTTTACGGTTAGATCGGTTGGACTGGTCGGTTTGGTTTTTATAACTATGTTATAAACATACTATAATTGTGTATCATTTGTTTCTTAAATTTCTATCAATTGGTTTCAAAGCTTGGATTGATGTATTTTATGGCTGTTTTGTGCTATAATAACATGAAATCTTATATCCTATCAAACCTTATTTTTTTTCCTTATTTTAATTTTTGGCCAAAATTTAAGCAAAAACAATTTAGGGTTTTCATTCATAGGATGTTTGTGATACGTGTACCTTGAATGATATATCTTTAATTATCGCCAAAAGTTAAAATAAAAAAGTCATTATAAATTATTAATTTGGTAAAAAGATAAGATTATTGTTTTTCTTTCTGGAAAATCCTTGAACGCTACGTGTGCCATCCTTGAACGCTACCTGTGCCTGCACCCGATGAATACTTGGTTTATGAATTTTCGTCTTTTTCCTGCAAGATTCTAAGATGATGAATGCATTATATATTGCCTTTCGTCTTCATCAATTTTTATATATTCAATCGTTTTGTTATCATGAACGTCATTACATCATTCATGCCATTTATGACATTCTAATATTGTCATGAATGCGTTTCATACTTATATATATTCTAACATATATAGCTTTATATACGCTTTCATTTCCAAACCTATCTTATTATTTGTTATCTTTAGTATTGTTTCATATGGAATCATTGATTTTGCTGCATAAATTGATGAATTTGATAATTGTCATCCCGTTTAAACGTGCAGCTTGGTTACATATCATGTTTCATTGTCATTTTTTATCGAGAATTTTCATTTTTTTAATGTTTAATGAAATTGTTAATTTGAGGCTTCACATTGATGGCATGTGAGTTCATTTTGGATCTAGCTTAGATGATTGTTGGTCCTAATAATTTTTAGAATACTATTTGTGTTATGTGAAAATTTTCCCAATTTTTTGATATCTTGAAGTATTCTATATTGATTTATTTGAGAGTATTTTGTGTAGTCTAATATTGTACTCTCAGATTTTAGGTCTCAATTTTTTGTGCATAATTATAATAATATTAAATAGATTTTAGTGTATTGTGCCCTTTTTGTTAAGGCATTTGAGAAATTAATTTTGGGTGTTGTGAAATTAAAATTTGCCCTTTTATGCCTTTCTTGACATAATTTATGGTTAATGTTTCTATTTAATTTTTATTGCAAGCAATTGTTAATATTTTGAATAATTGTCATTTCATCTATCGTGGGAACAATTATACAAAATTTGTCTTATTTATATAATTTATTTATGTTAAATATTGCATTAATAATAATTATACCCTATTGGTATATTGTTATTAATATGATTCGTGTCGATATAATATATTTTGCTTTAACTTATGTTGATTTTGTTTTAGTACCCTATCGGTGTTAGGATTTTTTGTGGCATGAGTTTGTACATTGTATTTTGTTATATTTCTTATTCATTGTGATTCAGGACCCTTAAGCAGATAACAATGGATCAAGAAATTTGTATGTTGGGCATATTATGTTGTGCACACAAACAATTTTGTTGTTTTCCCACTAGTTACTATGCCTACTTCTGTGATAACTTTGAATGGGACTAATTATGAGGACTAGACGGAATCTTTGGACTTGTATTTGGCCATGGCCAACATTGACTTAGCTTTGAGGGAAGAAGAGCCTCTAGCTCTTACTGTTGAATCTACTACTACCCAAAAGATGTTTTGTGAAAGATAGGAGCACTCAAATAAAGTGTGTCTGATGGTGATAAAGTACACCATGGAAAAAGTCCATTAGACAAAGCATTTCATATAATAGTTGCACTAAGACTTTTTTGAGTCCATCATTGAAAAGTTTAGGACTTTTGATAAGGCCCAGAAAAGTCATTATTTCTCGTTGTTCGATAACACCATGTATAATGATGTTAGTGGTGTTCGTGAGCATATGTTGAAGATGGTTCATTACTGTAACAAACTGAAGTCCATGAAATTAGATATTGATGATAGTTACCTAATTTGGAAAATTCTGGAATCACTACCTTCTCAATTTGATGTTCTAAAGACCTTTTATAACACTTAAAATCATGAATGGACAATTGATGAGACCATCGCTATTGTTACTCAGGAAGAGGAGTCTATGAAGAAGGGTAAGCCCCATATTGTTCAATTTGCTACTAAACCCTATAGCGATAGGTCTGCTGCTTCTGCATCTGGTATTAAGGATGTAAAAAAGGATAATAATGAGAAATTCAATTATGGCAAGAGGAAGGCAAGGAATGCAACTCAAAATCTTAGGCCCAACAAAAAGATCTTTAAGGGGAATTACAAATATTGTAAGAAGTATGGACATAAATTAAGTGACTGCAATATCCTTAAGAAGAAAAAGGAGAAGGATGGAGATCATCATCCTAATGAAGTTAAGTAAAGATGAGTAGCATATCGTTATGAAGAGTTTCTTTAACTCTACCTTTTGGACATGTCTTAGTTTTATGTTATCTCTATTAGGAGACATTTGTGTTTAGTTTCAGCTTTGTTATGGTTATAATTTTGAGTTTGAAAATAGAAAACTTATTATCCATCGTTGACTTGAGAGTATTTCATGATATTTATATATGTTGAATATGAATGGCATGTTTATTAATTTTTTGTTGCTAGGCAAAGATGTGGATATAAGTATTTTATCACCTCCTTAGACAACTTCTTTAGTTATGGTTGGATTGATCTTCTTTGGATGCCTTCAAGCTGTTTAAGCTCATTGTTGAATAGAAAAATGGGCAAAAAGATAAAATGTGCAAGGATTGATAGGGGTCTTCAAGACTAAGTGCAGTCCAGACGATATCGATTGCTAGCTCACTTCAATTTGAAATTACACCACATAGATGCTAAGATATTTTTTCTAAATGGAAATTTCTCAAAGGATAGTGGGAGCAAATTCATGAATCTCATCTTACAAGTTGGTGACGTCCTCTAACTTCCAATGTCCTTATAATGACAAGGAGATAATTTAGATAAATAATGCTCTATGTGCTTCTGCTGTTTTACACTCAACTTTGTATTCATCCTAATATTGTTTCTGGTATTAATATCTTAGGAAGATGCTTGAGCAACCCAAATTTGAGTCATTAACGTCTTAAGACTTGTAGGACACTATGAATTATATGCTGACCTATGTGAAGTTTGATCAACTTCAAGTCATTGTTTTTGCATGTTGCCCTAACAACCAAAATCTTCTTCTAATTTTAATTTTATGATGGTAGGAAGAGTTGTTTCTTGAAATAGTGTCATGTAGATATTCACAACTAATACCATAGAGATAGAGTATGTCGCTTTCTATGAGGCTACTTGCCTGATTATGTGGCTAATTCTTAACTTCCGCATTATTAAGAGTATATATGATTAGTCATTTGTGATATATTGCGACAATACTTCTAATGTGCTTTTCTCTTAAATTAATAAGAGCTCTTCTTGTACAATGCACTTTGTTTTTGTTCGAGAGAAAATTAGAGTTTCAAACTCAAATTGAGCACATTGTTATAGAGTGCATATTGGTAGACCCCCTAAACAAAGGCTTAACTATTAGAGCTTTTGAGAATTTTGTAGCTCATATGTGTTTGGTTAAGTCTTTTGATGATTTGGGTTAGTAAGAGTTTAAGATTGCGCATTTGTTTATTGATGAGATGAAATTTAATGACGTCACTTTTTTTTATCATATCTCTTATGGCATCATTAAGATGCTTGGACCATTTTGTTGGGACTGCATATTCGTGCTTCTTAATTATGCTTTCCTTTATCCATCTTATGTATGAAATGTGAGTTATTAACGTGTATGATGTTTGTTTTTATCGGATATAATTTTCTGCATTGTTCATAACTCATTATTTCTTTAGACATAATTGATATTTGGTTTTAATAATCTTTTATTCCCAATAATTAAACTAATGTTATCCAAGTGAGAGATTCTTGGAATTTTGTGGATTAGCATTATTTAATTATTGGATTAAATTTTAGATTATTAATATCAATTATGAAAATAAAATTTATGATATTTTATTTAATAAATATTAGTTGTTTGAGCTTATTATGTAAGCATGCCTATGATGGGTTGGGCCCTCACTTGGTGCTTAAATGAAAAGTCCTTACTCTCGTATGGTGGTTAGAAAATTGTCACCTCATTAGACAATTTTAGTGTGGCACAATATTGTATGGGAAACACTAGCCACCAAACAGAGAAGAGTATCTCCCTTATTTAGTGTTCGTGATTCAATTAAAGAAATATGCATGAATCTCATTTCCTCTTCAAGTACACGTTTCTATCCATCTTACAATTGTTATTTTATGTTATCAACATGTTATAATTATGCATCATTTGTCTCTTAAATTTCCATCAAATTAATCTTATTATTATTTTCTTTTTTAATTTTTATAAAATCATTTCTCTTAATTTCTTGCACTCATCATCATTATTATAAGGAGTATAGATAAAAAAATAATTAATACTAGATTAAAAAACTAAAATAACACTTATTTTTTCTTCTTACATAACATTTATTTTGGGACAGATAATATGTAAACCCCACAACACTGACCCAACTTCATAACAACAAATCTTTTCAGTCTGTTGGTCATCTCAGCTTTCAGACCCGGGAACCAACCCAGTTGTTTGACGAAGACTAGAATATTAAAATACGACAATCTTATATGGCCGGCTAACTAAGAATAATAAATACTGGAATTTTGGATCACATAATTTTTTTTTACAAATTGACTCCACTGGTCAATGAAATACAGGTGCTTACCAACTTGGTCCGCGTTCTTTTCGGTGATGAACTTCATAGAAAATTCTCACCTCACACTTGTATATCGCCATATCTCCTTGCTTTGCTTCAGAAGCACGCACACTTCGATCGCTCAGTACTTGACTTCCGCCTTAAAATGCAAGTAGCATCTTGAGCTATCATACTAAGCAACCAAAAGGTACGTAAGATTTTATCATCCTAATAATGAAATTCTTGCAGTGTTAGCATATCAACGTTTTCTTTATTAACTCCAAAGCTGCAGATGAAAAATCATGCATCATGTAAAACTATAGAGGGTAGAAGTGTTTATCAACGTTTTTTTTTTATTTTTTTTTATTTTATGATGTTAGGGCGTCACCCCGTCTTTTCTCCTCGACATCATAATTAAATTCAAACTGTCCTCAAGATATTGACAATGGATGGAATGTCACTACCTACAAGGGTGGTGACTCGGAATGGAAGCCACGATGGGCATAATTGGATGGAAGAGAAGCGAGGATCCCTTATGGTGGTAGCCACTCTTATTGCAACCATAACTTTCCAAATTGCCATAAACCCACCAGGGGGTGTTTGGCAATCAGACGCAGATAGCCAACAAGGTTGTGCTCCTGGTAAAAGATGCGAAGCAGGTACTTCAGTGTTAGCCTTTCGTGGTGACAAAGACCAAAAGTTAAAATATGAGATATTCATACTGTTATGTACCATATCTTTCTCTGCATCTCTCACCACAATCCTGTTACTGATTTGTGGAATTCCCCTCCGTAACAAGTTTGTCATGTGGTTCCTCACGATAGTTATGTTCATCTCAGTAATTTGCACAGCGGGGCCTACGTGATTTGTATTTGGATGGTATTGAACCCACTTGACAAAACAATTAATCGCATCACCCTCTACTATGCAGTCTTTTGGGGGGGCTTTACTTTTTTGATGGGTCTGCTAATCTTTTGCCGCCTTGTGTTTTGGTTACTGAAGAAGCTCTTCCGCCTTTTGTGTTGCTGCCACTGAAGGATCATTTGTTGGAAATAATTCTTTAAATACATGCTTTAATCTTTAATGTGAGAGATCTTTAGGCGGAAGCATATAATTACAAAAGCATGCATATATCAAGAACAACCCGTTCTTGCTCACATAGGATCTACAACATGCTGGATTACTAAGGATAGGATAAATACCTGGATCCATAATCGGTTTCTGATCTAAGCGTTCTTCACAGAATCTTTGAGACAATTTATCACGAACACGAACAAAGAGAGCCGGTGGCTTTATGGTTCTTCCTCAACCGAATCTCTTGAGTTCCCGATGGGACCTTAGCCTCTCTTCAGATGGGGAGAAGGGAGTATGAGTTTTCTGTGATCCAGTGTATTGGGGACCATAGCCTTCTTATAGTGTGTTAACCTAATAGGGTTCCCATTATCCCCTAATGGGTCAACACTGACATCTGCTCATTTAAGCCCATATCATCTTATTTAAAAAATCTAATGGGCTCACTTAATTTGACCACATAAAATAAAGCCCACTAATGATAAATAGCTAATATAATTGTCTTATAATATTAGCCCATATTAATTATTGGAATATAAAATTCCAACAATCTCCCACTTGGGCTACATATTGTAACAATTATATCACAATTCTTTAGGCGCGCGTCTGTATGCTATTTATCTTTAAACTTTTACTTTAACAATCTGGTCCATCTTATGCATCAATAATGGAACCACCGCGGCTTTCGTCACTATTGTAAAGTGTGACTAAACCCCAATGACCACCACATCAACACACTTAATGACATAGATCAATATGGATGAGCAGCATGGAAATTACATGTAATGTGATCTCAATCATGCCTATTTCCAACTGGTCCAACTTTAGTCTTTAGTGAGATCAATCCAAAGTCCTTAAGCACAAAAAAAAAAATTTTGTACACAACAAGATACAAACAGGTTGATAAATTCATAATCTTTATTTCTGCAGAAAAATAAAACAACATAAAGTTTGTATCAAATAAACATAGAACATAAAGAAGGACTCCCACTAAACTAAGGCAACCTCAGTGACAACACCCATATGAGCAACATGCTCGTGAAAGACCTTAGGTGTCAAGCCCTTAGTTAATGGATCAGCTAGCATAGAATTCGTCCCTATATGTTCTATTGAAATCTGTTTTTCCTGAACTCTTTCCTTAACTACAAGATACTTAATGTCGATAAATTTCGACTTCGTAGAACTCCTATTGTTGTTGGAGTAGAGCACTGCTGATTTATTGTCATAATAGATTTTGAGTGACCTCTCAACGGTGTCAATCACGCGTAGGCCTGTGACAAAATTTCGCAGCCATAACCCATGGTTCGATGCCTCATAACAAGCCACAAACTCCGCTGCCATGGTCGAAGAAGCTACAAGAGTCTGTTTGGTAGACTTCCAAGAAATAGCTCCTCCAGCCAACATGTAGATGCAGCCTGATGTGGAGCGTCTGCTGTCGGGGCATCTCGCAAAATCGGAGTCAGAGTACCCAATGATCTCTAAACTGTCAGACTTCCGATAAGTAAGCACGTAGTTTCTTGTTCTCTTCAAATAGCGCATCACACGCTTCACTGCTTTCCAGTGCTGCATACCAGGATTACTCATATATCTCCCCAGGACTCCCACTATAAATGCTATGTCAGGACGAGTGCAAATTTGAGCATACATAAGACTCCCTACAGCGGAAGCATAAGGAATCTTTTGCATCTCTCTCTTTTCAAGATCAGTAACGGGGAACTGTTTGAGACTAAACTTGTCTCCTTTAGCAACGGGTGTATCTCCTGGTTTACTATCTTTCATGCCGAATCTATCCAAAACTGTATCGATATAGCTCTTTTGTGATAACCCAAGAATACCTTGAGAACGATCTCTAAGTATTTGGATTCCTAAGACAAAAGAGGCGTCCCCAAGATCTTTCATCTCAAAATTTTTTTGTGAAAAATTTCTTGGTTTCGTGCAGTAAGCCTATATCATTGCTGGCTAGTAGGATGTCATCAACATATAATACCAGAAAGACAAATTTACTCCCACTAAACTTTTGGTATACGCAATCATCAACCAAATTTGCCTCAAAGCCATAGAAGGTAATAACTTGATGAAATTTGTAATACCATTGACGGGAAGCCTGTTTAAGGCCATAGATGGATTTCTTTAGTTTGCACACCATGGACTTTGTATTGCCTAAAACAAAGTTTTCTGGTTGCACCATATAGATTGTTTCATCGATGTTGCCATTTAGAAACGCAGTTTTTACATCCATCTGATGTAGCTCTAAATCAAAATGAGCTACAAGTGCCATTATAGTCCTAAGAAAGTCTTTCGAAGAAACCGGAGAGAAAGTCTCTTTATAATCAATGCCTTCCTTTTGAGTAAACCCTTTGGCAACAAGACGAGCTTTATATCTCTCAACATTACCCTTTGAATCCCTTTTGGTTTTAAATATCCATTTACAACCAATGGGTTTCACACCTTCAGGCAATTTGACGAGATCCCAAACGTCATTGTCAGCCATCGATTTCATCTCGTCATTCATGGCATCAATCCACTTTTGAGAGTTAGAACTTCGCATAGCTTGACTAAATTTTATTGGATCTTCCTTAGTCAAGCCAATGCCATCCTCATGTTCTTGAAGAAATACAATATAATCATCTGAAATTGCACTTCTCCTTTCTCTAGTGGATCTCCTTAGCGGCACTTCTTGAGGTTGTTGAGTTTGAACTATAGGTGGTGGTGCTTGGGGGGGAATCTCAGTGTTGTCTTGTTCTTGAGTGATGTTAGGAATAACATCATTATTAAGTATTGGATCTGTTTCTTGAACAATGATAGGTGCAAAGACTTGTTCATTGCTAATGACAGGTTCTTCTTGAAAGACAACACTCCTTATGTTTCCTTCCCCTCCAAACTCAACTTCCTCAAGGAATCTTGCATTCCCCGTCTCAAAGAAGGATCTTGTAATGGGATTGTAAAACTTATACCCGCGAGAGCGTTCAGCATAACCAACAAAGTAGCAACTAACTGTTCTTGAGTCTAGCTTACCTTCATGCAGCCTATAAGGCCTTGCTTCAGCTAGACATCCCCAAATTCGCATGTGCTTGATGCTGGGCTTTTTCCCAGTCCATAGCTCATAAGGGGTTTTAGCAACTACTTTACTTGGTACCCTGTTGAGGATATAAACTGCGGTCTTTAATGCCTCTCCCCAAAGTGACTCTGGTAGAGAAGAGTGACTAATCATACTCCTTACCATATCCTTAAGAGTCCGGTTTCTTCGTTCTGCAACTCCGTTCATGCTGGGTTTGCCCGGCATAGTGTATTGCGGAACGATTCCACATTCATTGAGGAAAAGTGCGAAGGGCCCTGGACGTTGTTCACCTGATCCGTCATATCTGCCATAGTATTCTCCACCACGGTCAGATTTGACGGCCTTAATATTCTTTCCTAGTTGAAGTTCAACTTCAGCTTTGAAAGACTTGAAAACGTCTAGAGACTGAGACTTCTCATGTATTAAATAAAGGTAACCGTACCTTGAGTAATCGTCTATGAACGTAATAAAGTATCTTTGTCCATTCCATGAATTTGTAGGGAAAGGACCACAGATATCCGTATGTATTAGTTCTAAGACATCCTTTGCTCTTTCGGCACCTAAATTCCTTTTGTTTGTTTGTTTACCCTTAATACACTCAACACAGACTTGGAAGTCTGACAGATTTAAGGGTCCAAGAATTTCCTCCGACACAAGCCTCTGAATTCTTTGTTTAGAGATGTGGCCTAAGCGCTTATTCCATAAGGTGGCGGAATTCTCATTTAATTTACGTTTCGTACCACGCGAATCTGTTTGCAATATCTCGTTATAGGAATGCTTAATATCAAGCATATAAAGATTGTCAATTAAAGATCCGTAACCAACAATATTTGAATCATAAGAGAGACTAACTTTATTATTTCCAAATGAACAAGAATAACCAGATTTGTCCAAAATAGAAATAGAAATTAAATTCCGTCTAATAGACGGTGCAACATATGTCTCAACCAAATCCAAATAAAAACCAGTCTTTAAAAGTAATCTAAAAGTTCCTATAGCTTCAACTGCAACTTTATTGCCATCGCCCACATAGATGAATCTTTCAGCATCACTTGGCGGACGGCTCCACAGGCAACCCTGCATAGACATACTTATGTGAGTAGTAGCACCAGAATCTACCCACCAAGTGTCCTTGGGTACAGAAACTAAATTAACTTCAGAACAAACAAAAGTGAGAAGTTTACCCTTCTTTGCACGCCAAGCGGCGTACTTAGAACAGTCCTTCTTCATGTGTCCTGTCTTCTTGCAGAAGAAACAAGTAAATTCCTCATCTTGCTTCTTCAGCTTCTTCTTTTGAGAAGAACTTTCCACAGTTTCCTTATGTTTCTTCCTCTTTTTATTCTGAGAGGTCGAAGCCAAATGAGCACTTTCAGTCTTATCCCTCTGCAGTCTCTCTTCCTCTTGTACACAGTGAGATATAAGCTCATTGAGGGACCATTTGTCCTTCTGAGTGTTATAACTCACTTTGAATTGCCCAAAGTGTGCAGGAAGTGAGATCAAAACCAAGTGCACGAGCAAATCCTCAGAAAGCTCTAACTTTAGTGCCTTGAGTTTTGATGCGAGATTAGACATCTCCATAATGTACTCCCTTATGTTCCCTTTACTTTTATACCTCATAGAGATGAGTTTAGCCAAATGACTACTCGTCTCAGCTTTTTCATTCTTGGCAAAGAATTGCTCTATTGCCTCCAGGAACTTCTTGGCATTCTCGCTCTCAGCAATCGAGCCCCGAAATGCCTCCGGAATGGAGCGTTTGATGATCATGAGGCACATTCGGTTGGACCGATCCCACCTCTCAATTTTTGCCTCATTAGAGTTCTCCAGAGTGGAAGTGGGTCGTTCCGTCCTCAGTGCCAAGTCCAAGTCCATACAGCCGAGAACAATTTCTACGGCCTCTTTCCATGACTTGAAGTTCGTCCCATTCAGCATTGGGATTCCATTAATTTGAGTAGTGAAGTTAGAAGCGGTAGCGGTAGCAACTAAAGAGAGAACAATAAACATACAATAACATTAGTGGGCATGTCAAAAGATAATTAATAAGACATGCATTATCAATCTTTATGGCAAATTTAAAGACCCAAACAAGATACCTAGCGCACCATTAATCCTCAATCTTTGGATTGAAAGAACTAATTGCAAGTGGTACTCTCGACGCAATGATCAAACATTGGTGATAAGTCCTGTCAAACAACAGTTGTCTTTGGACACTCCATTGTTCACATGGAAAATCAATCTTTATAATCACCACACATTTACCATCGCAGGCATGTAATTATCCGGCCAAACTGTGTCTTCCTTTGGGCCGAGCACAGTTCGCATGAATAATTCCATGCAACATCTATGTAAATTGAATCGAATCAACCTACGCAACAGAGGTTACTTTGGCAACATGTTGTTTCAATTAATCCAACCAAAATTACTAGACAATAATAAATATGGGAAGGGTCTAAATTTGTCGAAATCATGCATAAGCGTTGACGTCAATTTTAATTTCATAATTTCTAAATATATCAACAACTTATTAGTAAACTGAACCAATTTAGAAAACACAATAAATCATATATATATAAATATATATTGCTGGATCCAAATATACCAAAATCTAAATATATACGAAATAAATAAACCAAACCGTTTGACGTCTCTTGATTTGAAAAGAAAGCACAATCATATTTTGTATTGATATATATTAATATAAAAGGAAATATATATTAGCATATATTCAAGAAGAAGAAGAACAAATTGTTCCGGCTTTGCTTTCCAAATCATATATTCATGATATATATATATATATATATATATATTACCGAAATCAATATGCATAACACTGAATCCAATTTCATGAACAGTAAGGAACCATTCCTTATAGATATACAAATATAAATCCGAAGCTTTCAATTTCAATATTATAATCATATATTAATATATAATATATACGAGATCGGAAACGTCAATTCTGCTGGAACCACGAAACAAAAAAAACTTTTTTTTTTTTTGCCTCTTTTTAAAAAAAAAAAACTTCACAGCAACAATCAGTAAAAAAGGTTGACTTGCAAAACAATATACAAGCAAAAAAAATAATAATAATAAAGGAAAAAGGCCCTGATATCTGCAGCTATAACCATCCCAGTTTCAATGGAATTGAAAACTGAAGGCAAGGACATGAATACAGGCCACTGAAAAAAAAATAACGTAGCCAAAAAAAGGTAATACAAATCCTAATAACCCAACATAGGAGACCGCTCTGATACCACTTGTTGGAAATAATTCTTTAAATACATGCTTTAATCTTTAATGTGAGAGATCTTTAGGCGGAAGCATATAATTACAAAAGCATGCATATATCAAGAACAACCCGTTCTTGCTCACATATGATCTACAACATGTTGGATTACTAAGGATAGGATAAATACCTGGATCCATAATCGGTTTCTGATCTAAGCGTTCTTCACAGAATCTTTGAGACAATTTATCACGAACACGAACAAAGAGAGCCGGTGGCTTTATGGTTCTTCCTCAACCGAATCTCTTGAGTTCCCGATGGGACCTTAGCCTCTCTTCAGATGGGGAGAAGGGAGTATGAGTTTTCTGTGATCCGGTGTATTGGGGACCATAGCCTTCTTATAGTGTGTTAACCTAATAGGGTTCCCATTATCCCCTAATGGGTCAAAACTGACATCTGCTCATTTAAGCCCATATCATCTTATTTAAAAAATCTAATGGGCTCACTTAATTTGACCACATAAAATAAAGCCCACTAATGATAAATAGCTAATATAATTGTCTTATAATATTAGCCCATATTAATTATTGGAATATAAAATTCCAACATCATTGCCATTATTGCCAAAGCTGCTGCGCACATACCATCGACCAAACCTATTATATGGCATATTTCACTTAATTAAATGTACACATAGGATCTATCTGAACTTGGTTTAAATTTAGTTATCAACAATTAATTGTGTATCTAAGTTTCTGTAGTTTGGGGATTAATGGAGTGTTTCAGGTAGAGGTGTGCTCATTTCCATACTTTTATAACAATTTTTTTTCATACACTATGGATTTTTAACTCTTTTTATTTGTACCGTATGGAATATTGTATTAAATTTGTACTGAAAATTTTATTTATCGTGTATATAATAAAATGAATAAGTGATGAAAAAAATTGAGTCCCTTTATTTTAGTTATTGATAAATATTAATTCCGTTCCTAATCCTTACAGGTTAGATTTTATATATAGCATGATTGTTTCAACTTAATTTGAAGAAATAACTGTCTCATCTTAATTTTATAGCATGATTGCTTCAACTTTTGTTTATTTTATTTTTTGGGAAACATTTTTTTATTAGTAATAACTTTGTAATAGAAAAATTAATAAAATTTGAAATTGATAACAAATTGTTCTTACAAAATAAGTTATAAAATAGTATTGTAATAGTACAAGATTTAAAAAGATGATAAAAGAATTTCAGAAAAATAAGGTATGCTAATAAAGTAATATTTAGAAATCATAAATAATATTATCAAGCAAATAAATCAAACATAAGAACATTTTAAAATCATAAAAGTTATAAATATTTGTCTAGCAATATTATTAAATTAAAATTAAATTGATGTATAAACTATATTTTACAACATTAACTATTTTTATCTTTTAGATATAATAATTATGAATCACAAACAATAAACTATTTATATGAAATAATCATGACTTATTTTTAATAAAATTATAGTTGTAAAAATATTTTTTCATAAAATATTTATATTTCTTTACAAAATATTGTGAATACCTAATTTTAACTTCTATATATTTATTTATTTTCGTGAGCTCAAATAAATAAATGAAAATACAAGAATAAAAAATAAAAATAATAACCATAAAAAATGTAGACGGTAAAGGGTCTGCTTTGGGCTGCAGTACAAGATAATTTACGTGTTGACTAAAACTGGGGCTGCTATTCCCACCATCTTTTTTTCTCTTTTCACCGCTTAATTTTACAAAAAAAAAGTATAAAATATTTATTTTATCTTCACTCTCTTTTACTCTTTCTTTTTTTCTTTCCACTCTTATTTTATTAATGAAAATTCATGTTCGTTGTGTATTCCCGTTGTGTATCGCATGCACAATAGAAGCACATTTTTGTTCTGTTAATTTTTTTGAAAAAATTAATTAAAATATTAATTATGATATAATTTATTTTTTTAATTAAAATTAAATTAATTACGATAAAATTTACTATTTTTAATAGTAATCAAAATAATTCATATGCAAATTTTCTTTTTTTGATAGTAATCAAATTAATTATAATACCATTTTAAAAAATATACAATACAAATTATCATTTTTAATAAGAATATAATTTGTTATGATGTAAATTACTTTTTTAATAGTAATTGAATTAATTATGATGCAAATTACCGTTTTTTAATAGTATCATAAATTGCATCATAATTAATTCAATTACTATTAAAAAGGGTAATTTATATTATAATTAATTCGATTCTTATTAAAAATGGTAACTTGTATTGTACATTTTTTTTAAAATTGTATCATAATTAATTTGATTATTGGGAAATTTGCATCATAATTATTTCGGTCACTCTTAAAATTTGTAACTTATTGTAATTAATTAATATTTCAATTAATTTTTTTCAAAAAATTAACGCAATAAAAACATATTTTCGTTGTATATTGTGCACAACAGAAATGCATTTTTGTTGTGTTAGGGGGTGCACTCTCCATACACAATAAAACCGCATTTCTGGTGTATATTGTGCGCAACAAAAACGCTTTTTCGTTGTGTATAGAGGGCTCACCCCCTAATATAACGTAAATGCATTTTTGTTGTGCATAATATATAATGGAAATGCATTTTCGTCAAAGAGTATTTTTGAAAAAAAAATTAACAAACAAATCTTGAGGTGAAAAAAGTGAAAATTGGGGTGGGAATAACATACGCCCAAAGACTTTTAAGTTAACTTGCAACCGTTTCCAACTTCCACATTTTGTGGAATTTCTATATGTGCCAAATTAAGGAGAGGAATACTTTTGTTGTTTTCTCTTTGTCTATTGTTGGCTAATGCAATTTGGAGTGAGCATCTACAAATAGAAGTCAAAGACTGATACACAAAAAAATTAAGGATTTGTTTTATATCCAAAATTAATTTTTTTTATTGTAACATATGTTCTAATATAATATTTATGATTAAAACTAATTTAAATATATAAAAAATTATGTTTAATAATTTAAAATTAATTTTGTTTAACTTTTGAAAAAATGGATTTTTTTTTTTTGAGATGTGATACATATACAATAATTTGTGTTACAATACTTTTTGTGTCTATCTCTTTTCATCATTATGAAATATAATAAATGATGTATAAAAAGAGATAAACATAAAAAAAATATTATTGTACAAATTATTATATATTATTATACAAATAACATTTCTCTTTTTTTATTCCAACTCTCCAAGTCAGTCAAATGGTTTTGGCCTCTTTCTCGGGAAGAGACTTTGTCCTTCTCAAATCTGAAGTCTTCTAATGTGACCCGCAAGGTCCCCACTCATTGGGGAAGGGTTATCCTCAATGATAACTCTCTCGGATTAGGAATTGATCATGAGTGAGAAGAACCCTGCATCATGCAAAAGAAAGTAATGCAGATATTATAAAGAGGAACATATAATATTTGTCAAAAATAGAAAAAAAGAATGTCATTATCTCTACAATGAAGATTATAAAAAACAAAAAAAGAATATTAGATATTTTTTTAAAAATAAAAAAGAAATAAATGACACTTGAATGTCATCATTATTTTCACAAGGTCTCCCACATAGCATTTTCATGATTTATCTAGCAACTTGGGAATAATCGATATTTAAAGTAAATCTGGCAAGTATTTTCAGTTAATTTCTCATTTTTTTTAGTGGTTTAAAAATTTGTTTGATCATATTAATAATATTTGGTAAACTAGCTTTTTTTGTAGCTTATAACACTTTTTGAGACATTCCTTCAAATAGTATTTTTTTTTTTTAGATACTAGCTTTTAATTTCTAACTTCTTATACTTATTACTTCTTTACCCTTAAAATATTTATTAAATTTTCCTTTTACCATTTTTACATAAGATAGATTTTTATTATTCTTTTTTACTATTATTTTTAAGATATTTTTTATATTACATTGTTTATTTTAACTATTACATTTATTTTGTTTTTTAACATTATATTTCAAGTTATTAATAATTAGTTAGAATCACAGCACTAACAGGCAATGACTTTCCCATTTCTATCTTTTCAGACAAATTGAAATCTTGCAATCATCTCATATGAATATGAATACGAAGACTTTCTTCACCTTCAATTTGTTAACGTTGAAAATTGCCAATAAATAATTTTGTCCAAAGGATGGGATTGGTGAAGGTAGCTAATTTTCTTTGTGTATTAAATATTGAATTATTCAACAACCAAACACATCTATTATAATTCAAAATTTTGTTTGTATATTAAATATTGAATTATTCAACAATTAATCGCATCTATTTGAATAGGAATTTAGTCGAGTGGAATAAGACAAGGGTCTTGCATTTGACAAGTTACAAGTTTAAGCTCTCACTCATTTTCACGGGGTAAGGTAAATATAAGTACTTCTATAAATGCTCTTTGAGTTTAAATATTTTCTTGCCTTGGACTAGGGCGTCATTTCCTCCCGCTCCCCTTCCCATAAATTTTACTTCTACCAAAAAAAATCTATTTGAATAGGAATTAGAATGATTGATTATTACAACAAAGATCGATATACGCAGAGTCAATGTCATCACATTTTCTTTATAATAAAAACATTCACAATGTGGTAAACTCATGCTACTTTTGAAAAAAAAAATCATGCTACTTTTAGTTTATGTGAATGAGTGTGTAGGTTAGAAAATATAGTTCGTCGTGTTTATAGGTAGGTTGATGAACTAATCAATAAAAAAAAAAAAAGAGGCTTAATTATACTTTTGATCATTTAAGTATTGAAATTGTACGATTTCAGTTTTCAATATTCAATTGCGCAAATTAAGACCCTCAAGTATCCCAATTGTGTGATTTTGGTCTCTTATGTTTCAATTGCATAAATTAAGTCCTTCAAGTATCGTAATTGTGCAATTTTGGTCTCTTTGTCAGTTTTTTGTTATCAGTCACACATGTTAAATATTTAAGAGAAAATTGACAGAGGGATCAAAATTGTACAATTGCAATACTTGAGAGATTAAAATCACACAATAGCAGTACTTGAAGAACCCAATTTGGACAATTAAAATTTGAGGGACCAAAATCGTGCCATTGTGATACATGAGAGACCCAATTCGCCTAATTAGAACCTGAGAGACCAAAATTGCATAATTATAATACTTGAAAGACCAAAATTGCAATTAAGCCAAAGTAAAAATAAAATTAAAAAAGAACATAATTTTATATGCTTTTTGTTGCAACTATTCCTTTCACTCATCTAACTATTTTGCCTCTAATCTTAACAATACCAACAAAAAACCGTCATAGAAATATATCTACTTTCATCAATCATCTTTTAATCTAAATCTTAATTTTTAAACACAATATCACTTTCATATTAAAATAAAATGAAAACACAAAACTCTACTAATTTTTCACTGTCTTTTATCTGGTTTAAAAATAAAATAGAATATGTAACCTGACAGACTGGTCGCCCAAGCCCTATTACAAGCCTTTTTTGAGGTAGGTCAAACGGGCTAGTGAGTCCCAGTCCAGTTCACTTAAGTGGGTTAAACGAATTGTCTCAACAGACCAAACTCGTTTTGTCAGTATCCATATATCTAACGACAGTTTAGAAATGTTTTATTTGAACTATTTTTTTATTCATTTTTATTTAATGTGTAACGATTGTGATTTTCTGTTAATTTTCTTCTTCCACTTGTTCTTCCTTGACCATATGCACATCACAAGCGCACCATGTGTAAGCGCCACCACACAAACAGGTGATAAACCAAACCCTTGTCACAATCTTACCCAAGCCTATGCATCCATGGTCAATGCACGAGCCCAGCAAGTTACGCATCTCTTTCATGACTAAGTCAGCAACATGACAGCCCCAACCTCTTCAGAACTCAGGTTATATTGATGGTGTTGTGAAGATGAACACGCTGCATATGAAGATAAGCAGTCTCGTCCATTCATTTCATAAAATGATATATACTTCATTGGACATGGCTCATTATTCCATGCTCCATCTTAGCCGTCTTCTCAATCTAAATAACCTTCTATAGATTCTTGTCTTGATGCATATGTGTTTCCCTCAGCATTTTGTAAGCTTCCTTCACTCAAAAGCAATTTAATTTAATTTGCATCCTTTCATTCATGAATGAAATCACGACAGAATGTCTAAAAGAAAATGTTAAAATATAGAATAATTATCAAGGTTTATTTAAATTTTAAAACAACCATTTTAAGAACAAAATGAAATGGGGCTAGGAAAATAAGATCATATTTGGTAGTCTAGTTATGTACAGGGAAACATAAAGCTTAATCTCATAATTAATATTTAATATCTTATTACATCTTCCTTAAAGTCACCACCCTAGTCCCTAAGTTAATTAATCAAGTTTATAATAACTTTAAACATGTTTATTTAACCTATTTCTTGAAATAAAAAGAAAAATAAATAAAAATAATAAAATTTTACTTTTCAAATGAAAATAATTAAGACAGAAAAATGAGAATTTATTTGAAATTAAAGAGAAAACAAAATAAATATTACAAAAAAATTAATTTTCATACAATAGTGCAATAAAAAATTCTTAACGTAGAATTTACCGGTGCTTTGAATTAATTCTTTATTATTGTTGTGATTGCTTGATTGTGAATTGATTTCACTTGACAAGTGTTTTACACCGTCATGTGCACAGTGATAGTCTTTTACATTAGAGTTGATATCGAGTGGAGATATTAGATTTTCACCTTTGGTTAAGAGTTGTTGTGATGAAGCTTATTATTAACAAGTTACAAATGTGGAATTGAGATCCTTTAGTGGAGTTTCGAAATGATGTCAACTCTAATGAAACCAACTATGATCATACCATCATTGTTGTCAGACTTGGAGTTTTGGAGTAGTTATACCATGTGATGGGTGTGAATCTTATAGTGGAGGCTAATGAGGCCTTCAGGGTGTTTAGTGCACATCATCCTACATGTGGACAAAGCATCATGACTTTGGGCGTGGTTAAGGTGGTTTACACACTAACATTATTGAGGAATCACTACATTAATTTATCCATGATTAATGTATTGGCACGTACCTATGAACACCTACTACTAGTGAATATTGACTTGTATGCCGAAGGTCAGTGGAGCACGGACTCTTGATTTTGTTTGCTTTGTTGTTAGAAAGTTCTCCATGGAGATTAGTCAACATTCGTGCATTCATTTATTACATTTGACTACTATCTGTAACTCAAGATGCTTGTTTGAATTGATTTTTTTGACATTATTTAAATTGCCTGATCTGCTTATTTTTGTTCTAATTGTCTGTTAGGTTAGGCTCCTTATTTGTTTCGTTACCACATAAGGCCTTAGCTAGAAACTTACCTCCCTATCTTTCTTTATTTGTATATGTTTTCTTCTTTTGTTTTTCATTTTAGATGATAGGTTCTCTGATCCTCATTGACGTTAAGATCCTTTTTATAATTTTATACCAACGAATGGTGTTGGTTTATTTTGTTGTTAGTGCTGAGGTGGACTTTTAATGATGTTTTTTATGACTCCTTACTTGGAGTTGATACTATTATTGTTTTTGGCCAATTGTGGTGCTCTCTCTCTCTCTCTCTCTCTCTCTCTCTATATATATATATATATATATATATGACAGGATGTTATGTATATATTATGTATGACTTCAACTTACTTCTATTATGATGCTCCCACATGTACTTCATATATTTCTATTAGAGGGCAAAAATATTATTATAAAAAAAGTTTGTAAAATTTTACTTAGCTTCCTAAATTATTACTTCAATGTCACGTACACAAATTAGGAGTGTGTTTTGTAAGTCATTCTAGTAGCTTATAAGCTACCTTGACTAGCTTATAAGCTAGTTTGATCAAAATAAGCTTGTTTGGTACATGAGCTTATTTTAGTAGCTTCTAGCTTATTTTCAAAAGCTACTTCAATTAGCTTATGAAAATAAGCTACTAGCTTTTTTGTTTTTTCATTTTTATCCTCATTAATTTAATTGAATCTCTTTTTTACCATTTTTTTCAATTTAGAAACTAAATAACTAAATGTGTTCTTTTATGTCATTTCACATTTATCAGCTACCTTATTAACTAATCTTAATAAATGCTTTTAATTCAATTAGCTAGCTTATAAGCTTTCAGTTTTTCAGCTCTTAGCTTATAGTTTATAAGCTTTAACTAGCTTATGAGCTAGTTTTACCAAATACACTCTAAGATATTATTATTTTATTATGTATATATTTTTGGGGTGTTACACTTAACAGTGATAATTAATAGGAAGGACTAAAACAATGATAAAATTGTTTTTAAAGGACGAAACTGGTCAACTTTTTTTAGAGACTAAAAATAAAATGCGTGAAAAAAAGAGGACGAAAAATACATTTTACCTTTATTTATTAATAATTAAAAAAAAATTAATATTATTTAATAAATAATATTAATTTATTACGGATAACTAAATATTTGCATATATAAAAAAAAAAAACACTTGTTTTATCATGATAATAATTAACTTAAGTTTTTTTTTTAAGTTTCTCTTCTCTTCAAAAGGAGAACTTATATCAAATACAATTTTATAAAATTTCCAGAAAATAAAACGACTTTAATTTTTTTTTTTGTACAATTAAGAAAACAGAGAAAAAGAGCTATTATATAAGTTAATTTTAAAAACTTTTCTTTATCCTTCTTTAAATATTCCGAATTCTAAGACTCAAGAATATTTAATTTAAAGTAATTTTTAAATTAAAAAATTATTTAATAATTTTAACTTTAATTTTAAAGTGGCCTTTTAGATTTAAAAAACTCAGGCCTATAATTTTTCCTTTTTTTTTTAATAAAATTTATATTCAAAAAAATTAAAAAATAAATATTAAAATAATTTTAATATATTTAATAAATTTTTATTAATTTTAAAATTCATTTTAAATTTTCTTTAAACTTAAATAGACATTTGCCGACTTTCCATTGTTAGAATTAGGGATGACAATTCTACTTGGACCCTATGGGTACCCTCACAAAATACTCGTAATGGGTAAGGTAAATACTCGCTAATGGGAATGGGCCCAGGCAAGAGGATTTACTAGCAAAATTTAATAGAGATGGGTGCGGGTATGTATACTATAGTATTCATTTCACCTCATATCCACACCTATATTATAATTATTTAATTAAAATATCTCATATATATATAGTTATATATATTATTAACTATTAATTTAATTATTAAAATATAGTCTTAAACCTAAGTCAATGTCTGTGTGTGTGTGTGTATATATATTGAATTTATAATATATAATTATTTTTTAATTAGTGCCTATGTATCATTTTGGTAGGTCTTGGAGAGAATTAACATGTGATGTCTAAGTTTAAGAATTAATTATTCTTGAAATTTATTGTTAATCTACTTTAAGAATTATAATATTACATTTAAGAATGATTATATTCTTAATACTGTATAGTTATATTTGGATGATTTAAGAATATTTTTCAATTCAGTTGTAACAATTTCTTTAATTAATGTTATTTTATTGATTTATTGATTTTAAACTCAAGAAAAGTGCGGGGTAGTGGGTGCGGGTATGAACAAATAAGTATCCAGCAAGTACGAAGATAGGATTAAAGTTATTACCCGTGTGGGTATAGGGTTAGATACAAGTATCTTTTTGAAACAGGGGTAAGGAAATGGGTATTATAGTATCCTACCCAGACTCTACTTATATCCCTAATTAGAATATAAATAATAGACTTAACTATATTTTTAGTTCCTATAATTTGAGCATTTTGTTTTTTTAGCCCCCATAAAATTATTTTGGTTATTTTAGTTGCTGAAATATTTTTGTGTTTTTTTAGTCCATGTTGTTAAAGAAGTTCCACTAAATGATGACATGGCAAATAGAGTGCCATGTCATCGTGCCACTTGTCGTCCACATAGGCATATGTTTTAAACTAAATTGAGAAAAATAATTTTATGGAGACTAAGAAAACAAAACACCAAATTATAGGGACTAAGATAACCAAAATAATTTTATAGGGACTAAAATAAATACCAAATTATAGGAACTAAAAAGATATTTAAACCAAATTAAAATAAGAAAAAAAAATTAAAACTCCATTCACCACCATCGTTGCAAATCTTTCATTTCTCCTTTCACCATCCCAAGCACAGAAACCACCCAAATGATCAAGTCAACTTAGAACCTAAACTCACTCAAGTCAAACCACAATCCAAAAGCAAGAGCTCTTTGGTAACAACTTTGGCGACACTTTGTGTTTTCTGATGCGACATGCTACGTTTTCTGAGAGAGATTATTTTCATCCTATTTCATTCCAAAAGTGGAAAGAAATGTTTTTTTGTAGGTCCCACGGAATAACTTCCTTCATATTTCTCATCTCAAACAAACAGTGAAAATGTATTATTTCTGTTCTATTTTCCTCCTTCCTATTTCCTTTCATTCTATTTCCACCAAAACAAACATAGAGTAAAAGATTCGTTGAAAACTGTTTAAATAAAACCAGCACCCTTAGACAATTTTAACTTTAAATTATGAAACAAAATTATTTTTTAGGAATTAAATTTAATATTAACAATTTTAATTATTTTTATATAAGACTTAATTCTTAAAGTGATCCATGTAGTATATTAGATGAGAAGATACAAAATGAAAATACATAACATGTATTTGGAAATGTGTTGAAAACGTGCGTAAATCTATAAAATCATGTTAATTGGTAAGAAAAACGCAGAAATTAATCCAAATGCGCTGTTAATATTAGTCGTATAATTACACATAAAAAAAAATTGAAAATTAAGATTAATGATTATTATAATTTTTTTACATTCTCACGGGATTATCCCCTCCCAGGCGCCCCCCCCCCCCCCCCCCCCCCAAAAAAAAACCACGTTTGATACATGTAGTCGTGACATCAATTCACATCTCGTCTCACTTAATAAGAAATCATCATTCCTTCTAAAAAAGGTAAGATTATATACGCATATGTTTGAAAAGTGAAGAGAATATTTCTTTCATTCACACCTTGTTTCACATAATAAAAAGAAATCATTACACTTTCTAAAAGGATAAAGTTATATACACACTGTGTAGTGGCCTTAGGGCCTCCCTTGTATCAAAAAAAGTTATATACACACTCATTCGTTACATGAAGTGAAGCATGTCTTACCAAAACAAAATCTGTAACTTCCTAGCAATTGTCTAACAGGCAAAATTTTATTTCACACCTCTAACATAATAAAAAATCATCTTTCCTATCAAAAGATAGTTCCTCTTAATTTTTTGACATTATTCAGCACCAAAAAGATAGTTCTTTTAATTTGTTGACATGCCATTATTTATTCAATGTATATTTGATTCGATTATCTTTAAGAAATAATTAATTTTCATCAATTCTTTTAAAAATTATTTTTTTTCAAACAATCATTTACTAAACATGTACTTTTTTGTGGGGTACTATTAGGAATGAAAATAAGTTCGGTCGCTCGATAGGAGCTTATGGCCTAGCCTATATCAGGACAGGACGGGTCGGGCTTTTTTAGAAAATAGACTAGGCCAAGGCTTTTATTAAAGTCTATTTAGTTAAAAAGGCTAGGCCTAGGACATTCAAAAAGCGTTTAGGTCTAACAAGCTGGCTTATTGAGATAAAAAAAATAAATATTATTGTTAATATTATTATTATTGTATTAAATTTGTTATAATATATTAAAATTACACAGTTATTTTTTTAAATGATAAGCATGTTGACCTACATAAAGAGTCAAACTTATAAGTTTATTGAAAGATAAATTATATTCTATTTAGAGGTCTTATTGCAAAATATGTTTTTAAATAAATTATTATACCTCTATCATGATGTTAAATTATCACAAAGTAGGTCCTTAAACAGGCTTGTAGGTTAGGCCAGACTTTTATATAGGTTAGGCTAGACTTTAAAAAAAAGCCTATGACAAGTAAACAGGCTAGGTTCAGGCCATAAATTTTTAACCAAGGTCAGGCTCAAGCCCAACAAAGCCTAACCTGACCTAGCCTATTTTCCACCCTATGTACTATGAGAACAATAAAGTTTGAACCTAAAACTTTGTGCAAAACCTAAAACCTTAGGTTATGCTTAGCCTAACTTTTATTTGGCTTAAAAGGTACTTTAAAGTTAAAGCTCAAAATAAGAGTTTAATCCACACCAAACATGTACTAATATAATGACATTTATTATATTTAATTTAATTTGTCCTTTCTATATTTTAGGCTTATTTTTTACTAACATTTATATTTTAAAATTTAATTTAAATAATCATGTAAATTTTTAATAAAGGTTAAATACGTTTTGGTCCTCCAAAAATATGACAGAATTGGTTTAGTCCCTAGGAAGTTTTTTTCCTTGAATAAAGTCTCCCAATATTAAAAATACACTAATTAGGTCCATGTGCTAACGCTATTTAACTTTTCTGTTAAATGATAATCACATCAGCTTCTAAGTAAAGTATTTTATTACCTAAAGTGTCTAGTGATAATTTTTAATAAAAATTGTGTAATTAATTTTTCTTTAGGATTAAAAAAATTGTGGTTTAGGGTTAAACACAGTTTAATGCGGGAATCTCATTAGCGTATTTTTAATATTTGAGGGGCTTTATTCAAGGAAAAAAATTTCCTGGGGACTAAAACCAATTTTGTTATATTTTTGGAGGACCAAAAACATATTTAACCCTTTTAATAATTATGTAAATTATAAAAATAATGAAAACATAATTATTGTTTAAATAACATAAACTATTATAGGATACTTAATTTAATCCAATACATTATACAACCTCATTTTTAACACTAGTAACAAAAATTAAATTTAAACATTATATACGAGAAATATTAATCTTATAGAGGACATATCTAGCGAGAGGGTAATCTTTATATGAGAGTGTATAACTATACATGGATGGTCATGATTTAAAGTTATTTGACCACTTAAAAAGTCATATGACTTTTTAAAAAACTCACATAATTTTGTATGTTTTAATCTTAACTATTCATGACAAGATCTAATAGTTAATATTTATTTTCTCACTCTCATATAAAAAAAGTCCTTTCATTGATACGTTCCCTATATATATATATATTGTATCAAATTTCAATTCATTTTTATACCAAATAATTAAATGACTTAAAACTTTATTTTATTTTAAAAATATTATAAATTTGAAATGAGCATCGTATTTTAGACTATTTTATTCATTTATATTTAGTAAAATTATCATTCCATATACAAAGATAACATAATTAAGGGTGTTGAAAAATCATCCTTTCACTTTGTTGATTAAGGCCATATGTTTGGAGTGATTGTAAGTTTTAGTTTGGGGCTTTTTAGTGCAAATTTTAAAATAAAATATGTTCATCTAAAGTGAAACTGAACTTAATTTTAAAATAAAAAGATAGTTTTAATTTTTTAATTATAAAAACAAATCATTTATGAGTTCATTCATCTTTCTTTAAAGATCTATATACCACCTACACCACTCATCATTACCAACATTATCATTGCCATTACCATCACTGCCATAGTTGCTATCATCACCGCCACCACTATCAGTATCATCAATCTACCACCACCATTGTTGCTATCTTCTATTACCGCAATATATTATTGATTAATTGAGGAGTTGATAATATAGAAAGAATTTTGTTTTAAGAGAAAGAGAAGTCTGGGATTGTTTGATTCATTTCTCTCTTTTTTGTTTTAAAAGCTATTTTCTAAAACAATTTCACATTACTTAGAATCAAATTTTCATCCAAATTATATTAAGTTTTGAAAATTGTTTCCAAAATACTTATTTTATAAACAATAAAACAGAAACAATTGTGAGATGTTTTTCCATAATTTTTTTCAGGTATTCTATTCAAGTGTCCAAGGGATAACTTTTTAGAAAACAAAAATGTACTCGTGAGACAAACTATTTCAAATGTGCTAAGATAACAAACAAATTTTAAAACAAAACTGATTTGAAAATAGTAAACAAACAAGGCTTTAGTGATTTGAAGAATAAGTAATTTGTGTTGTTTAAATTTAAAATTTAAACTTAAATATATTTTTAGTCTATCAATTTTGAGCTAAGCTTTTTTTTGTTTTTCAAATTTAAAAATAATATTTTAGTCTCTCTAATATGAAATAACTCATTTAAGTCCTTAAAGTTAACACCGTTAGAAAATTCCTGACATAGCGGCTTTGAATTTGCAATTTGTAGCGATATTTGACATCCACAAAATGCCTTTCAACCCTGAAACCCTTTTCCATCAGCCATTCATCTTCTTTCTCGAAGACGCAGCAACAGCCATCAACAACTCTGCTTTCCCTCACACACAAAGACTTCACACACAATAATAAAAAAATCCTCACAAGCCACACACGTTCGTGGGCTAACAATTAAAAATTTCTCACATACCATACACATTCATAATCGTGTCATCACCTCCGTTCTCCATTCCTTTCTTCAATCTCTCTCTCTCTCTCTCTCTCTCTCTCGTACTCCATGATGTCGGAGTCGTATCTACATCGCCGCCAAGACCCGCCATGGATGACCCTGCTCCATGGACGCTGCAAGTGTTGTGCAACGCAGACAGTGCCGCTTCGTGGGGCTTCGAAACCCCTTTTCCTTTTCTTTTTTTTTTAATTTCTATTTTTCCCTTTATTTGTTGTTTACTTTTTTTTTTTTTTTGCACGATCTTATTATATGCTTTGGGTTATTTTTCGCAATCTTGATTATGTGCTTCCAGGGTGTTTGAATTTCTATGAATCTGGAAAATGAAGGGTTAATTGATTATGGCATAAATGGGTTTCAGGGTGAGGGATATTTTGTAGTGAGCAAAAATTGTCATAAAGTTTTTAACAGTGATAACTTAGAGATTAAAATGAACTATTTTCATATTAGAGGGACTTAAAAAATTATTTTTAAATTTGAGGAATTAAAATTTTTTTGTCTATATTTAAAGGATCAAAAACATATTTAAATTTAAAATTTAATATTAAACTTTAAAAATTTAAAATTACAAGAGTTAAAAAATTATTTTAATTTTTTTTAAAAAAATTTAAATTTAAAGATTAATATTCACCATCACACCAAACACCAACAGCAAGCACCTAAAGAAAAGATGTTGATCTCAAGTTTTAGTGAACTGACAAGCAACTCATTTTCACTTTTTAAGTATAAAAACTAGTGAAACATATATATCCTCAACGCAAGGGCCTAGCAGGATCTTGATCATCCAAGCTGAACTAACTAGGTCACTCAAACCTTTATTCACTAAAAAGTTGATTTACGTTTATTTAGCTTGTCCTTTGACTTACCTTAAAACTTACAAACCATTTGATATAAATAAATTAATACTAATTGTACATTATAGATTTAATAAATTAGACTTAAATTTAAATTACCTTAATTTTTTACATATAAGTTATAAATTGTATTAATTAAATAAAAAATCAAATCAAATACTAACATATATTAAATTTAAGTATAGTACTATTATTGTTAGAAAATGACTATATTTTTATATCAAACTGACAATATAAGAAAAATCAATTTTAGCTGAGGTTTATAAACGGGCCGGGGTTCCTCTAACTGTCAGAAACACATTGAAATTAATAAGATTTTATATAATTCTACTTAATTACCCACAATTATCATTAAAATCGCAAGTAATTTCCAACGATTTTAAATTAACCCCCGCTAATGTTAATTTTTTTTGTTTAATGTTTAGTTTCTCTAAAATTTTCTCTCTTTTCCTTTCGTTTTCCTTCTTTCTTATACCTTTCCCCTTTCTCATTCTCAAGCCTTTCCTATTCTTCATTCTTGCACCTTTCTCCTTTTTCAGTCACTTCATCACCATCTCCACCAAAATCAAAGCCCTACTCAACACAACAAACCAAACACCATCATCGTTCACACCATGTAAATGATTCCTCTCTTGTCCAACTCAATTTCTCTCTATCTCTCTCTCACGCCAAGTAACCATTAGTGGAGACACTTTGTTACATCTAGGGCACCAGCAACCCTTTGTCTTCTAAGACATTGTGCTCCCTCTCCTCACAAACCCTAACCCCACCACTCCATCAAAATGCTGGTCTCGAGGCGCTTTGTCATTGAAGCTCATCACCTTTGAGGACCAAGACAAGCTCACCTCCTCAATGGCTACAACGCCTCCATCCTTTCTCCCTCCTTGTGACACGTTCAACCTACTTGTTCGCACTAAAATGGCCATCGAACTCACTTGACCCAACATTGTCTCCTACGTTGACATCCTCTCTATTGCCACCTGCATGACCTCTCCTCACCATGCTCAATTCAGTTGCCAACGCAAGGCAATGCAGAAGCTTAATTTGGTTGTGAATGTGATGATTGACTGTTATTGAATTACTTTCGTTATAACTTCATGTGAATGTGATGACTGACTATTATTGAATTACTTTTGTTATAACTTGTATGATTTGAAGTATGAACCCTTATAACTTTCGGTGAAATAATCCATTTCCTTTTTATTTCTCCTTAATACTTATAAGATTTTGTTTCCCTTTATGGTTAACTGGTAATTAACTATTTTGTTGGAAAGCAGTATTAGCAAAAGATATTGGATGTTGCTTGCTTTTGAGAAATGATGATTAGAAACATTATTCATAAATACCCTTTGTTGGCACAAATTTACTATGACTCACCAGTAGGTTATGGTTGGTAAACGAGAGTAATGACTATAGTATTAATAGGGGTTGGTAATTATTGAAGACTTAGTGGTACTTAAAATACATATATAAATTTTAATCCCTTTTTCAACAAGAACACTACTCAACAAGTTGTAAAACCTGATAAGTAGGGTATTGTCCTTCACAGGGATTGGAGTAACATAATTCAATTCAATTATTCAACCATTGTGAAGGTAAGCAAATTGTTCTATCACATACACAAATGATAAAGAATAAATTGCGTGGGGATAAAACTAATGCTATGTTTATGATTTTTTAAGTGTTTTTAATAATGATGGTAAGGGTAGTTAGGGATTTGAATCTTTTGTGTTCATCTTCTGCATTTGCCCCAAAATTCAATATAATTCAAACATGGTTTAGAAGTTCAGATTTCACTGCTATAGATTAAACCTAATTCCTTAACATAAAATCACTTGATTCAACTCAATGTTCTACTTCCATAGCCTTATTGAAATCAAATCAAGCATTAAAATCAGAATCAATAAAAACACATGTCTTGTGAAGTACTATTCTTAGGCTCAACTTAAGACGTGGTAATCACACTCAAATTAGAACACAAGTAAATGATTCTATATAACACACACATTCAAGATCAATCTCAACAATGGGTAATTTCAAGAAGCATTAAAAACAAAGTGGATTACTCTAAACACAAGGAATTACATTAAATCAATTTCAATACAGAGGAATCCCACAAAAATCATCAAACCCTAACTACAATCAAGGTTTAGCAAAAGATGTTGAAAGAAAAAAATGTACAAGAGAGAAATAGTCATGGATGATGATGAAAACACTGAATCTTTAAGCTTATCTTCCAAGGATTTAAATCTTCAATGGCGAAAATGGAGAGAAAAACCTAAGGATTAGGGTAAGTGATGATAGAAATAGTCTTCCAACAGATTCTACCCATGAATAGGTGTTGCAAAAGGTTTGAATATTAGCTAGAATGGCTCCAACATGTCAGGAAAATTAGTTATGACCTTTCAGAAAATCACTGCCAGCGTCCAACATTGGCAAAAGGTCTGGGACATTGGGCGAAAAATACCTAGCAGGCTTCAAGCAATTAGACGTTGTGTAGCACCTCAGACACCGATCATGTAGTGTGAAATTTGTGCCTCAACGTCTTGTCTAGCTTCTCCATATGTTTTTGGCATCTCGTACACTAACCTAACAGAGGATTTAAGTATTCCAAGCACATGACCTTGTGTTAGCATTCAGTTCTAGCATCCAACATTGGACTTCCAGAGGAGAACTTGCTACTTGTCTTAATGGCGTGGGACGCTACTCCAGCATCTTAGACGCTACATCCCCAGTTGCAAGTATATTGCTTTATTTTCCTACAAAATGTGAAAAGAATTCCTTAAAAGTGTATTTATTTTCAAACTACTCAAAGTAAACTATTCCTATTAGTTTTTATACCTTTTCTTTTTATATTTTTTCTATTCTTTTTCATTGAAATCATGCACATAAATTTATCAAATATGAATTTATCAGTAAACCCTTGGTAATTACAGGGGATTTCATAATCATTGGTAATTTCAATCTTTTTGAGGATTTCTATAAATTGTTGGTAACATGTTTACCATGGACAACTTACCTACGATTCAACCAACTACAAGTAATGCATTTAACAATGGTTTAAACTACGGGTAAGGCGAAAAATAACCACAATTAAATCTTTTTTTTGGTAGTGTAGCTCACAAAGTAATAAATTAAATATGAGAAAAGTCAAGCTCTACTCATTTAATAATTATATCGAGTTAAATTTTTTTTAATTGAGTTGTGAATAAACTAAGTCACAAGTATACTTGGCTCATTGCCAGCCCTACCAAAGGGAGAAAAAAGTACAATATATATAATGTGATCTGGTACCGTCAGACAGACAAAAAAAAGATGGAGATTTAGAATGGAGCATTATAACTCCAAAAGCCAAATTAGGAACTTGTAGCTAAGTTGGGTCTAGTTGCTAAGTTTAATTGAACAAACAAATTAACACGACCCATCAAACCGCAAATACAATAAGTTGAAATCATACCTGGATAGATTATTACAACATGGTATGTGTGGGTGTGTATAACTTAAAAATAGTTATGGTTATATTCATTAACTTCATTGCATAAGAAAGAAACTTTTTTAAGCCAGAGATAAGTTTAATAATGAACGAGCTAGGTAGTATGTGATGTGTAAATAAGTATCCAACTACATGTTGGATTCCTCTTTCTCTCTTTATGTGTGTGTGTGAGAGAGAGAGCTAGTTAGAAAATAAAGAGAAGACTATAGCAAATATAGAAAATTCTATTACTTTGCCACACATGCTATATATGAGTTGGTTCACTATTTATAATAAAGTAACTCATAACCATTAGATAAAACTCAATTAAAATACTAAATGGATATAATGTTGAGGACGAAACTTATATGCAATTTCATATGTGCTGTTAGCATTGTTTTTCAATCAGAATTAGAATTTTATCTTGATAATCCACGTAATAAAGGATTCCATTAAATGTCAACTTAGATTATTGAGGTGAAACTCTAATTCTGATTGGAGAACAACACTAATAACATGTATGTAACTGCATCTAGGTTTTGCCCTTATGTTAATGGTAAATGCTTAGTCATTACATAAGAAGGAATAATACCTTTTAAACAAGAATAGTGTCCCTCAATGTATAGTAATACTTGAAATATGAATTCCAAAATATGACTTTCTCGTGTTGATAACATGTTATGAAAATAACTTAAAACTATAAAATTTAGAAATAGAGGAGATACAAAATAGAGAGAATAGAGAGTTTTATTTCCAAAAATGTGATATACTATTTATAAGTACAAAACTGCAACTAAAACATCGTATATGATTAATGTATATGAAGGTAAATCATAAAAAGTCATAACTTACAACGAAATATAGAATACCACTAATAAATATTCATAATATGATGCTATTTTTGAATCAACATTAACATTTTTTTCAATAGTCACTATTAATTTTCTCATTTTTATTCTATTTTTCTACACTCACTTTACACTTTTATTAATCTCTCTCTCTCTCTCTCTCTCCTTAGAAGTGTATCAACAGTGTGTGTGTGTGTGTGTGTGTGTGTGTGTGTGGCACTCACTTTACACTTTTATTAATCTCTCTCTCTCTCTCCGTGTGTGTGTGTGTGTGTGTGTGTGTGTGTGTGTGTCTCTCTCTCTCTCTCTCTCTCCTTAGAAGTGTATCCAACAGTGTGTGTGTGTGTGTGTGTGTGTGTGGTGTGTGTGTGTGTGTGTGGTGTGTGTGTGTGTGTGTGTGTGTGTGTGTGTGTGTGTTGTGTGTGTGTGTGTGTGTGTGTGTGTGTGTGTGTGTGTGTGTGTGTGTGTGTGTGTGTGTGTGTGTGTGTGTGTGTGTGTGTGTGTGTGTGGTGTGTGTGTGTGTGTGTGTGTGTGTGTGTGTGTGTGTGTGTGTGTGTGTGTGTGTGTGTGGTGTGTGTGTGTGTGTGTGTGTGTGTGTGTGTGTGTGGTGTGTGTGTGTGTGTGTGTGTGTGTGTGTGTGTGGTGTGTGTGTGTGTGTGTGTGTGTGTGTGTGTGTGGTGTGTGGTGTGTGTGTGTGTGTGTGTTGTGTGTGTGTGTGTGTGTGGTGTGTGTGTGTGTGTGTGTGTGGTGTGTGTGTGGTGTGTGTGTGTGTGTGTGTGGTGTGTGTGTGTGTGTGTATTTTTATTCTATTTTTGTGTGTGTGTGTGTGTATTTTTATTCTATTTTTCTACACTCACTTTACACTTTTATTAATCTCTCTCTCTCTCTCTCTCTCCTTAGAAGTGTATCCAACAAAGTTTGTGATTTCTAATAAATTTCAACTAATAGTAGAGAGAATGTGTGTGTGTGTGTGTGTATTTTTATTCTATTTTTCTACACTCACTTTACACTTTTATTAATCTCTCTCTCTCTCTCTCTCTCTCCTTAGAGTGTATCCAACAAAGTTTGTGATTTCTAATAAATTTCAACTATAGTAGAGAGAATGTGTGTGTGTGTGTGTGTGTGTGTGTGTGTGTGTGTGTGTGTGTGTGTGTGTGTGTGTGTGTGTGTGTGTGTGTGTGTGTCTACCCCTTGATTGTATTTGAAGTTAATCATAGTTGTAACTTGTTAACGTACTCTTTTTTAAAAAAATAAGTAAGTGTACATTAGCAAATTCATATATATATATATATATATATATATATATATATATATATATATATATATATATATATATATATATATATATATATATCACGTGACAATTATTTTAGAATTTTGTACTATAAAGAGAAGTAATAAAATTGAATCATTAAATTGTTAAGATAATTTCTATGCATGACACGAGTGATAATGTTAGTATTATTATAACTTAAATCAATTTTAATTTTTCTTTAAAGAATTATTCTATCATATATTTTTACTTATTAATTTATTTAAACAATACTCAAAATTTTTGCAAATAATATCAAGTATGAAAATATTTATAAGATAGAATTAAAATAATATTATTAATTGAAAATTGTTATCTACAAATAAAACAATAATTACAAGGACTGTTGATGTTGTCACTCTAAGTTTCCTTAAGAACTTTACATATAGTTTTGTTGTACTTATACCAAATGCAATATGTGGTGTAGATATTTTAGTGCTTGTCCACATTTTGTGTGGTCACAGGTTTAAGCCGGAGAATTAACATTTTCTTGCATTTCCTAAATGTTGGATGTTTGAAAAATATAAAGACCAAAATCACAAAATTTGAAAATATGAAGACTAAAAATCGAGCAGTAAAAATTAGGACCAGGAGGACCCACGTTAACACCCCTGTCAGTTTTCTAACTTCATGTCAACACTATTAACACGTCAGCAATTCCGTCAAATATTGAATATCAAGTTAATGAATAAATGAAAATTGCACATTTTAATAATATGAAGATCAAAATTGGTCTAACACTAAACAAGACTAAAAATGCAGTTAAACCTAAAAAGGAAAACATTATATAAGTAATTGTATAATTTTGTTGTATAAATATGATACCTGAGAGAAAAATATGGTAAGTTTCTTACTTGGTATGCTCTATATATAGAGAATGTTAATTTTGTCTCGTGCATCGCTAAGCACCAGTTTAACTTATTTCATAATCAGAGCACCAGTTTAACTTATTCGCATCAGGATTTTAACTTATTTACGTCAGGGTGAATGGAATGTAAACCCACAACACTGAATCACTCTTTTTCCAACTTCAAAAACCAAAAATCTTGTCAGGGTGTTGGATGCTACCTCGACGAAAATGGAAAGATTATTTTTTATACTCAAAAACTCACAATTCTGTAGCTCATTGCTCTTTGTACGGTTCATGCAGAAGGACGCTTTGCGGCAGTTGTTTGCCACTAGAATGAAAATACGACAATCTTACAGGGCTAACTAAATAATCAATATTGGATTATATAAAAATTTATCCAAATCGACTCTATAGCTGGTCAATGAAATATGGAAAAAGATGAATGTACACTCCATTTTTGAGTGTACGAGTGAAATAGAGAGAGAGAGAGAAAAAAATAAAGAAAAAATGATAAATATGATAGAAGATGTAATGAGAAATGAAGAGAAAAAAAAAATAAAGTAAAAATAAGATAGAAGAAAAAATGAATAAATATATATAATAATAACTCATCACATATTGGCGCTTATCAACTTTCCGTTTTTTTGGCGAGGAACTTCCCAGAAAATTCTCACCTTACACTTATATGTCGCCTTATGACCAAATTTGCAACTATATATATCTGCCTTGCTTGGATTCAAAAGCACATTTCGCTTCAATATTTTGACTTCCGCCCTAAAAAGCAAGTAGCATCTTGAGCTATCATACTTTCCTATTAGCCTTGAGCTATCATACTAAAGCAACCAAAAGGTACGTAAAATTTTATATCCTAATGAATTTTTTCTAGTTTTAGTATATCAACGTCTTCTTTATTTACTTATAACAGCTGGGGACTAAACAGCATGATGTAAAACTTTAAGGAAGTCTTTAACTACGTTTTTCAATTATATGATGTTAGGGAGTCACCCCGTCTTTTCTCCACATCATAAATTTAAAATGTCCTCAAGATAAACACCCCCACCCTTTCCCAATAAAAAAAATAGAGAAGTATGAATAGGAGAAAAAACGAAAGAGGAAGCAAGCCGAGGCCAAGCCTTAACCAAGCCCTATGAGAACCTAGGAGAAAACATGTTAGCTATTAAGCTTTACTTGCTCTTAATTAATTTTGAGAACACCCAATTTTGTGCAGATAAATTTTCTAGCTATGGGAGAGGTAAAACTCACTTTGGTAATCTCTATCCTTTAATTTCTGACTAACAGTTGAGAGATATCCTTGGTAAAAACTAAAAATAAATAAATTAAAATGCCAATGGTAAACAAAATAGAAAAATTAAAGTAGGGACCCAATTTACTTTCCTTCTTTGGTTTTTTCTCATTTGCAAACCGTAAAGCTGCTCCTGGATGATGTCCTCTCCTTTGCGCAATGTGTCTTGGATAGTTCATGCTCTGAATAATTTGGTTGTTTGTGTTTTGTCTTACACACATTCATGAGTTGAAAAGCAAAGAAAACCTCTTACATTGGATGCTCATCTCTCACCGAGGGATTCGTGCACAACACTAAGGGTATGTTTGGTTTAAGAAAGTAAAATTAAGGAAAGAAAAAAAAAGAAAAAAAAGGATAGAAATAAAAAGAGTAGAAGGATATTTTTTAAGTTGTTTGTAAGAGAAAAAATGAAAAAAAAAGAAAAAAAATGACATGAATATTCCTAATAAAAAAAATATATAAAAACAAGAGTATTTGGTGTTTTTATTTATACATCTGCTTTCATTCATCTTTTTCTCTAAAAATGGAAAGATTGAAAAAATATTGGGCACCATGCTCTTTTACCTATCCTTCACGCCTGTGATAATACCAAATTAGGCAAAAGAACTGATTTTGCATTCTTTCCTTTCTTCACTATCCGTTCCTTTACTTTTCTCTCGTTCCAAACGTAGCATAAGGTTCGTGCATCAACACTCTCATCTCGCTTCTTCCTCTCATGTAAGCACTCACACTCTTTATTTTTTACACTCTCGATTTTCTCACAACCACACACACAGAACCTCAAGATCTTTTTTTCACTTCCATCATCACCTCTCAAATCTCTCTTTCAATATCTCAACAACACCATCTAGCCTCTCTCACACATAATAATCACCCATCATCTCCTTCCACCAAGAAAAAGAGAATGGTAATAGCTATTTATCATCTTCTCTGAACCCATGATTTTAAATTGTGGTTGTTGTGGTTTCGTCTCGATCTTTGACATTGTAAAAAATGGCAAGAAAATGCAGTTGATGCAGCTACAATTGCTGTTGTGGTAAGTCAACAAAAACCTTTCATGTTGCTGCTGCAATTGCAGTTATGTCTGAACCCGCCATAGAACTCATTGCCAAGACCAGTCACAACACCATCACCCAAGGCTATCATTTGAATTGAACCCCTGTCAATTCCTAATCCCCATACTGTCATGAACCCTTCGAGCAGCCGCAAGTCACCAACTCTGCACGAACCAACCCCGTCAACACCACACAACCCGCTAGGACCAGTGAGCGACCATGAACCACCATCTTCACTGGCTCACGTTTTCATTTTTACGACTTCGCCTTTCATGGTAATTTTTCCTTTATAATTTTTTTTTATATTTATATTTCGTTCAGTCTCGTCAACCGTGCCTTTCTTTGTTTACGACTTTTGCTTTCCGTAGCATGTAAAACTGTGAGTCTGAGATATTATTTTGGGTACGGTGGATAATTTTTTCATAAATATTTATAGGAAAAAAATTAAAAAAATAATTTTTTTTTCTATAAACGAAAATTAGTTTATGTTAAAATCAGTTTTGAAAAAATTAATATAAAAAATATCTATAAATTAACTTATGTATAAGTTAGTTTTAATTTATAATTTTTTTTTACTGTAAATACTTATAAAAAGTTTCCTACTACTTTAATACTATTCCTTTTTCTTGTATGTGCATTCAGTAATTCCTTTTGATTGTTTTTTTTTGGGGGGTGCAATTCATTTTGATTGGTGCAGATTGCCTTCCATCATTGTACCATTTTCTGAATGTGTGTGCATGTGCCACGTTTGTTTTAGTTATACGTGCTTCCTTATCTTTTACCCCTTTGTTGGATGATATATTGCATTGTTTCCTTTGAACCAAAATGTTCATATTGCAACTCATTGCATCGTTAGGCTTGCATAATAAATGAAAATAAATAATAATATTTTTATTGGGTGGACTTCATGTATTTTTTTTTTCATTAACGACTTAATGTATTTTTGTTGAATGGTTTTCTTTTTCTCTTATTGAGTTGATGTTGTTATGCATGTAAAACTAAGAATAAAATAATAATATATTTTAAGCAAGAAATGGTCAATATAATTAGATTTAACATCTTGATTTTTAAAATTTTTGAGACACAAATTGTGATAATTTGGTAATTCTAAGACTTTTAAAAATGAAATATTTAATAACTATAAAAAATGAATTTTAAAATAAAAAAATTCATAATTATAGACTTTAAGTAAAATCAAGTTTTTATAATTTAATCTAAATAATTAATAATAATAATAATAATAATGAAATCTTTAATAGATAAATGATTAATTGAACGCGATGATGTCTTCTTAATCCTACAATTTTAGAACACAAATTATGACAGTTTGATGTCTTTAAACTACTCTCAAATGAAAATCTTTTAAACAAAAATTAATTTGCTTCTAGAGATTAACTTTGGTGTACGTAGAGATGGATGCAAGGGGGCAAGTAGGGGCCTTGCCCCCCCTCCCCATTCACCTTTTGAGAACTATATATGTTACATTTTAGAATTAATTTTTCATGTTTCAATTGTTATAATTGAGAGATCATTTTTAATTATAAAGATGGTGAAAAATAAGCTTAAAAAGAACAATATTTACAACTTAAATAAACAATATGATATATTCAATTATTATAATTTTATTTTTATTTAATATTTATTATTATTATTATTATTATTATTTTGGCCCCACTTTAATAGGTTTCTAGATCTATCCCTAGGTACCTTTGTCAATTTTACCTTAAGGAACTATGATTTGTGACAGTTCAACAAAAATCTTAAAATTTTAAATAAAAAACTAATCAACCCACATTTTTCTACCAAAGAAATAAGTAACTTTGATTCTCCATTGCACTTAAAGATACGTAGAAATAGGGGACCACTCTTGTCGAGCTAAAAAACTAAAAATATAAATAGTTGAATAGCTAATTTGCTTAATTATTTTAAGGTGAGATAAATATTTTAAAAGTTATCAATAATTTTCTTAATTAATTAGAGGTAATTGTTTTTAATGGATGTGGTAAAGTGTTAATATCTTTCTTATGTGTAATCGACTCTTGAACTCAAATTTAGTTTTCAAAGACTATTTTTTTAAGGATTTTTCTAATGTTTGCTCTTAATAAATATTGGTGGTGATTTTCTATTTTTAAATTATTTTTTATTGTCCTGTTGCGACCCCAGTTACAACAAATTTCATAATTTGGATGTGTCATTTCCTTGTATTTTAAGTTGAGGATTCTGACTTAAATCATTGATCACTCTTTGAAACTCTGCCCCATTTTCAGTATACAATAGAGATATATGGATTGGCCATTAATGGTAATTGAGATGGAATGGATAATTTTATGATCCTTTCTAAAACTTACTCGTTGTCATTGAATTTTTTATTTAATAATATTTTTTGGTTATATGATAAAGGTGTGTTGTTGGATAAACTTTTCGTGGGATTTAGTCTCACTTGTTTTTTTTTTTTTTTTTTTGGAGAAAATGATTTATTTAAACACTGAATCAAGGTTCTAATTATAAGTCCTCAAGGTAGGAGAAACATAACTCTTAATCATTATGCTAATTCTTCCCTGACTTTTTATCTATAAATATGCGTACAGCTTATAACTTCTTTTAAAAATAATCATTTGTATGCATGTCATTTAGTTGAATGAATGTGATTTACTTCATTTCAAGTAATGTTAATGATAATCTTAACTAATTTATTCTATTCAGACAGTGAGAAATTATTGTATGAATTATCATTCCACCCATATGTATAATTTTATGATTGTATTTTCTGTTTACTTTACTGAAGGTATTTATGTCGTTATGTGCTACACATATGATTTTATTTTTCTAGTAATCCTATGTAAACTAATTAATGGGACACAAATCGTCATTCCATTTAGGGTTATCTATTTCTCATTTTTATTTTATTAATATTGATTCTACATATGTCTAAGATTCTCTAAAGTCTTAGATAATTCTTTTCTTAAAAAGAAAAAAGAAAAATTGGAGTAATGATAGGTTATTCTAATACTATTATAGTCATAATGTTAGTGGTATATTTTATTAGAAATGCCCTGAAATTCACTCAATCTCAAAAGTATTTTAAGAGAAGACGATTGTGCAAATCCTATAAAGAATATTTTGATCGTATGTAATACATTTTAACATATGTGAAATCCAAATGGAAGGCCACGTACCGATGAGTTTATCTCCAATAATAATTTTTTAAGTTTTAAATGGAGGCAATAGTTGATAATTTCTACGAGAAAGGATTAGCTAATTGGAACCCTAGCTAGTTTAAAAAGATATATATTCGAATAATCATTGATTTTTTTTTCTTTAAAAAGAAAATAGATGATTAAATGAGCTGATGAATAAGTTCACTTTGGCCTTCTCTTCCTCATGTATCATCATTGAAAAAAAAAGAAAAATGAATTACAATACGATTTCAATAGTTTATGCAAAATTGATTGCACAATATAACCAAATGAACAGCGCAATGGTACGTAATTTTCGCTCAAAAACCATAACCCGAAGTGATACTATATTTTTTGAGAAGGACAAAATTTTAAACCCAACAATTACACTGAACTACAAATCTGACTTGTTTACTTGCTCGTTATATATACCAGATCTTGAAGGAGAGACAATTAGGATGATGAACAATCAATCGTCTCATTCTGATGAGTCCATAAAATCCATTACCAACATTGACAGAGATAATGTTGTACCCAATTTTGATGAGACAGTTTGGATGATGAACAATCAAACGTCTCATTTTGATGAGTCCATACAATCCATTACCAATTTTGATGGAGATAATGTTGTACCCAATTTTGGTGAGACAATTAGGATGACGAACAATCAAACGTCTCATTCTGATGAGCCAATACAATCCATTACCAATTTTGATGCAACCCCAGAGAAAGGGTGGGGAAAATTCTTAAAACAAGCAGTGAACTTACTGGCACATCAGAATCAGAATGAGTGGTTGAAGGACATGAGAGGGAACCTAAGTTTGGTGGCTACGGTGATCTCAACTATGACCTTTCAAGTTGCTATTAATCCACCGGGTGGCGTTAGGCCCCCAAATGAAAACAGAGATGTTGAATGTCCAACAGTCCCTACATACACCGAATCATGTCCCGGAGAAGCTATCTTAGCTATTGTGTTCCCACATGATTATTACAAGTTTCTCGCATGGAACACCGTTTGTTTCGTGGCATCTCTCAGCGTTTGTCTCTTGCTTGTAAGTGGACTCCCTTTGGAACACCGACTAACCACGTGGCTTTTATCAATGGGCATGTGCATCACTATCACAAGCCTTGCTCTCACCTACATGTATGCCGCGTCAATGGTTACCCCACTTTCCGTTTGGGGCACAGCTTATGGTATGTTTGAAGTTGTTCTTCGTATTTGGGTTGCTTTGATAGGAATCATCGATCTTTTCCTCGTCATACGCTTATTTGTTGGGTATGTGAATTATTGGATTGAGAAAGGTAAGCCCCAAGAGATTGATTTTGATGTGCTATAATCATGTACAAACAAATAAACTTGTCTAGCTTCCAAAGTGGTGCTATATTTCAGCAGCAAGTGTATGTTGTTTCTGAGATTAGTTTGGGGAATTTTTGATTTTGTTGGTCAGGTAGAAGCAAGGGATGCAAAGATCACTTTTGGCAACATACTGGATTCGTCTGGGTTGCCATTGTCTGGTTAATTTGGCTTCATAGGAACAATATTTCTTTAATAATGCCGTACTGGGACTTTTAAAATTTGTTGGCGAGTATTAAACTTAGATCTTGGACTAGGATTACAGCTAGATTAAAGAGTGCTCTCTTTCTTTTCTTGATTGATTGTTTAATCCGAAGGTTTGTTTATCTTAATGTCCTCTTAATCGTTGTTAAACTGATGTAAGGGTTACGATATGCTTTGTACTCCTAATAAATTTTCTTCGCAAATAAAAAAATATGTTAAGTCTGAAATACTTTACCTTGTGTTTGGATGAGGAATTTTAAGAAGGTAATTCACTTTTATAGAGAATTTAAAATATTTTATAATGAAATATGTTGTTTGGATAGGAAATTTAGTAGGAAATTAAAATTCTAGTAATTTATGAAAGTATTTTGATTACCTAAAAATTGTAGAATTTTAAATTCCACCAAAAAAAATAAGAACTTGAAATTCTTCATACTCATTTTCTTTCACCTCTATGCCTATTTTCTATCTCCTCTCTCTCTCTCTCCCCTCTTTCTTTCCCCTCTCTTCTCTCCCTCTCTCTTTTCTCTCTCTTCTTTCTCTTCCTCTCCCTCTCTCATCTCTTTTTGTTTTTTTTTATTTTTTATGGCCTCTCTCTTTTATCTCTCTCCTCTCTCTTATCTCCCTCTCTTCATTCTCTTTCTTCTCTCCTCTCCCATTCTCTCTCCTCTTTGTCTCATCCCCCTCTCCTCTCTCTCCCATCTCTCTCTTCTTTTCTTCTTTTTTTCTTTCTCTTTTCTTTATCAACATTGATGTAAAAAGTATCAATATTTATATTTTTGAATTATTAAATATTATTTGATAGTAAAATTATCTATAAATTATTAAATATTTAAAAATTGATTAATGTTTATTTTCAGAAAAGTTTAATATTAAAATTTCAATTTTTAAATATATATTTTAAAAATTAATTTTGTATATGATGGAAATTAAAATGTCATATTCAAACTTCGAATTTGAAAATTAAAAAATTTGAATTGATTTATCCAAACAGGGCATTTAATAAATGAAGGAAATTTAAATTAAAGCAATTCAAATTTTAAGCATTTCAAATTCTTTGAAATTTTAAAATTTCTCATCCAAACGCAACCTTAGGTGATTTTGCATTTGCTCAACAGATATAACTAAACTTTCAAATTTCGTTATACATTATTTACTAGTTGTAAGTACTAATCCATGAACAAATTTGGTCCATACATGTCATCAGAGTTGGTTTCTAAGACTACCAATGTTATTGTATCATGGCTTGGTGAATGAATGGTTTGATGAGGGGAACACCGTCCAATGGACCGTCCATGGTCCAATATTAGAGTAATATGAAGCGAAAATAATTTTTTTCCAAACTTGTAGGAATTTACAAGGAGCATTAACAAATGTAGAGCAAAAATACAAATCACAAAAGCACAAGAGACATCAAGATTTTAACATGGAAAATCTCTTAAAGCAAGGGTAAAAATCATGAGTCATTCAAATCAAAGAAATAGTTTCACTATAATCAATAAGGGTACAAAAGAGTTTCTAACAAGTGCATAAAACTGTGCTAACAACTAGCCAGAAAAATAAAGCACCAATGCTTACAAATAAGAAACAAGAAGATGAAAAAACACCTAAAAATAGGGCAGCTATTGCAAGCAGTGCATCTTGTACTCCAGACCACTAATCACCGATCCAACCGTTGAAACCAAGAATCAAGTGTGTTGAAACTGCTAACCAAAAATAGCCCAATCCAACGATGAATGAATCCATCATTACAATTTTGAGGTGGTTGTCAAGTGAGTATGCGAGTTCAACTTTCCCTTTTCTCTTCTTTCTAATGGCTGCTATTCTCGCTCACAAATGAGCCTCTCCTTAACCCTAATTTGACCCCTCTCCACTTAGATAAGTAAGACTAAATGGGTCTACACATTTGGGCCTTTTCTCCACATAGGAAGGGAGCCCAAAATCCAACATGGTCACAATTTATACAATTGTATATTAAGTTAATGTTGATATGTAGTAGTCATATATGTTGGAGATCGTGAAATAGTTGTTTAGTTTCGGTTGTAAGTGTTTAAAATTGACGCAAACTTCTTTATCCTCTATATCTATAAATTAGAACAATGTATCTAGCTTGTTAGAGCTCTACTTTCTCCATACTCTCATGTTCAATTTTGTTTAAATTTGAGTAAAGGTGAGCTACACTCTCTTTCTATGCAAATATTTTTTGTTCTAAAAAATTTCTTTTTGAAGATTTCTCTTCTTCCTCTCTTATCTCCTGGTTTAAATTCCTTTATCTCTTTCTTGATTCCTTTGTCCCTTTCTAGATTTAAACTAATTTGCCCCATTCAATTCTGATTTCATGGATATTTTCTTTGATTACTTGGAGATAAATTATCCTTATCTCTTTTAATTTACATAATTTATATTCCTTTATCTCCTGCTTTAAACTATCTTGCCTTATCATTTCTAAAATTTGTGGGAATAAATTATCTCTGATTTCTTGGAAATAATGATTTATCATTATCCTTTCTCATATCACGAGGATAACAATTTATTATTTCTCTATTTAAATTTCTCACACTTTTGTATTGGTGTTTAAAAAATATTTAATTATTATATTATTAAATGTAATATTAATTGAATCTTTAAAATTGTTATTATTTCTTATAATAAAATACTTAATTTTTAAACAATCCTTTTAATGTTTACAACTAACGTGTTTCTACAAGAATAATTTATTTTATTTTTTTCATTTTACGATACCTATGGATCAAATTTTTCTAGACTCATACATATTAATTATATATGATATGAATAATATTTCACTTTTATGATTAATTGCATATTGGATTTGACCCTGTACGGGCTAAAATACTAGTACCCTAAAATGTCTAATCAAAATAGCATAGATTTGTCTAGAATTATGTAAATGAATCAAAAGATTAAAAACATTTATTTTAGAACTTTCTTGCAACACCTATAAATAGGCAACTTCACTTCACACTTGATGCAAGCAAGTAAGCAACTATTCTTTTGCTACTACATTGCTTTGTATTACTTCTTAAATACAACAACTATTTCCAAAACCAATTATTCTTGAATATCAACCTTTTTTTCTCAATTTATTTTTACATAGGAACTATTAGTGACATCAGAGCTACATTCAGTCAAATACTAGGCATAGATATATTACCTAACTACTTCCAAAAATTATCCTAAAATATTATACACCACTCCCATAATTTTTTTCTTAACTTATAACTAATACCATTCAACCATCATCTATTTTTATTTTTATTTTTATAGGAGAGAATTATGATTTTTTGAACATAAAATGAAGACTTTTTTTGGCTCTCATGATTGATTTGTGGGACCATATAGAAGAATAATTCACTACTACATACATTTCAATTCGTACTAGAGCTCAGCAAAAAAGTTGAGGGAAAATATATAGAAATTAAGATTCAAAAGCATTATTTATTTTGTAACAAGTAGTACCAGACATTATTTTTCCATTAATATGGTGCTCCAAGTGCTCAAGATGCATGGTGTACTCTATAGAAGGAGTTCCAAAAAAGCGTCAAGGTATGCGCCATCAAACTTCAAACTCTAAGACATGAGTTTGAATTATTAAAAATGAAAGACTCTGAAATTGTAAAAGACTATTGTTCTAAGATCAAAGAAATTGTAAGTCAAATGAGAGCATATGGGGATGATATTCTTGACAAAAATAATTGTTGAGAAAAATATGATTTCTTTTTCCCATACATATGATGCAATCATCACACAATTGAGGAAACTAAATATTTGTCTATCTTATCGGTAATGGAATTAATAGGCTCACTTGGAGCATATATGAGCAAAGATTGAGTAGGTATGATGAATGCTAAGTTGAAAATGCCTTTCATCACAACTCAAATATTATAGTCTCAAAATAAAGGACATGGAGGAAAGAAAAATGGTGGAGAAAATTCTAGAAATAAAGGGAAATCTAGAAATTTCTCTAAGAATAATCAAGGTAAATATCCTCCATATGGCATATACAAAAAGACAAGTCACTTGGAGAAGGATTATTGGCAACATGGAAAACCATAATGTCAAGACTGCAAAAAAAAATTGAGCACGTGGAGAAGAATTGTCACAACAAAAATAAACATCAGGCAAATTTTGTTAAGGAGCATGTATGCGAATAACAATTATTCTATGCTACCCAACATTCATGTGATGAAAAGGATAAAAACTGGTACTTAGATGGCAGTTGCAATAATTATGGCCAAGAATGAGAACATCTTTAAAGACATTAATAACTCCATCAAAGTAAAAGTTTGATTGGGAAATGACATCATGATGGATTTAAAAGAAAAAGACATTATCATGATGAAGAAAAAGAAAGGTACGAGACTCATTAAAGATGTCTTATTTGTTCCCAACCTTAAAGAAAATCTTTAAGTATTGGTCAAATGATGGAGAAAGGTAAGATAGCCCAAGTAAAAATGTAAAATAGGAATAGAATCTTCCTAATAAGCTGGAAATATGCTACTAACATTCTTATAAAGGTGCAAGTTGATAATTCATGGTTGTGGCATCAAAGATTTGGCCACTTCAATATACATGCCCTGAACATTTATTTAGAAGGATACAATAGGAGACCTCCCTTGCTTAAAAGAAAATAATGAAGCCTATGAAGGTTGTTAGTTAGGCAAACAATATCGAATAACATTTTAAACTAGAAAAGCATGGATAGAAAAATATTTGTTGGAGTTGATCTACATTGATATCTGTGGACCGTTGAGGATACCATCAATCATTTCACAACAACAAATATTTCATCCTCATAATTGGTGACTTTTCTAGAATGACTTGAGTTTTCTTCACTAAAGAAATATCATTAGTTTTTAGAATATTAAAGAAGTTTAAAAGTCCTTGTCAAGAAGCAAAGCAAGAAACATATTAAAGTTCTTAGTAGTGATCATGACAAAGAGTACAACTCCCACAAGTTTAATAAGTTCTATAAGGATGAAGGCATTGAGGAACAACTTACAGTTACATATTCTCTTCAACAAAATGGAGTGTTTGAATGGAATATCATACAATCATAGAGATGGCCAGATCAATGTTGAATGAGAAGGGCTTGCCTAATACTTTTTAGGCTAAAGCAGTTTATACTATTGTTTACATATGTCCAGTTAAGGCAATTCAAGACAAGACTCTTGTTGAAGCTTCTAATGGGCAAAAGACATCAACTAAACATCTAATCCTATTTGAATCTATTTGCTACACACTTGTTCCTATTGAAAAGAGACACAAGCTAGAAGACAAGACTATATAAGGCTTTTCTTGGGGTATAACTGTAGAGTTTATAACTTGAAAACAAAGAAGCTTGCCATTAGTCAAGATATGTTAAGGTTGATGAAAATGCTACTTGGAATTGGGAAGAAGAAAAGGTTAAGAAAAGTAATGTCTTTGTAATCTTATATACAAGTTGTAGAAGTAGGAACAGATCTAGATATGCTTTATTCACCTCATCAACAACATACTTCTTCACCAGAATCTACTTTGAGACGAGTTAGACCTTTAGTGGATATATATGAAACTTGCAAAATGGCCATATTTGAACTTGAAAGCTTTGAAGTTGCAACAAAATAAGAAGTATGAATCAAGGCAATGGAAAAAGAGGTAAAAATGATTGAGAAAAATAACATGTGGGAGTTAGTAGATTGCCCAAAAGAAAAAGGCATCACTAGAGTTCAATGGGTTTAATTATAAGACAAAGCTTAACCTCGATAGGTCAATACAAAAACATAAAGCTAGGCTAGTAGTAAAAGGGTACTCACAGCAACCTAGAGTTGACTATTGATGAATCTTCAATTCATAAAGATTCATTAAACCAATTTATGAAATTAAATACAAAAAATAATAAGAAATCTCACATAAATCATAAAACTTAGCATAGTTTTGTAAATATTAGAATTTTAGATAGAAATCATGTTTTATGTATATACGTAGAAAAATTCATTGAAAAATTACAGTAAATAAGGATTTTTACTTTCTTGATTGCCCAGTGATAGTCCTATTAAGATCCACACCTAGTAAGAAGTGCCAATTGGCAATTATTTGTAGTGTAATTGTTAAAGTTGTTTTCAATTACAAGGGTGCCTAGCAATGCACTTAGCAACCCGTAATGGGAAATTCAGATGTGGTGCCCAACGATGGTATGGTAGTATTGAGGCAATGGCTCGTTGCTTGTAACTTATAAATAAGCATTTTGTGCCATCTTTTAGGACCTTTTGCCAATTTTTAGATTTGTATTGAATTTCTTCAATTCTTCAGAGCTTTTGTGTCTTGTGCAAAGCTTTCACCAAATCATTTGAGTCTCGTGTTATCTTAGTGAGATAGAAAGCTAGAGTTTGGAGATTCTTGAAGATTTTTAATGGAGATTCATTTTGGAGCTTCAATTAAGAGCTTACATGGTTTCTTCTTTGTCTTTTGATCATGCTAAGTTATTTTGTTTTGTTTTGTTTCTGTAACAATTGAATCATGGATTTGAACTTTTAATTGTTTAATTGATCTTTAATGTAATGCTTTACATGTCAATTTCATTTTTTTATTCTTAATGCCTTTGGTAAGTTGGAAACTAGCCAATTGTAACTAATTTAGGGTTAACTCAAGAGAAAGACTTTGAGTTAGCGATCAATTTGAAAAGTAAAACACATGATTTGCACGAGCTCTAGGAATGGAGGTGTGTAGGTTATGTGCGCTCTAAGATAATCTTAAGCTTAATGCGTGAATGCCTAGCGAGTGTGCCTAAGTATCTGCTTTAACAACTAGGACACATTACTAAGTAATTGGGACAAAAATTTTAAGGAGAATTCGAGCAATAAGCTAAAGTGTGAGGTTGAGATTCGAAAAAGCAAGCCTTGCTGGTAGAAGTAGTGAAACATGAGTTACTTTGTGAATATGTAGTGTCTTTTTGTTTTTCGAGTCCTTTTATATTGATTTGGTAAAGTTTGAAGTCCAATTTAGGTCAAACTAACTTTTCACAACTAACCACTAACTGTGACAACTTAACCTCGATTCGCTTGACAAATGCTAAAAATTAGTATATGGTGCTCATCCTAGTCTCTATGGGATGATAACTCCATTTATCACTTTATTATTTATTGATCAATATACTTGTCAAGTTAGGTTGTGAGAATCCATTGTCCTTACACATTCACTTTCACAATATCACTTAGTGACATCCTTCATAATAATTCACTACACATCCATCTTCACATCATAACTTGATGTTGTTAACAACTATAATGAGACATTTGCTCCAGTTGCTCGTTTGATACAATAAGAGCTTTAATAGCTCCTACAACTCATAAAGGTTGGGATATTTTGTAGTTAGATGCTACCTTCCTCAATAAGGTTCTACAAGAAGTGATTTATGTGGAGCAACCACAAGGATTTGTAAGAAAAGGCAATAATGAAGGCAAAGTGCTAAGACTAAAAAAAAAACTTATATGGCCTGAAGTAAGCTCATCAAGCATGGTACACCATAATTAACCATACTTATAAGGCATAAACAAATTTTGTATATGGTATAAAACCATGACCAACTCTAGGTTGCTTGACTACACAAACAATGGTTGGGCAAGTTTGGTAGATGACATGAAGAGCACACTAGCCGATGCCTTCTCAATTGGATTAGGAATATTCTCTTGGGCATCAAAGAAACAAGTAACAGTTCACAGTCAATAGTAGAGGCAGAATATGTGGTTGCAGCTAAAGCTACAAGTCAAGCTATATGGCTTTAAAGAATACTTGCAGAAGTGGGTGAACATCAATAAATTCACTCAATTTGGTTCATATGTGATTATTTTTAAATAATTATATACTTCATAAAATAGTACAAGAATTGCAATAAAAAATTCACCAATAGTTAAATATGTTTATTTTTTTGGTTAAATTGTGTTATTGTTTAATATGAAAAATTACATGGAATGAAATGTAAAAAACATAATGTTAATTGAACTTTCAAGTTGGTTTCCCTAAAAAAAACTCATGATAGATATAAAGTATGTGATACCTAGGGGTGAAAATAGGTTAGACTAGCCAACAAGGGTCTACAACCCAACCTACATCAAGTCAGGTTTAGCCAGATTTTTTTATGAAATAAATTAAGTCAAGGATTGTGATGAATGAGAAGTTACAAAAAATTACAAATGTACAATTATATCACCTACAAATTATTAGTATTAGCTCGATTTTTATTTCACTCATTTTATTTAATAAAAATATTAGGCCCAAACAAATGGTCTTCCTAGATCAATTCATCATTTGGTCATCATATATCTATCAAGTCTCTTATTACAACTAAACACAAATTCAAATATTAAACTAAATTTAGACTCAAATATGGCTACTTATTCTTTAGGATCTAATACAATTATACAAAAATAACATAAAAGTGAGATTATGTAAACTAACTTTTGACATATAAAAGACAATTGAATAATGCCACAAAAAATTACAAACATAGAACTTATGCTTTAATTTGTCTTTTTAAAAGTGCATTGGCATACTTGAGAATCCAAATCATTGATAAGGGAAACAAAAGTTAATTAAAAACTATATTGAGAAAATATTGGTTTGCACTATCAATGCAAACAAGAGACCATACTTTTAAAAATGACACAAAATCACAAAATCTAAAAGGATTAATATGATTAGATAATAATATCATTTGTTTTTATTTTTACTTTTTATGTTAGAAAATGCAATTATTATTTTGACATCTCCTTTTTTAATGAAGACAAATTTTCCTAATTCCATTTAAAATTTTTATTATAAAGTTTAGATCAAATTCTTTATATTTTTATTGTTAAAATTTCCATTTAAAAGATAATACATGGATACTTTTTCTAAATCATAAATGACTTATGACACGTGTTACAAAAATTTATGCAAAAACTCATCTAAGAACTTAATGAAAATAATAAGATAAATTTTATTTAATTTTTGTCTTTTTTAATCCTCTTTATTAGTTATTTTTTAGTAAATAATTAAAAAATAAAAAGGAAAAAGGTAACATGAAAGATGAAAGTGTGACGCTACATCCACATACTACAATCCAAATTATCAACAAAAATGTAACTGACTGCTAATGCAAACCGTGGGCAATGTGAACAAAGAAAATAAATGATTAAATTATAAACCAATTATAATTAAAAAATAAGTAAAAATTACAAGATGCAGCATAAATATGCAAATCGTGAGAAAAAAAGGTATTATGTTGACTGCTAAATGTGTTTATAGTTAGAGAAATGCTAGCAACATACTTTTTGATACACTCTTTTGAACACACTCTTTTTTATTAGTTAAAATTTCTTAAAAATTACAAAAATTTGTGGGTCCTACATCTTATTTAATGACTATCTCTTATGATTTTGTAGTTTTCAATAAATTTCAACCAATAATAGAGTGTGTGTTCCTAGTACTCCTTGTATAGTTATCCCTTCGGTGATGCAAGCACGAGCCAATGGCCATGTACAATGTCATGATTTGAGTGAATAACATTGCGGTTATTTTTAAATAAGAGATTGAGTGAGTGACGGGTGAATGGAAGAGGACAAAGAGAAGAAGTGGCTTCTTAATAACTTTACGATTTAAAAAATAGGCTAAATTACACTTTTGGTCTCCCTATAATTCTCAATCTGCGATTTTATTCTCTTTATTTTTAATTTCATGATTTTAGTCCTTTAATTTTTAAAAATATGTAATTTTGGTCTCCTTATTTTTAAGTTTGTGATTTTAGTCCTCCAATTTTTAAAAATCCCCGATTTTGGTCTCCCTATTTTTAATTCTGCGATTTTAGTCCTTTAATTTTTAAAAATTTACAATTTTGGTCTAATCGTTAAATGTTTATTTGACGTTACCTATGGTGTCACATTAAATTGAATATGTGACAGATAATATTTAACGGACTAATGTCACATCATAATCAACATTGAGACATTAATTGGTAATAAATGAACATTTAACTATTGGACCATAAAAATTAGAAACTAAAATCGCAAGATTAAAAATAAAGGGACCAAAATTGCAGATTTTAAAAAATTGGGAGAGTAAAATCGTGGAATTAAAAATAGGGAACCAAAATTGCAAATTGAGAATTATAGGAGGACCTAAAGTGCAATTTAGCCTAAAAAATATAGTTGGGTCAGGTCCTCGTCCCCTACCTAACAATTGTCTCTTCGTCTCTACTAATTCTCTACATAGCGGAAGGTTCACAGAAAATAAATAACCATTACTATATTCTCATTTGATTAAATTCTTGTAGCATGTCGTGGGGAATTTTCTGCCACACTAGTGTAATCAGGCTTGCCCCGAAGTTGTTATATTTAATGGAAGTGTGAGGGAAAATGCATGGCCCTTGTTTATTCCCATATATATCCCAAGATGCCACCAAGAGTACATGGATCAACTGGTACGAGATTGTTCTAGTTTAAATAGTGGTTTTGAGTTCAAGTCTCGAATATGCAACTACTTTAAATATATGGAGGGAAAATTTTGCCGCTCGTAGTGTGTGTGAGTGAGGGTGCCCTCCTAAGACCTCTCTTGGTTTGTTTGGTATTTTGTAGGTTTGTGCTATCATTGGTTGTGCTAATTGCTATATTCGTACTAAGCATTGTTGGTCTAAGTCTTAAAGGCCAATACTTTATGGTTTACTTTTGTATCTTGTTTTATTTATTTATTAATGGTATAAGGCATTTTATTTATTATGTGTATATTGGAACATCATAAAGTCCGTGAAATAACTTATTTAATGCTATTCTTAAATATCCCTAGTCAAGTATTGTTGTCAATAAGGACAATGATAATACATTGAAACTAGTATGTGAATAGACTGATGATTGCATATCATGGGTCATGATGAGATATCAAGTTTTCACATGGGTATATGATTAGTCTAATGATGTACTGGGTTAACCCGCTATAAGAATGCTACACAGAAGAGTCATGTGAGTGTTATAAGTAATTCTCAAAGTGACTATGGTGTATATAGTCTTTAGACCTAAAATCACTATGATTCCTACATGAGGAATCGTATGTTTTAATGTCATTAAACGTTGCCTATAATAAAGTGATTATAAAGTTGGTGATTAGACATAGAACAAATCATAAAAAGGGAGATGAGTGATCCAAATGAGATTTGTTCTTCCTTCATAACCAGATTAAAATCTGTGGGCCCTCTTAATAGACAAAGACAATAATGCATAGCCGTGCTAAAATGAGTCAATATGGGATATTGGTCTCATTTATTCTTATGTCTACTTGAGTATCAAAAAACAGATAAATTGAACTATATAAGGATGACATATTCTATGTTTTGTGTTCAATTATGATATCTAGACAAAGGGACTATGTTACACAAGAAGATATGTCATGGAAAGGTTATGTCAAGTCACAAACATTCTTGTTACTTAGGTAACAGTGGTATGTTGCTAGATATCACTCACTATTTATAATATTAAATAAGATTTAATATTATTATCAACGTAATGAAAACCTACAGGATCACACTCATATAACATATTAAAGGAGAAAAGAAATATTAAGTTCAATTATAATATTTTTTATGGACTAGACTCATAAAGTATGAGCCCATTTTAAAGGAAGGGCAAAATAATGAGAGACAGTTGACGAGTCTATTCACGTGGACTTCGTAAAGGTTTGGCTCGTGATTGCTGGACTACATGGTTTGTGGAAAAGATTGTCATGCTACAAGATGTAATCCTTCTATCACAGTTTTATTCTCTTGAGCAAGGATCTTATGATGGGAAAATTTCTACCCTTGGTTGTTTTTGATTCACATTTCCTAACAAGCATAACATGTTATTTTGACCATAACTCTCTGTGTAAAATGAGTATAAAAAATATGCTTTTTGATCTTGAAAATAGACTTCTTGAACTTCATTTTTGGCACATTTTTCGTTTAAAAACATTGAGTCTTGACCTATAATAGTTTGACACAAGTTGGGCTTGAAATTTGAACACTTTTTCCTAACATTAGTGATATTTCTCTAAGATATCTATTTCCGTGCTAAGTCGATCTTTGTGAAAACTTAGCCCATATTTAATTTGAAAACTAGACATTTCACGCTTTCATATGAATGGTCTTTTGCTCAAAATAAGTTCATTTGAAAGGTCAAATATGTGTTTAAAGTTGTGGTTGTGTACTGGAATCTTTGATATTTTTATAAAAGAACTATGTTCAATATTTTACCTTTTTCTCATTTTGTACAAATTTTATCTTGAAAAACTAGACACAATTATGGAAACTATATTTTCTAAGGCTTGAATTTGGGCATAAGATTTGTCATTTAATTTTAAGTAAGATTTAATGGGTTAAAATATTTTTCAAAGTTCATGTTTTGTAATGGCCGAGAGCTAGTCTTCAGCTTGACCTGTAGGCACTTTAAGTCTTTTAATAATTTTTGTAGATGTTTGTTTGGAAAAAAGTTTTCAGTTTTAGAACTTATGAATCACAAGACAATTAAAAGATATCATAATCCTCATTAGTAAGTAGTTGAACTAATAATATTTCAAAAGAAAGCTTATGACAAGTTGGAAAAATAAGAGAACGAGTTTGGAGTATTTAAAGACTTAAGTAGTTTGGACTTAAAAGACTATATTTTTGAGGATTTAATAAATATATACTATCAATTTAAGATGAAAGACACTTGGAGAAATTATTTTACAAAGAATAAGTCAAGTAGTGAGAAATAAAATACATAGAACTATCTTTAGCTTTAATGATGAAGCAAACCCACCTTAATAACTTTGAAAATCTCTAAGTGATGAATTATACATGAAAATCTTAAGTAAAGGACAAGGATCAAATACGGCTAAATTTATATTTATTAAGATAAATTATTAATCAATTAGAGCTTAATTTGTAATTAGGAAACTAATAAGGCTTAAATTAATAATAAAGTGACTAATTAGGCAATTTATTTATCCTTTAGTCAACTCGTGGAGACAAGTGAACTTGAAATGATCAAAGTTAATCCTTTGATTATGAGTAAAGTTGAGTGAATGTCCAATTAAGCATCAAATGCATGGTTAAAATTTATTTGTAGGATAAATTTGTACGACTTTAATAATAGCCGTTAATTAAGGTTGAAAATAAGATAAACCAATTTATTATAATAAGAAGAGATTAAGCGTTCCATAATGTACCCAAGATTCTCATAAAACAAGAAGATCTACACAAGGTACACAATTAGGGGAAACTGTGAGGATTGAGAAATGTGGACTAGAGGGGTTAAGACCCGTGTATTGGATGAAGTTCTTGAGCACAATGATGTAAGTTTTTTTACTATGGCTATGATTGTACCAATGATTACGATTATGACTGTGAGTACAAGTATAATGATTCTTGATGAAATGTGAGTATGAATATGATGATAGTGATGTTGTTGATAGGCCTTAGCTTTACTTGTGAATTGTGAGTATGAATATGATGATAGTGATGTTGTTGATAGGCCTTAGCTTTACTTGTGAATTGTGTGGTGCTCACAAGTGACGGGCTGAAAGATGTGGTATGTACTTTGTGCAATGTGAGATGAAATGTATTGGACATCGTAGGTGATGTAAAGTATAATCTAAGATATGTTGTACATATCTAGAATATTGCATCACTTTCTCAATTTGTCTAAGAGTGTGAATGAAATAATAATTGTGATGTGGAGGGTTGTAGAGCCTAAGGCACAAGAAAGTGACTCTATATGTGAAAGTTAACTATGAAACCGTTGAGTGACTTATGTGCATTTACACATGTTGCATACAAGGTACATTATGATGAGGTTACATTCCTTAAAAAGAGGCGTGAGTATAAGTGAGCGGATGTAACACTCATATTTTTATATATTAAATTATTCTGTATGTTTAAAAATTGTTTTTAAGTCATCAATGTATTTATAACAATTAATAACAATTTTAGAAATTTTTCTAGAATTTATTGAGATAATTTTTGTAAAATAACAAAAATACCCCTAGTTGACTATGGGAACCAACTAAAGACTTTTTGATCTCAAAATATTTTTCAAATTTTATATTAAGTATCTCTCATTATAAAAACTTTATTTTGAAATAAAAGTAGTGAAAAATATAACAATCCTATTTCAATTCTTCCACTGTTTTTTTAATATTTGGCAATGCAATTCTGAAAAATCGAAAGGAATTTAAAAATTATGACTTGCCACCATTTAGCTCAGAATTTCAAGATCTATTTAATCGTGATTTTTAATAATTTTTCCGAGCCAGAGCTCGGAGAAATTAGAAAATGACGATTTTGTCCCTATTTCTCAATATTAAGGGCTGACATGAGAAAAAGATTCAATTGACATTAAAATGTCGATTTGAGCTTGGAATTATGTCATATATATTAAAATATAATTTTGAAAATTTTTTGGGAATTTTTTGGAATTCCTGTGTAAAATGACCAAAATGCCCTAGATGTCTAATAAGTCAGCCAGTACTTGTTTGACATCCAAAAAGGGTGAAAATGGTAATTTTATTTTATTTATGGGTAAAATGTTTAATTTAGAATTTTTATAAAAATTTTGATATTTATTGAATTAAAATGAATTTTCTATGAATTTTCTAGCTTAAAAATACAAAATAAATACATATAATTTGAAATAAATTAATAAAAATTAAAATTAATTATTAAAATTTTATTTTTGATGAAAAATAATTTATTTTTCCATTTTTACATTTAATTGCATTTTTTTTATATTAAAAGCTAATTTTTCAAGTTTAGGCGTTTTTATCGGTACTAGTTAATTCACCTACAGATCAAAATTGGCACATGGGAGCTTGGGATAGCTGGTGGAGCACGTCCCCAAGCCTAGGAGAGGTGATTCAACACCCTAAATAGTGTATGTGTCCCTAAGTGTGCATATTTGTCCCTAAATTTAAATTAAAAACAAATTTAAAACTTGATTTATTGCATAATTGCTTATGTCATTGGTGGACACCTAAGACCCCTTCTTCTTCTATAAATACCCCCTTCCTCCAAATTTTCAGCATCTCCTCCTCCTCTCCCAAGCTAGAGAGCTTCTCTTTCTAAAGTTTTCTCTCTCTAAAATATTTTTATCTAGTTTTTATGTTAAAATTTTGCTAGTTTTCAACTAGTAGAATTTCTCCTCCTAGAAGCTTTGCACCAACAATTCCATCCTCTTCATCAACTATCTTGGAGGTAATGGGGGGAGTGGGGTTGGTTCTAAATTATTGTCACTTTGCATGTTGGTAGGAAGGGTTTTCCCCTAAACCCGTTTAAGCTTAAGTTTTATTATTGTTATTATTTTTTAGTGTTAAACTTTAATTTTTGCTAAGTTTTTACTCTACCCAAATTTAGATTATTAAATCATAATTACTAAATTGTTACTCTGCTTAAATTTAAACTATTAAATTATACTTATTAAGCTGTTACTCCGTTCAATTTTAGAAAATTAAAACGCATTTGCTAAGATGTTACTTTGTTCAAATTTAAAAAATTAAAATGTATTTATTTAGTTGTTATTCTGCCAAAATTTTAATAATTAAATTATAATTACTATATCGTTATTCCGCTAAAATTTTATATGATTACTAAATTGTTATTCTCTTAAAATTTTAGTATTGTGTAATTTCTGCAAAATGAGGCAGAAATGTTGATTGTACTGGTGCTCAAATTAAATGAGACCAGAAAACCTCTGCTTAAGAAGTTAGGGATTGATAGTTTAGTGAGTAATGTAAAGCAAGTGACATGCTAGTGGCATGGCACCCTGCTAGGGAAGCTATAGTTTGGTACGTTGAGGAATGAAAGGCAGGGACCCACTTGCGAAGGTCTTGGGGGTAGACATCGAGTGGTGAAGGTTCCTATGGCCAGGGTAGCGCCCTTGAGCTGGGATATTTGCCTGACCAAGCTCGATAACCCCATCAACTGTTCAGCATTTCAGGATTAGTTTGAGAGTATACCTCTATAAATGGATATCCTGGCTGTTATTTTCCTTGATGATAATGAGGACTGTATCACGTGATGATGTTGAGAGAGGTATATGTATTCCCAATCACTTCCCAAGTTCTATTGAGAACTATTACCTACTAATGGGAAGTATGGATCCATACCTAGTCAAGGGTAGTCTGATATAACTTAGAATGAACCTTAGGATGCCTTTTGTTGTCAGCTGTGTTTTATCTTTATTTTATGGTAGATTTATTACCATACATGTAAAATTGATTTTAGAACAAAACACCTCACTCCATTATTTTCTTCTGTGTATGATTGATCGTGATTATTGAAGACGACATTAACGCCTCATGATGCTGAGTACGAGTTAGAGGACATCTTCACAGGGGAGGACCTGAAGACCTATAGTATTTTTCTTTTTGTATGAGGGATAAGGTAGATGAACACTGTTCTTTATAGGATCTTTTCGATGTACATATTGGGTTAGATAGTGTCTATCTTTTGATGTATTTTTTTAGTTTTCAGTATTATCAAACTATGATGTATAATCTTATGATATATATGTATATACAGTCTTATCTTTCATCTTTTACTACCATTTCCAAATTCTGTTAAGTTTGGAATTTTTGTTTTAAAAGTGGAAAAAAATTTTCACGCATTTTCATTTACTTAAACTTAATAACTAAATTAATATGAATTGTATTTAGTATGATGAGTGTTACAACTGGAGGCTATTGGGAGGCTTTGTGGATGTTCAGGCTCGAAATCCTACAGATGATTGGGTTATTGTACACCCTGTGTCATGGGAAGTTGGGAACTCAACCACCCCCACACGAACGTCTTGATGTAATGCTACGCTACTCATGATTAGTTATGGTGTATTGTCCTTGATAGCTTATGGCATGTGCTACCATGGAATGATGACAAGGGCCATCAATATTATTTATAATGTTGCTATGTTAAGAGACACTATTAGTTATATCGCTCCACATAATAAGATCACTCCATGGAGTGGAATCATTGATCACATGCATGTGCATTTGGTTGTCATAGTTTAACATTGATGATAATCGTTTTGATTATGTTCGAGAATAAAATTGAGATGGTGGCTTCTCTTGTTGCTAATAACCCCCATGCCTTTCTTTATACCGTTAATGCTGCATATGATTCGGTGAACATCTTGGGGCAACCTACTGCAACTTCAATTGAGATAGCTTGGTCTCGGCCTGGGGAGGAATACATTGCACTAAACGTTGATGGAAGTGCCTTGACAAACCTAGGCCAAGCGAGGTTTGGAGGTTTCCTTAGGGATCATGCTAGTACCTTCCTAAAAGGTTTTTTTGGGAGTGTTGGCGTATCGAATATCCTTCATGTTGAAATCATTGTGCTGCTCTATCGCCTTTAAATATACTGGGATGCTGGTTATAGGCATGTTGTGTGCTACTCAAATTCGTTAAACACTGTCCAGTTGGTCCAGGATGGAGTCTCCCGCTTCTATCATTATGGAAATGAATTAGCAATGATAAAAGATTACATGCATCATAGTTGGGATTGTAGCCTGAAACATACGTTATGGGAAGGTAATTATTGTATGGATTACTTAATCAAGTTGGGTTCCAGATCTGTAGAGAGATTAGTGGTCTTGTGCACAGCCCTTACGAGATTGGACTTGTTGTTACATGCTAATGCCATAGGCGTTTGTTTCCAGCATAGCTAGTTTCTCCGTTTGTGTCCTTTTCTTTTTTCTTTCTAGACATGTAACCAAAAGGAAATTTGGTATATAAAAAAGGTGAGAGAATATTTCTTACTGTGAAGACTTCTAAAACTTCATCAACATGAGTTGCACAAGCAATGTTGCAAGAAATTAAGAACTATAGAGGAGGCAAATGATATTGAAAAACAAAAGAGACAGATAATTGTGAATGCAAACATAATCTATTACAATATGTGTTTATTTTTTGGAACCACAATTCTCCTATGTAATTTTTTTTCCTTAACACATGTTTACATAAATTAAAATGATATAAGACATATTGAAATATAAAAGTATTTGAACAAATATTGATACATTCTTGATTATTTTTATATATTTTTTAAATATTTATATACATATCTACTAAAATATATTTTTGTAAAACTAAAAATAATAATTGAAAAATACACTAAAAAATCATAATAATATAAAAATTTATATATTGTAAACGTAATACTCATACATAACATGGGTTATTACATTAGTTTATATGTAACTTAAAGTGATGATCCTTTTTAAATTCTTTTTTATGTTTTGAGAGTTATTATTTTGTCTTAAATATATTTTTTTTTGTCCTTATAAAATTTTGTTTTTCAAAATAGTCCTTGTAATTTTTTTTTCTTTCATTTTAGTCTCTATTATTTTGTTTTAATCTCCGTGATATACTCACTTTTTTTTTTGGTTTTTGTCATTGCAATATGTGGATACTGAATAATTTGCTTTTAGTCCTTATTAATTTTTTTTTCATAGGGACTAATTCAAATAAACCAAATATTACAAAGAATAAAATGAAAAATGAATATATTACCGGGACTAAAACAAAATAACAAAAATCAAAATAAAAATAATTACAAGGATTATTTCAAAAAAAAATTTATAAGAACTAAAACTAAAAGGAGGGTATCTTAGAAGGATCAAAAAGATATATAAACATATATTTTATATTATTTTATAGTAGGGCATTGCCCCTCTTTAAAAAAAAAAAACATGTTCACAATTTGAGTAAATGGTGTGATTATTATTTATAGTTCATACTAACAAATTGCATTTTATACGGGAATTATAAAAATATGGTAAGTTGTTCTTGCAATTAATGATAGCTCTGTAGTGAGAACTCACAGGGCATATCCCTCGTGTCCAGGTTTTTTATCCAGTGATCTGAAAAAAAAAAAAGAAGGAGATATACATCAATATTTTTATACAATTTTCCTTTTGACAAATGAGAGAAATAGAAAAAGAAAAGATAAATTTGAGATAAGATAAATGATTTGATGGAAAAAAAATAAAGGAAAAGGAGAATGTTATATAAGTTATTATGTATTTTTGTTTTATAAATATAGTATATGAAAAACAATATGGTAAGTTTTCTATTTGCTATACTATATATTTAGAGAATGTAAAATTTTGTCTCATGGATTGCTAAAGTTAGGTTTGAACTTTCAACTTACGTCATATTAATTGGAATGTACTCCTTTCATTTCAAAATAAGTGTATCTTAGGTTTTTTTTACATAGATTAAGAAAAGCTAATAAATAGATGAAAGAGAATAGCAATTTTACAAAATTATGTTGGAATTTTGTGGATTAGCATTGTTTAATTATTAAATTAAATTTTAGATTATTAATATCAATTATGAAAATAAAATTTATGATAATTTATTTGATGGATATTAGTTGTTTGGGCTTATTATGTGAGCATGCCTATGATGGGTTGGGCCCTTCACTTGGTGTCTAAATGAGGGGTTCCTACTCTCGTCTGGTGGTTATAAAATTGTCGTTCCATTAGACAATTTTAATGTAGCACAACATTGTGTGGGAAATCCTAGTCGCCAAACAGAGAGGAGTATCTCCCGCATTCGGTGTTTGTAATTCAATTAAAGCAATAGGCATGAATCTCATCTCCTCTTTAAGTACACGTTTCTATCTCTCTTATAATTGTTATTTTATGTTATCAACCAATGTTCTGAAAACCGTACTAGTCATTGAATCGGTAACAGCACCAGTTCAAGGTTTAATGGTCTAACCGTGGTTGAACCAGTCATAATTAAATAATATTTTTTAAAATATTAATATAAAATATTAAACAATATTACAAATAATATAATATTCATTTAATGACATAATATTACATATATATATATATATATATATATATATATATATATATTTAAATATGTTTATATTAAATTGAACCAATATTTTAAAAAGAAATAAAACCTGATAGTTATTAAGATTAACTATATAATATTATATTTTGTTATAGTTAAGTTGAACCAATAGATATAAAATTTAACATACTATGTTATTGTTAAAAAAGAAATTTCTTATTATGTAATATGAACTGGGAGTGATCAGTAATTTTAAATTTTATAAGAGAATCAATTTTCTAGTAGATGGTGGAGAAACTACTACACCTTCGTGGATTGATTCATGTATAGACTTGTGTAGTGCATCTTGTGGATTGATCCATGTATAGCCTTGTGTATAGCAGAGGGTGGAGAGCTGATCTTTTAGAGATTTGGTTTGCAGTGTACTGCAGCTTGGGTAGCCTATGCAAGCAAGCCAGTTTCTATTGTTTTGAATTTTTATAGTTCCATTAGTCCCACATCGTGGACTTTCGTAAAATGTAAATACCTTGCTGACTTTCTATTGTTCTTAACTTTCTTATTAGTCCCACATCGGTTAGATATTCATAAAATGTTATTGTGCCTCCGTGGAAATGTTTAGCGATTTTAAAATGCTAGTCCCACATTGTAGGTATTGAAAAGGTTGCAGTGTTGCCTCATAGTTACATGCTCTACTCCACAATTCTTTCTCATTAACAAGTCCCACATCAATTGGATATCAAATTGAAGAATGCTTCTCATCCTTTAAAATCACTAAATTGCTCGCAGATTTACTGAAAGTGATTTGTGTCAAATTTCACGAATTTTTACAATCAGTTCAAAAGTTTTTAATAAATCGAATAAAACCGCAAACCACCGGTTTATACCATTGCCGCCCCGGTCCCCAATCTCCGATCTCCCGCTGGGGTTAAAAAATGGGTACTCATCCCCTATCCTATTGGGGATCGGGTTTTCCTGCCTTACCTCTGCCCTAGTATATTTTTTGTCATATTTTTTTTGGTTTTTTGGTTAAAAAACATGAAGAATATGATGTTAGTAGATAAATATTTAATATATAAATATTGTAATTCATATAAAAATAATTTCTCATTATCTTATTTTTAGTTTAACATATCCTAAAATTTAAAATAAAGATAATAATAAATTAAGATAAATGATAATAATTACATATTTTATACTCTAATGATTTGTAAAATTTAAATAAGATTTTGAAAACATATTTCTTAAGAATTACACATACAAATAATTAAGAAAATAAAACATAAAGTATGTTATATAATAATAATAAAAAAATAATGTTTTAATTCATGCAATCTATCATTTAAGAATGTTTTATTTGTATATAAGGGTAATTTGTATTTTTATTAGTACGGGGTGGGTTCGGGGGCGGGGCGGGTATCAGCATCCCCATCCCTGCCCCTGTCCTCGACTTTGGCATTTGGGGAAAACCTGCCCCGTCCCGACCCCGGTCAAAGAGGGTATTTCCCGTCAAAGTCGGGGCGGAGTCGGGCGGGTACCCATGGGTCCGGGTTTGTTTGCCATCCCTAGTTATATACTGCCTTTCGTCTTCATCCATTTTTATATATTCAGTCGTTTTGTTATATCATGAATGTCGTTACATCATTCATGCCATTTATGAAATTTAATATTGTCATGTATGCGTTTCATACTTATATATATTCCAACATATATTGCTTTATATATGCTTTCGTTTCCAAACCTATCTTATTATTTGTTATCTTTAGTATTGTTTCATATGGAATCATTGATTTTGCTGCATAAATTGATGAATTTGATCATTGTCATCCCGTTTAAACGTGCAACTTGGTTACATTTCATGTTTCATTGTCATTTTTTATTGAGAATTTTATTTTTTTTAATGTTTAATGAAATTGTTAATTTGAGGCTTCACATTGATGGCATGTGAGTTCATTTTGGATCTAGCTTAGATGATTGTTGGTCCTAATAATTTTTAGAATAGTATTGTGTTATGTGAAAATTTTCCCAATTTTTTGATATCTTGAAGTATTCTGTATTGATTTATTTGAGAGTATTTTGTGTAGTCTAATATTGTACTCTTAGATTTTAGGTCTCAAAATTTTTTGTGCATAATTATAATAATATTTAATAGATTTTAGTGTATTGTGCCCTTTTTGTTAAGGCATTTGAGAAATTAATTTGGGTGTTGTGAAATTAAAATTTGTCCTTTTATGCATTTCTTGACATAATTTATGGTTAATGTTTCTATTTAATTTTTATTGCAAGCAATTGTTAATATTTTGAATAATTGTCATTCCACCTATCGTGGGAACAATTATACAAAATTTGTGTTATTTATATAATTTATTTATGTTAAATATTGCATTAATAATAATTATACCCTACCGGTATATTGTTATTAATATGATTTGTGTCGATATAATGTATTTTGGTTTAACTTATGTCGATTTTGTTCTAGTACCCCATCGATGCTAGAACAAGTGTAGTCCAGACAATATGGATTGCTACCTCACTTCAATTTGAAATTACACCACATGGATGCTAAGATGTTTTTTCTAAATGGAAATTTATCTGAGGATAGTGGGAGCGAATTCATGATTCTCATCTTACAATACAAGTTGGTGACGTCCTCTAAGTTCCAATGTCCTTATAATGATAAGGAGATAATTTAGATAAATAATGTTCCATGTGCATTCGCTGTTTTACACTCAACTTTGTATTCATCCTAATATTGTTTTTGGTATTAATATCTTGGGAAGATACTTGAGCAACCCAATTTTGAGTCATTAAGGTCTTAAGACTTGTAGGGCACTATGAATTGTATGCTGACCTATGTAAAGTCTGATCAACTTCAAGTCATTGTTGTTGCATGTTGCCTTGACAACCAAAATCTTCTTCTAATTTTAATTTTATGATGGTAGGAAGTGTTGTTTCTTAAAAGAGTGTCACATAGACATTCACAACTACTACCATAGAGATAGAGTATGTCGCTTTCTGTGAGGCTACTTACCTGATTATGTGGCTGATTCTTAGCTTCCACATTATTAAGAGTATATATGAGTCATTTGTAATATATTGCGACAATACTTCTAATGTGCTTTTCTCTTAAATTAATAAGAGCTCTTCTTGTACAATACACTTTGTTTTTGTTAGAGAGAAAATTATAGAGTTTCAAACTCAAATTGAGCACATTGTTATAGAGTGCATATTGGTAAACCCCCTAACCAAAGGCGTAGCTATTAGAGCTTTTGAGAATTTTGTATCTCATATATGTTTGATTAAGTCTTTTGATGATTTGGGTTAGTAAGAGTTTGAGATTGCGCATTTGTTTATTGATGAGATATGAAATTTGATGACGTCACTTTTATTATCATATCTCTTATGGCATCATTAAGATGCTTGAACCATTTTGTTGGGATTGCATATTTGTCTTTCTTAATTATGCTTTCCTTTATCCATCTTGTGTATGAAATCTGAGTTATTGATGTGTATGATGTTTGTCTCTATCAAATATAATTTTCTGCATTGTTAATAACTCATTATTTCTTTAGACATAATTGATATTTTATTTTAATAATCTTTTATCTCCAATAATTAAACTAATGTTATCCAAGTGAGAGATTGTTGGAATTTTGTGGATTAGCATTGTTTAATTATTGGATTAAATTTTAGATTATTAGTATCAATTATGAAAATAAAATTTACGATATTTTATTTGATAAATATTAGTTGTTTGAGCTTATTATGTAAGTGTACCTATGATGGGTTGGGCCCTCACATGGTGCCTAAATGAGAAGTCCCTGCTTTCGTATGGTGGTTATAAAATTGTCATCCCATTAGACAATTATAATGTGGCACAACATTGTGTAGCCGCCAAACAAAAAAGAGTATCTCCCTTATTCAGTGTTCGTGATTCAATTAAAGAAATATGCATGAATCCCATCTCCTCTTCAAGTACACGTTTCTATCCCTCTTACAATTGTTATTTTATGTTATCAACATGTTATAATTATGCATCATTTGTCCCTTAAATTTCCATCAAATTAACCTTATTATTATTTTCTTTTTTAATTTTTATAAAATCATTTCTCTTAATTTCTTGCACTCATCATCATTATTATAAGGAGTATAGATAAAAAAATAATTAATATTACTTTAAAAAACTAAAATAACACTTATTTTAGGACTTATTTTTTCTTCTTACATAACATCTTTTTTGGGACAGATAATATGTAAACCCCACAACACTGACCCAACTTCATAATAACAAATCTTTTCAGGCTGTTGGTCATCTCAGCTTTCAGACCCGGGAACCAACCCAGTTGTTTGACGAAGACTAGAATATGAAAATACGACAATCTTATATGGCCGGCTAACTAAGAATAATAAATACTGGAATTTTGGATCACATAATTTTTTTTTCCAAATTGACTCCACTGGTCAATGAAATACAGGTGCTTACCAACTTGGTCCGCGTTCTTTTCGGTGATGAACTTCATAGAAAATTCTCACCTCACACTTATATATCGCCTTATATTATCTCCTTGCTTTGCTTCAGAAGCACGCAAACTTCGATCGCTTCGGTACTTGACTTCCGCCTTAAAATGCAAGTAGCATCTTGAGCTATCATACTAAGCAACCAAAAGGTACGTAAGATTTTATCATCCTAATGAATGAAATTCTTGCAGTGTTAGTACATGAACGTTTTCTTTATTAACTCTAAAGCTGGAGATGAAAAATCATGCATGATGTAAAACTTTAAAAGGTAGAAGTGTTTAACAACGGTTTTTTTTTTTTTTAATTTTATGATGTTAGGGAGTCACCCCGTCTTTTCTCCTCCACATCATAATTAAATTCAAACTGTCCTCAAGATTTGATCAATGGATGGAAGGTCACTACCAACAAGCGTGGTGACTCGGAGTGGAAGCCAACATGGGCATTGGATGGAACAGAGGCGAGGATCCCTTATGGTGGTAGCCACAGTTATTGCAACCATGACTTTCCAAATTGCCATAAACCCACCAGGGGGCGTTTGGCAATCAAAAGCAGGTAGCAAAGAAGGCTGTGCTCCGGGTAAAATATGCGAAGCAGGTACTTCAGTGTTAGCCTTTGGTGGTGAAAACCATCAACAGTTAAAATATGAGATATTCATACTGTTATGTACCATATCTTTCTCTGCATCTCTCACCACAATCCTATTACTGATTTGTGGGATTCCCCTCCGTAACAAGTGCTTCACATGGTTGCTCATAATAGTTATGTGCATCTCAGTAATTTGCACGGCAGGAGCGTATGTTATTTGTATTTTGATGGTATTGAACCCACATGATGATGACACAACAATTAATGGCATCACCCAGATCTATGCACTGTTTTGGGGGGGCTTAACAGTTTTGGTGTGTCTGGTACTCTTCTGCCGCTTTGTGTTTTGGTTACTCAAGCTGTTCTTCCGCCTTTTGTGTTGCTGCTGCTCACGTGTCAAGCCATCGACAGAAAATCACCTAGTATAGTATAGCATATTACTTAATTAAATGTACCCATAGGATCTATTTGAACTTGGTTGAAATTTACAGCTATCAACAGTTGGGTATCTTCTAGTCAAAAAAAAAAAAAAAAACAGTTGTGTATCTTGGATTCAGTAGTTTAGGGACTAATGAAGTGTTTCACGTGGAGATGTGCCGATTTCCATATATACTTTTGTACCAGAAATTTTATTTATACATTAACATATAAAATGAATGATGTGAGGAGATTAGAGATATAACTCTTTTTATATTTGTAATTGAATTGAATAGGAGCTGGATATACCAATCAAATTAGTACGTAAAAGATTTGGGTATCTTTATTTTAGCTTTTGATAACTTATTATATGAGATTATATCTTCAATCATACTTAATATAACCAAAACATGAGTGAACTTCTCTATTTTACGTCACTTAAAATTCATCAAGATTTAATTGGGATAAAGCTGCAATATAGAAACAATTTCCATATGCAGAAAAATTGACCAAAAGAGAGATTTTTTGTCTTACTTCCCACCCCCCCCCCCCACCCCGGGATCGAGTTCAACACACCCGTGATTCGAAATAGTAGAGATCGTACTAGCACTATAAAAAAAATCAATTACTACTAATGGCCAACACTAAAATAATATTATAAAACTAAGAAATTATAATAAATTTTCATTATGAAAATAAAAAACTAATAAATAATAACAAAAATTAGATACAAAAATTAAAGTATTTATAAATTATAATTATTAGTTAAAATAATATTATAATAAAATACTAGTAATTATGTTAAGACAATATTAAAAATAATAATAATAATAATAATAATAATAATAATAATAAAATATGATCTAAATTAAAAATGAAAATAAAACAACGTTACAAAATTACAAAAAAAATATAAAATAATATTCCTAATATGATTTTAAAGAAATAATATAACCATTAAAATCAATTGTCAAAATATCAGATAATAGTAAATATTATTACAACAAAAACTTCAGATATTACTAAAATAATATTATATAATTTAGAAACAATAATTTCTTTCTTACAAAAAAACAATAGAAGTAAAATAATACTGTAATAGCAATAAATTTTAAAAGAACTGATACAATAATTATAGAAAAATCAAATATACTAACAAAATAAATATTTAGAAATTATAAATAAAATTTACGTAATTTTACTATGATAAATAAAAAATAATAATTAAAATTAAATTAAATTAAAAACAAGGTCTCTTCATTCTTTATAATAGTAACAATTATTGTATAAATATAATAGAAATCAGAATTGATAATAAATTATTTTTACATAAATAAGTAATAAGGTAATGTTGTAATAATATAAGGTTTAAAATTAATATATGATAAAATAATTTTAGAAAATATAAGATATACTAATAAAATAATATTTAGAAATTATAAATAATATTTAAAAAAATATTATTAAGAGAAGAAATAAGACATAATACCATTTTAACATCATAAAAACTATAATTTTGTTCTACCAAAATCATAAAAATTAAAATATAAAACTAATTTATATTGCACTTAAGAGTAAAATAGTAATATATTAAACTTAGGGGTAAAATAGTAATTTCACTCCCAAATAGTTATAGTTCCATAGAAATACATAATCTATAATATTAATATAATTATGAATTTCACTATAAGAATTGAGTTAAAAAACTTTGTAACTCATTGGGGATAAATTACCGAAGTCAAGAAAATTGTGTTAAATAAACAGATTTAATTTAAAGACTTAGGAAATTTTAATTTACTTATGATCTAAACTTTATATAGAATATTTGTAATTATAATATTAATTATTTAAATAAGATTAATAGCAATTTAACAATTATATCATAAATCTCTTTTTGATCATTTAAATATTTAATTAAGATTTCTTGCTTGTCTTGTACACTTATGAAGAACTTTAATTCTTCCATCAAGTTCATCTCGAACTCATTAATTTTGCATCAACTTAAAAAAATTCTTGCACAAACTTTCATTAGTAGCACTAAATATAATGTCATTAATATAAATCTATACTATAATGAAATCGTGGTAGGATTCTTTTTGGAATAAAGTTGTTTAAACTTTCATTCTCGTAAAACCATTTAAAATCAGGAAACTACTTAGTCTGTCATACCAAACATGAGAAGTTTGTTTAAGACCATACTAAGTCCTTTTTAATTTGAAAATATGGTCTATAAAATTTACATCTTCAAAATCTAGTGGTTGTTTTACATAAGCTTCTTCAATAAAACCATTTAGAAATCACTTTTTATATCCATTTTAAAAAACTTAATATTTTTATGTGCATCAAATGCAAGCATGATGCTAATAACTTCTAATTTAGCTATTGGTGCAAATGTTTCAATGAAATCTAACTATACCTTCCTATTGGTTATGGCCTTGAGCTACTAACCTTGTCTTGTTTTTTACAACTTTGTCATTTACATCCAGCTTGTTGTGAAACATCTATGTTGTTTAAATGATACTTTTGCATTTGGGCTTGGGAATTCAAGTCCAAACATCATTTTTGGTGAATTGGTTTAACTTTTTTTCCATAGCTAAAATTCAATCATCGTCTGTCAAAGCCTCTTCAATAGTCTTTGGCTTAGTCTTAGAGTCAAATGCATAGGATGCATTATTTATGAAAGACGATATATTTTTTACACCTTTAGTTCTTTCACTAATGATAATCTTTTGGGTGATGCACAACGAAGTTCTAGTCATGATGGATCTATCCTTTTAGTTGACCATCATATGGATCGTTGGTTGTGAGGATCATCAAGGGCTTCTTGCTTGCTTTCCATAATGTTGTTAGACAAAGCAATTTGAAGATCTACAAAGACATCCTCGAGATCAAATAGTTCCCTATCAATCGTTAGTCTATCATTGAATCTAACATGGATAGATTCTTCTGCTTCTAAGGTTCTAGAGTTATAAACTCTATAGACTTTTGAAGTATCTAAGTATCCAAGAAAAATTCCTTTATCAAATGATAGAACCCATACCAAACTCGTTTGACTGGTCACTTGCACACTATTAGCTTTGATATCACTATTGGAAAAAAAAAAAAAAAACTTGCACACATAACAATTGAGGATCAAATGATAAAACACAACAAAATAGAAATAACAAATGACATGAATTTAATGTGATTCAACACCTTTTGCCAACATTCACACTAACATCTCAACAAATATTCATTTTCTCATATAAGATTATAAGCTTTCTAGACAAATTTAAGAAAACCCTCTCCATTACATATTTTCTGGACAACTTGAAAACCCTCTCCAAATAGTGTATCACCCTACAAACACAAGTCTTCCACTCAAAGTTAACAAATGATAAACACTCTCCCACTTGCAAGAGACCTTCTCTCTTCTTTGGACTCACATCTCTTTAATTTACATGGGTACACATGACCCCCTCTTCAACTTGGAGTGCATGACCCCACCTTAATTTAAGTTGGGTGGTTCTTCTCATCTCAAAAATCTCTATTCATAGTGGTGGTGGTGGTAGTGATAGCTTTTAAAGACTTATCTAGAATAAACATTAATTAATTGCTTCTTACAATTTCAAGAGTCACCTCTCTCAAAAATTTTCATCACACACACATACTAATAATTACAACTTTTTACTTGTCAATTTATTACATCATAAATTCACTTGCTTGAATTAATATTTAAATAATTGAATTGATGATTTTTCCAACAACTTGAATTCTAGAAAATTGGCCTTTTGATTCATTTACTTATACTTTATATGTTGTCTAGTTTATTACAAATTCTAAATGTATCCATTACATCATTCGATTAAATTACTTATTTAACCGGTTGAAATGCAAACCATTTTCGTCTAGTTTTTAATTTAAAACACATTTTTAAAATGGAGAAAACTTACACACAGTAACCATAGGTACTGTTTTTACTGTTACCCAATTATAACATGACAGCTGGGTGTTTTTTTCTACATCAGGTTAGTAGCTCAACAGACTAATATTGTTCCGTTAACACTGCTCCATTAACTCTCCTTCTTAATTCTTCCACTAAAATTTGTTTCTCCTTTATCTCTTCCACGTTCTCCTAAAATACAGCGTCTATTTAGTTACGCACCGATGACCCACCCATCGCACGTTAGAAAGAACCACCGTGCTTCAATCTGAAAATGTTAGTTGATCTTAAGGAAAAGTGCGGAGCAGTGGATTTGGTTCAAACTTTCGATTATGCAATTGTCCCCTTGTGCAAACACCCCTTCGATTTGATACAGCTTGGATTCACAAAGCTTTTCAGAAGTGTTGATCATTCTGCCTCACAACACTCCCAAATTCTCTTCTTTCAAACTTCATGGATGCATTTATGGCCATTGGACTTGATGATTTCGCAATTTCGGAATCAATGAACATTACCCAAGTTTTCTCCTTTTAAAAATTGCCACCAAGTAAACACAACAACTTATGGCCTCTGATCCACTTGTACACATTATTTCTGATTTATATTACTTTATTATGTCAAAGTCAAAACCATGAACAACAATTGAGGAGTTAGACGTTGGTGGCGCTCTTACGTTCCAATTGGACTTATTTTAAGGTGATATATAAAGAGAGATATAATGTGCAAATGGTGACTTCCTATTGCAAGATCCATAATTTGTTATTTTTCTCTTTTTTTTTTCTAGTTTCACAGATCTTGTTTAAAATTATGTTGAATTTCCAAAGAGGCCATTGAACAAATATCTTCTAAATTTGGTGCTTCTTCTCATTTTATCTGCATTAATTCATCCCCATTTCTCAAGTAAAATCGTATTGTATTGTCCTAATCAAAGAAGGTCATCAAGTGGCTTGTCCCTGCAGCAATAACAGGTGATTTGACGATCCCACATATTCCCAGCATTCCATTACTTGACAACATTGCAACTATTATATGTGAAATAAGGAAAAATATGATGCTAAATCTACATCTTATGAAATCATTATTGCAGAGGAATGTTTTTTGAAAGAATTCAAGTAAAAGGTAGAGGAGATTGTGTGTGACTACATGTTAAATTATTGGTGTTGGTTTTGAAGGAGGAGATTCCTTGTTAGCGTATAGGTCTGTGTTAGTGTTATGTTCTATACTATAGATTCTGGTTCAATTCCAGAATTCTTTCAACAAAACTTTCCAGTTAGTGTGAACAAACTATTGAGTTTAACACAATTCCTGTGAAACTAGAGGGTAGATATCAGCCTCACAGTGAGACTAGCAGTCCCAGCGACCTTAATATGCAATTTTAAGTTCGTAGAGAATGTTCAATTATGGAACATGATAAAAGCGTCACCTGGTGCGTAATTGAATAGACGCTTTTATCATGAAAACATGGAAGAGAGAAAGGAGAAGCAAATTTTAGCAGGAGAGTTAACATAGTAGTATTTGTCTATTGAGTTACTAATTGAATGAGTGGGTCATCACTGCGTAACTAAATAGATGCTGTACTTCACGTGAACGTGGAAGAGAGAAAAGAGAAACAAATTTTAGTGAGAGAGTTAACGGAGCAGTGTTAACAGAACAATATTAGTCTGTTGAGCTATTAAAGCTGATGTGGAAAAAAACCCAGCTGTCATGTTATAATTGGGTAACAGTAAAAACAGTACCTATGGTACTGTGTGTAAGTTTTCTCCTTTTAAAATATCGCCTTGATTTTGAATCTTGTGGCAAATATCTGACTCTCCAATCACGTACATACAAACCCAGAATTCTCTGCTTACCGGAAGGTTTACAGAAAATATATCCCCTTTACTATTCTTATTATATGATTAAATTATCGTGCCGTGTTGTGGTGTAATGATCAGGCCTGCCCCGACGAAGTTGTATTTAATGGAAGCGTGGGGGAAAAAAAAATGCATGACCCTTGTTATTCCCATTTGATTAAATTAATTCCCACAAGGCATATCCTAAGATAAAAGATTTGAACAATGGATGGAATGTCACCTACATGGGTGGTGACTCGGAATGGAAGCCATGATGGGCATAATTGGATGGAAGAGAAGCGAGGATTCCTTATGGTGGTAGCCACTCTTATTGCAACCATAACTTTCCAAATTGCCATAAACCCACCAGGGGGTGTTTGGCAATCAGACGCAGATAGCAAAGAAGGTTGTGCTCCGGGTAAAATATGCGAAGCAGGTACTTCAGTGTTAGTCTTTGGTGGTGACAAAGACCAAAAGTTAAAATATGAGATATTCATACTGTTATGTATTTGGATGGTATTGCACCCACTTGACAAAACAATTAATTGCATCACCCTCTACTATGCACTGTTTTGGGGCGGCTTTACTTTTTTGATGGGTCTGCTAATCTTTTGCCGCCTTTTGTTTTGGTTACTGAAGAAGTTCTTCCGCCTTTTGTGTTGCTGCTACTGAAGGATCATTGCCAAAACTGCTGCGCACATGTCAACCCATCAACCAAACCTAGTAAATAGCATATTTCACTTAATTAAATGTAACCATCGGATCCATCTGAACTTGGTTTAAATTTAGTTATCAACAATTAATTGTGTATCTAAGTTTCAGTAGGTCAGTAATATTATAATAAAAAAAATAATGTTATAAATTTAGATAATCGTAATAGCATATTATTATAAAAATAATAAAATAATGTGAGTATTTCTTTTCATTTAGGCATGTTTAATTTGAAGAACATAGTTTGAAAGGCTTAAGAAGCAATATTTTCACTTTCCCATTTCTATCTTTTCAGACAAATTGAAATCTTGCAATCATCTCATATGAATATGAAGACTTTCTTCACCTTCAATTTGTTAACGTTGAAAATTGCCAATATAATTTGTGCAAAGGATGGGATGGTGAAGGTGACTAATTTTGTTTGTGTATTGAAATGTTGAATTATTCAACAATCAATCACATCTATTTGAATAGGAATTAGAATGATTATACTACGAGATATACGCAAAGTCAATGTCATCATCTTTTCTTTATAATAAAAACATTCACACTATGGTAAACGCATGCCACTTTCAGTTTATGTGAAGGAGTATGTAAGTTAAAAAATATAGTTCGTCGTTTATAGGTAGGCGATCTAACCAATCAATTTAAAAAAAAAAAAAAAAGTTAAAAAAAGAAAAATATTATAAATAGTAAAAAAAAAATTATCATAGAATATAGCTTTAGGTTGTGTTTGGATGAAGAATTTTAAAATTTCAAAGAATTTGAAATGCTTGAAATTTGAATTGTTTAATTTAAATTTCCTTCATTTATTAAATGTTCTGTTTGAATAAATCAATTCAAATTTTTAAATTTCAAATTCTAAGTTTGGATATAACATTTTAATTTTCACCGTATGCAAAATTTAATTTTTAAATATATATTTGAAAATTAAAATTTTAATATTAAACTTTTCCAAAAATAAACATTAGTCAATTTTAAATATTTAATAATTCACAAATAATTTTACTATTAAATAATATTTAATAATTCAAAATATAAATATTGATACTTTTTACGACAATATTGATAAAGAGAAGAGAAAGAAGAGGGACAGAAGAGAGAGATGGGAGAGAGAGGAGAGGAAGATGAGATAGCAAGGAGAGAAAAAAGAGAGTGAAGAGAGAGAGATGAAAGAGAGAAGAGAGATAAAAGGGAGAGGCCATAGAGAAATAGAGAACAAAAAGAGAGGAGAGAGGGAGAGTAGAGAGGGGGGAGAGAGAAGAAAGAAAGAGGAGAGAGAATGATAGAGGATAGAGAAAATAGACATAGAGATGAAAGAGAGTGAGTATGAAGAATTTTAAATTCTTAATTTTTTGGTAGAATTTGAAATTCTACAATTTTAGGTAATCAAAATACTTTCATAAATTACTAAAATTTCAATTTCTTACTAAATTTTCTATTCAAACAACATATTTCACCACAAAGTTTTAAATTCCTTATAAAAATGAATTACCCTCTTAAAATTCCTTATCTAAACACAAGGTTAGGCTTTTGTACCCTACTATTCCTTTCACTTGTCTAAATGTTTTGTCTCTAATATTAACAACATTAGCAAAAAATTTATCAAAAAAAATATATCTACTTTTATTGATCATCTCTAACTTAAAATCTAAGTTATAAACATTGTTGGGAAAAACAAGGGGATAAAATACCAGTAAGAATTCAATCAATTGATTATGAGCCAATCACACAGTAAACTTGACACTATATCTAACCCAAAACCTTAAGTTATTAAGTTTGTGGGTCTTTGTCATTTATATGTCGCTCAACTCGTCCATCTCGATCTATCTAATGTGGGACTTTCTATTCACATTTATTACACTCCGACAAATATAATACTACTTTCATATAAAAATAAAATGAAACACACGAAACGTTACACTAATTTTTCATTGTCTTTATCTCTTTTAAAAAAAATTAGAAAATATAACCCAACAAACTAGCCACCCCCCGATCCTATTACAAGCCCTTTTTAGGGCAAGTCAAACGGGTTGGTGTGTCCCAGCCCAGTTCACCCTAGAAGGTCAATTAAACGAACTCTCCCAACAAACAAAACTGGTTTTGTCGTTGCCCATATCTAATGGCAGTTCAAATATGTTTTATTTGAACTATTTTTTATTCATTTTTTATATATTTAGTGCATGACGGTTGTGATTTTTTGTTAATTTTTCTTCTTCCTTGTTCTTCCTTCACCCAACGCACATCACAAACACCTTGTGTAAGCACCAACACACAACCAAATGATAAACCAAACCCTGAAACCCAATCTTCCTCCTTGTCACAATCTTATCCAACCATTGGCCTATGTATCCATGGCCAATGCGCAAGCCCAACGAGTTACCCACCTCTCTCACAACTAAGTGTGTGTTTGGTTTTCAGTTGAGAACTTGCAAACCCACGTTCAACGAAAAAGATAAAAAAAACTTGCTTCTCATTTTGGTGCTTTGGAAAGTGTGAATTCCCATTTGCATTGATGCAAACAGGTTTCCAAACACACTCTAAGTCAGCAACACGACAACCCAACTTTTTCGGAAATCAGGTTGTCAATGGTGTTGTGAAAATGAACATGCTGTATGAAGATCAGAAGTCTTGTCCATTCATTTCATTATGGAAAATGTTTAATGTTGATCCCATTTTTTAGGTGTATGAGTAGAAAGAAGAGAGAAATAGAGAGGAAAAAAAAATATAGAAAGAGACATAAAATAATAGATATGATAAATGATGTAATAAAAAATGAAAAGAAAAATAAGAAGATATAGAAGTGAAATAAAAGAAAAAGTGTATGTATATATAAATATAATTACTCATACTTCATTAGACTTGGCTCGTCGTGCTCCACCTTAGCCGTCCTCTCTCAATCTATATAACCTTGTAAAGATTCTTGTCTTGATGCATATGCGTTTCACTCAGCATTTTGTAAGCTTCCTTCACTCCAAACAATTTGCATCCTTTAATTCATTCGTGAATGAAATTACACAGAATACGGTCAATGTACGTCTAAAAGAAAATGTTAAAAATAGAATAATTATCAAGGTTATTTAAATTTTAAAACAACCATTTTATTAACAAAAAAAAATGGGGCTGGGAAAATTAGATCTTTGGTAGTCTAATTATGTACAGGGAAAGATTAACTTAATCTCATAATTAATATCTTATTACATCTTCCTTAAAGTCGTCACCCTAAGTTAATTATTCAAATTTATAATAAGTTTTAAACACATTTATTTGACCTATTTCTTGAAATAAAAAGAAAAATAAATAAAAATAATAAAATTTAAAATTTGTAAAATTTTACCTTTCAAATGAAAATACTTAAGACAGAAAAATGAGAATTTATTTTGGAATTAAAGAGAAAACAAAAATTATAAAAAAAAGAAATTACATACGGTAGTGCAATTTTAAAGTCACATTTTTCATAAAATATTCACAGGTTAGTTGATTTTAATTATGAAAATGTTTTGAAAGAGTAATTTAATTTTGGTTACATTAATCTGTAGATCCTTATGATATTATCCAATTTTTAATCAAGTCCTTATAGTTTAAAAACATGATAAGTGTTTCTATTTTAAAACTTTGTGATTAAATCCTTGAAAGCTAACGCATTTTTCGTTAAGTATCACATTTTCTAATACTAACCAGACAATTTCAACTTTTTTTTTCTTCTATTCCCATTTTTTTTTCTTTTTCTTCATAAAAGTCTGTTCACCTAAGAATAATATGATTTGGCATTAAAAAATTGTGTCTGTGTTGAGTCTGTAAGCAGTCTTTTCTATGCAAATATATTAATCTAGGTTTTCCTTAAGTTTTATTTACTTTTTATAAATTATAAATCTAACTATTTAAAAATTTATATCTTGCCTCTAAATTATATTCTAGTTCTGCCGCGCATAATATCCAAGCTGTTATTTTCATTTTTCAATCATTTCTCCATGTCATATTCAAGGCAGAACTCTATTTCCACTACTGCTCTTAATTACTTCGATAGATTAAAGAGTCTCAAGTATAAAGATCATAGAAATGCAGATTGTCGATGTCTGAGATTGAAGAGGCAGCGGAAGGTAGTGCTTGAACGCGGAAGTGTTGACCTTTTTCTCACACCCAGATGCAGCCCATTCTTCAGCTTATCTGAGAATTGGTAACCCTTTGATGTAGTGTCCTTTCCCTCCTCTCTCTATGTGTGATTTCCAAACATATCACGTAACCCCTTTGCGGTTCTCTGTTGGGCCAATTTATAGGCACAAGAAAGCTTTGGGTTCAAATTCACGTGAAGGTCAAAAATCCTTTCTGTCTCATCCTTTTTCTTTTCTGGCATGACCTTATTGATCAGAGAAAAAATGCCTTTTCTTTGCAAGGTCAAAATTCAAATCACAGAGGCACAGGCCTGACTTTTCACTAGTATATTTGTTATGTTTAAGCCTTAATTTTTATTTTTTTATTCAATTTCCAAATTTAGCTTCTGTTTGTAGCAAACTCTTAATTGAATTTGTTTGATTTGAGAAGCTGGCCCGAGGGATGATGCACTTGTTCCTTTTGCATTTTGCCAAATTTGTTTTATTCCTTTGTTGTATCTCTGGACCAGCTTGAATTTATGACCTATGGATGAGAGTGTTGCTACAAGCTAGCTGGTAGCTGTTATCTTGGAGGCACCAAAATTCATCAAGAAGGCTAAAACAATTGTTGTATGATGGGCTATGAATTCAGAGTTTCCTAAAACAACAATGCTGACTTCTTCTCTTTTTTTGTTTTATGTATTTTATATTTTTTTTTCGTATTTCTTTTTGTATGAACTTTACTTGGACTGATAACAACTGGGCTTTTATGACCCATTCATAATTTCCTTTTGTTTGTTTTCACACTTTTTATTTTTATATTTTTTTGAATTTTGAATTCAGGTACCAAATTAATTTAAAGAGGAAAAGGGACCAATTTTGGGCCTATGTTAGCCCAAGTCAAATAACAACAAAAAGAGGACAAAGAAAGAGAAAATAAATAAATAAAAAATATAAATATAATAATTATAAATATGAACTAAATAAATAGTGGACAAAAATAGGTGTTCACTGGTGTCACCTAATAAAAACACAATATAATCAATATCAGAACTATTTGAAAAGATAGTTAGCTTTTGATCTTTGTCATTTGTTGTAGAAATTAAAAAAAAAAAGTCTTCATCTAAACCAACTGTAGTCACTAATTCTCAGGATGCCTAAAATCAAATGGAATAAAAGTCAATACTAAGAACATTATGAAAAATAAAGAATGCAACATTTTAAATTATATCAAACTCCTATTATTTATACCTATCTCTTCTTGAGGGCGGTGGGTTTAGATGGGCAAAAGAAGGGGAAATCATTAATCGTAACGGTTGGTGGAAGCAAAGGAGTGGTCCTAGTCTTCAAGGCTGAGGGGTGACCGAGGCACTCTCTAGACTGAGGAACCTGTACTGCCGTAGGTGAAGGCGAATTAATGGCAATACATCGTAGCTTAGGGTTCAGTATATATCGTACACCACCAACCCCTTCTTCATCCTTCTCGTCCATGCCATTCTTCTTCTTCTTCTTTTGCCATCTACTTCTCCACCAGACCAGAGTGCAAGCTCGAGCCCTGAAAAATGAGAGGCGAAAATTCGAAAGATAGGGATGGGGGATCCGTTCTATAAGCAAAATCAAAAATTGAAAAGATAACGTGTTTATGAAGAAAAAACCTAACGTGTAGGAGAGAATTTGAGTGGGATTATTGTACTTGGTGTGGACCATTTAATTTCTTCTTTTGCACATCTACACAGCATGGCATCGACTTTGACATGCACCGAATTGTACTTGGTGTGGAGCATTTTTTCCTTTGGTACATCTACATGCATATGTAGAAATTAATAAATACAATGAATAGTATTCAAAGTTTTCTAGCACAAAAGCTATTCACTTCGACGTAATTCCAAGTCTTTCTACAAAGCATCACCGCTCATTAGTCCACAACAACTGTTCAATAGTACAATAAGTGCTATATAGTACGTCTCTCTTAGTGAAGTGAGATTTACTACTAACTTGAGAATACAGTACAAAAGCGATCTTCATTTCAAGGTTTACTCAAGTTAAAAAAGACACAATTACAGTAATTTCAGTATGCTTTCACTTCTAGCTCCTCATATCTACCAGGAGTTTTGACATTTCAACTAACTTGGTTTTCTGTCTTTCTACCTCTGCCACAGTGAATGTAGCCTCTTCAGGGACCCTGTCTTTTTCTACATTCTCCCTCTCTCAGTCTTATTTTCATCAAATTGAACTCAATATTAAGATAGTTTCTTAGATAGATGTTTTAGAATGAAATCTTAGTGGGGTTTTAGTACTTGTTAAAATGTTAGTCTTTCGAAAATTCATGTTTAGACTTTAAGAGTCTTGATAATTTCATGCAAGGCAAGGGAAATTAAGTATATGTGGAACACGGAAGTTCTGACTTCGATATGGTTTTTGCTTTTGAAATCATGGGAAACTGCAAATGTTGACTATAGTGATTGTCTTATTGTCTAAGCAGATTTCCTTTTTTAGCTAGGTCACTAATCTAATTTGGTAGCAGCTTGGTTCTGGGAGACCTACGATGTAATCCAAGTGTATTGTATTTTCTTTTGTCATTAGCAACCTGTCAACTATATCTACGATATTAATAGTTGCTTCCCAAGAAAACATACGTTTAATCCTTTGCAAGGTCTTTATTTTGTCCATGACTATTTTGAGGTCAATTTGCTTTGTTAAAAAAGGGATTGATGAGCTTTTGAGGTAGCACATGATATTTTGAGAAGCAATTAGTGGCAGCAGTAATTGTTTGAAGGTCAAACAATGGGATATCCATATCATCCACTTGTCTCTCATTGCTTCTGTCAATAAATTCTCTACAAAATGGAGGAAGGCCTTCAGTAAAATTATAAATAATGGGGGAAGGGATTCAAAATTGTTATAATAATAGATAAATCCTTTATTTTGCTTTTGTGTTTAAAACCAAAAGGGAGTCGAAAAACAGAAAGGAAGCTAGGTAGGACCTGCTAGTCAGCATGATCACGAATTTAAAGAATGTGGCAAAAACCATCTATAGCCGATTCCTAGTTATATAGAGACGTGTCCATGTTGAAGAACAATTCCAAACACAAAAGGACATGAAAAATTAAGCTGAAGACAAATGAAGTAGGTTTAGCTTCTTGTTTGCTTCTGAGTAGTTCTATTTGTTGTGATAAAAAAAGGCACACATGCATAATTCATATATATGGATGATAACGGGCAAGAAATACTTTAAAAAGTGTGCGACCATAAAAAAAAGAAGAAGTAATCTGATACCTATATTTAAGTAAATTAAAAGGAATTAGTAGGATATATGTTTTGGAGGTTACTCGAACGCATAATCTAAGTTGGCCCTCACGTCCTTTATCCCGGCTAACACAAAACTATGTACCCCGGCTCATAACCCCCTGCTATCTCAGATCTAAACTACCTCTATCCCGGCACAGCATGGGAAACACCTAACGGCAAGGAACGTGTGTAGTTAGGTACCCAAACGGATGTTGCCACGTGGCACCTAGTTCTAATAGAATTTCCCTCCAAGAATACACTATATAAAGGACTCCACATCCACCAGGTACACACGCTCTCTCTCATATTCACTCATACTCAGACCTATACTGACTTAAGCACCAGAGTCCTTGTAGGTGCTGCTACCAGAGACGCCGGCAACCACCATAAGAGCTCACTGGAGACACATTCTTGTGATCACCACACAACATTGGCGCCGTCTGTGGGAAATGCTTTCAAATTCTCCTATCTTCTTTTCGTTTTCTTCATCCTCTGAAGATCATGATGGTGAGCACAAGGAACCGCAAGTCCATTGTGGCACCTTTGCCACCGAAGCTTCCACCACCGACGCCTAAGGATGGCGAAGTTGCTTCTGCCACTCCTGAGGTGGCTCCCCACCCACACGACGTTCCGACACCCGTAGTCAATATGGAAGACCTTGCTGCACTGTTGCAGCAGCAGAGAGATGCTTTGAAGGAGCAAGAGAAGATCATTGCTGAACTCCAAGCAGAAAGAGACAATAAGAAGGTTACGGAGAACACCTATGACCGCACTAAAAGGTCTGTTGCATCTAGTCTGAAACCTGCACTGAAGATGCACGACGCGCACATGGCCACGAAGGTGGACGAAGAGGACGAATTGGTTCTGTTCAACCTTCATTTCTCCCTAAGGATCTTGAATTTGCAGGTCCCAAAGCAATTGCAGCAGCTACCTTCCCTTGAGTTGTATAATGGATCTTCTGATCCTAGTGATCACCTCTCAATGTTTGAGTCAATGATGTCTTACAAAGGAGCGTCGACTTCGTTGACGTGCAAAGCGTTTCCGCTCTCACTGAAAGGAGTAGCGCTGAAGTGGTTCCAATCTATGGAACCGAGGTCCATTGACTTGTGGACGACGTTGAGGGAGAAGTTCAAAACCACCTTTGTGACTAGCAAGGCCAAGCTAAAGACTGAAGCTGATCTAAGAAGAATCTGCCAGGGCGCGAATGAGTCGTTGAGGGAATATATCGACAGATTCAACTAGGAGGCGTGAGCTGCGGATAATCTACAACCCAGAGTGGTTTTAATGCTAGCCAAGGATGGGGTGAGGCTAGGCTTGCCTTTCTTTATGTCGATCACTAAAACACCTTCAGCGTCAATGGAGGAGTTTTTGAAGAAGGTCGAGAAGTATATTAATTACGAAAATGTGCTGAAGGCCGGTAAAGTGAAGACGGCCGAGATTGCATTGCAGAAGAGGAATCCGCAGGCAAAGGCTGACAAACTACCGCGTCACAAGGACCAGGGTTTATATAAAAAGGCCCGAGGTTTGAGGAATATACACCACTGAACACTTATAAGGGAACTCCTTAGCTTCCTTCAGGCGGGATATAACCGCATCTTTCTCCACCAAGACGTCCAAAGGGTTTTTGCTACCCAAAGCCTCCTTCATCAACACATATTGAGTATAACCGTGAAACATATGGCTAAAGAGAGCGCCAAACCCCTTAAGACCTTCTTGCAAGGCGCCAAGTTCACCTCGCATGTTACACACCTCACAACTGATTTTGTCTTCAAACACGACCGCCTCCCTCGCCAAGATTTGTTCGTCTATCAACTCCACTGCTAACGGAGGAGGTTGATCATTGCGATGCCTCTTAGAGGACAGGGCCTTCTCTTGCACCTCGCCAGTCGCTACCCTCTTCCCGGAAACTATGGCCGAAGAAACGGCGGCAAGATCAACGCCGGTAGAAGTAACCTCGTCATATACGCCAGCCATGAAGGTTGTTACCTCAACTGAAGTCGGCCTCACAAGTCCCGGTGCATCTCGACCCTCCGCTTCCCAAATAACTATCCCATTGGCCTCGCGAGAATCGGGGGAGGAAGCGCCTGTGTCTTCTTGACCACCTTCACCTTCCCCCTGGCCCTCCTCAGCTCTTTTGCTTTGGCCCCCTTATCTTGCTAGAGGGCCAAAGCGAAGTTAGCCATCTTTAACTTCACCAGTGTGTCTGCAAGAGAACATGAATTGGGTTAGATTACACACAAAATATCAAGAAAATTAGAAATAAAATGTAAAAAGCGCATGTAAACACACCAAAGTTTTGGCAGTACTCAGTAGGAGTGGTGCCAATTAACCATTGACAAGGTATTCGATCCTGCAAGTTTTTTATGATGGCAAAAAAATGGTCTTGCGCCCGAGCCTCCTCCGGAGTTAAATCATCATTTCGAACTAAGAACTTCGTCGGATCCAAGCAGTAATGGTCGTACGACTAGTATAGAGGGAACTGGGGCTCAGTAACATTTTCCCCTACACCACGAACCATAAAAAAGGCCTCCCTACTTTCTGCACAAGGACGTAACAAGAAAAACTTGTCCTTATAGTCTTTGTAGAAGTCCTAAAAAGGCTTGAGAAGCAGTTGACCCTGGATGCTCTGGAACGAAACAGAAGAGAACTTACTGTCGTATGTTTGTTGGATGGGGGAAAAATAATACAAAAATAAGCTCCGGCTGCACACAACCCCCTCTCGGCCACAAAGACTCTCAAATGCTACAAGGAATGCCCAGCTATTTGGATGTAGTTGTGGGAGCGACATTGAGAAAATTCAAGACTAATACTTGGAAGTCCGTAAAGGGCAACCTAACACTAAGATGCTCGAAAAATGTTAGGTATACTGGCAGGAAGTTAGGGTACAAATACCCAACCGCCGCAGCCTTGGCTTCGTCCAATAGAGCCCCCATGTTATCTTTTCTACCTTGCGAGCATATACGGTCGTCATCCCCAAGAGCCACCACGTCAAAAGGCATCTCAGCAGGACCGCAGCTCAGCTCAAGACAACCGGACAAGGCATCTAACGCTGCCTAGTTGAAATATGACCAAGTCCTGGCCACCTCCTTATCTACCTAGTCAATGCCTAAATGTGTCGTGTTGTGGTAAGCCTCTGGAATGGTCTCCACATTCCTAATAGTTTTTCCCATCTCCCTGTCAAAAACACTAGAAGAAGGGTCAAAATGGGCGGGTTGGTGTTTCAATTGCAATCCAACCCCAGCACTTGGCTGCGCCGACCTTTTAACCCTGGAAATATTGCCCAGCCTGGAAGGAATCCTCATCAAGTTTGGGTACTGCACCCAGGCCTTAGCATACTCCAATACCTCGTTCGGGCCATATGGCATCCCTATGGCCTTTAAGTGTCTCCGGCACTTCTCCAAGACCTTAGGACAAATTATGATTTCAGGCGGTGAAGGTTATTTTGGGTCAGCTGTTAGAGGGCGCTCATCAGTTCTCCTAGCAAACCCTCGTCTACTTAACCCACCCCAGACCGCTACCCCCTCCCCCCAATGTAGCTGCAAGACCAGCCGAATAACCAACGCCACCAACGACGACCGATGCGGTAGGACGAAGGCACTGCTGTAAACTGAAAGAGCCAGTTAGCGGCGAAACACCCTGGGCGACTTCCACGACCGCCCCGAGCAGAAATGAAACATTGCGTCTACACGGGTCCATCTTCGACCAAACAAAACACAATACAATACAGAAAAAACCGCAACACAAGGGAATCAATTAAGGCGAAGATGAGAATGACTATATTACCTTAATATATGAAGTGACTGGCGTTAGAGGAAGCGTTGAGACAGACAGCAAGCATTGTAGTGTTCGTCGGAGGAAAAAGACACAGAAAGCAAAAGAACTTTCAGAAAAAGGAGAAAAATCTTGACAAGAGAATGGGGGCAAGCGTACTGAAATAGTTAGGGAAAAAGCTTTTATATTACGGGCCTATATCAAGGCCAGGCCTAAGTCCATGTTTTCAAAAGACAACTGCTAAATCTCTTGGAATTCGAAGCGCTACAGGTTTAAGATATCGAATCATTACGCATTTAATGCCCCTCAGCCACGCAAAAGATACGGCGCAACTGTCTGAAAAATGAAAAGACTCAAACCTTTCGATTCCAAAGTTGGCAACCCTTTCCCAGTGCAAAGCCTTACCGACTTGGGGGCAACACCATCCCGAACCCTCTTTCAAGCTCTTAAGCCAATGATGCCTGTTCCAAGCATCATCGGCTTGGGGGCAACTATTACGGGGTTGACTTAGACTCTTAAGGCGATGATACTTCCTTAAGCATCATCGGCTTGGGGGCAACTGGGGGCAACTATTACGGGACCGACTTAGACTCTTAAGCGACGATGCTTCCTTAAGTATCACCGGTTTGGGGACAACTATTCTAGAGGTTACTCGAACCCACAATCTAAGTCGGCTCCCACGTTCTCTATCCTGGCTAACACAGAACTGTGTACCCCAGCTCATAACCCCCTACTATCCTAGATCTGATCTACCTCTATCCCAACACAACATGAGAAACACCTAACGGCAAGGAACGCATGTATTTAGGTACCTAAACGGACGCTACCACGTGGCACCTAACTCTAACAGAATTTCCCTCCAAGAACACACTATATAAAGGACTCCACACCCACCAGGTACACACGTTCTTTCTCATATTCACTCATACTCAGACCCATATGACTTAAGCATCGGAGTCCTTGTTGGTGCCACCACTGGAGACGCCGGCAACCACCTTGGGAGCTCACTGGAGACACATTCTTGTGATCACCACACAATAATATATAAAAGTCAATTTATTGAAATAAGAAAAAGCAATGGAAATATAATAATTTGGGCAATTGTTCGTCTTTCTAGATAGGCTAAAACATGTTATATCTATTCATAAATAGACGACAGCCTTATTCGAATCTAATGTTAAATTCACTTTTTGATCAAGAAAAAATACTATCCCTATATTAAAAAAGTGAAGTCAATGGAAAGGCAGCGACAGAAAACTAAAAGTTTGACACCACCTAAGATCAACAAAGCCATATTAAGAATACTAAAAAGCATAACTCAATCACACGAAATATATTAATAAATTACTATAATAAATAAAACAATAATAATTTTACAAAAAAAAAATGTAACAACCATACATGCGGTTAACAACAAACATGCTATTGAACCAACACTCCTCCCTCAACAACAATACACACCAGAACCATAAGGGAAAAATAATAAACATGGACATACCGTTTCTAGTTTGCCTCTATAGTGATACAGATGTAGCATACCTTTGCCAGAAAAGGAACATTCAGTAAAAAAGAGGAGAAAGAGTTATATATGTAATACATATAAATAAAAATTGAAACTTCTTTGCCACAGGAGCTCAAGAAAATTGTTCGAAGAGCGTGTTCAAGAGGGAGATTTGCAGATTATCCTCTCTATATATTTTTTACCACAACAATCACCAACTAAATGACAAAACATACCAACTTACTTTAATATTTAGTGATTTACCAAGTACAATATCATGTGTTGCACAACAGCACACTATAACACATGTTAAACAATAAAAACAATTATCACACATTTTAAACAATAAAATATACAAACTCACCATTCAAAAAGTACAAAAAAAGGCAATAATACACGGTATTAAATAAAAATAAAAAAAACCAAAAATAAACAATTACATGTATTATTACCTTAATTAAAATTAAAAATTGTCATTCAACTACACGATATTAAAAAAAATAAAATATAAACAAAAGTAAAAAAATTGAATAACAAAGACTAAATAATATTAGTTTGTTCTTGTGCAATATTTTTCGTTTTCCTTTTCTGTTAATATTATTATTATCAAAGTATGCATACGATATGTTTCAATTTTCCTTAAGTTCATATCAGTTAATACCATTAAAAAAATTATGAAAAAAATAATTAGCTGTTATGATTAATAGGGTGGTAATTAAGTTATTTAATTTAGATTTTTCGAAAATTCAATTTACATGGTGTGTTTTATTTTAGTTGTTTTTCATGTTATAACTTATGTTACTAATTTTATGTAAAGTTTTCATCAATTTATTTTGATATTATTTTGAGTATATTATTTTTAATTGTAACTTTTTACTGGTTTTTTAATCTTAGTTTATTCTTCTGCAATATTTTTCGTTTTCTTTTATTATTATTATTATTATGATTATTATGGGACTATGCATATATAGGACTATGTATATCACGTATTTTTGTATATTATTTATTATTTATTATGTTTGATGTTATTACGTATTTGATATTTAATGTCTTCTCCAAAACATCCGTGAAGATCATTGAAAAGAGGTGGATGTGAAAGGAGATTAAAAAGAAAATGTGAACCCTTGAATAGTAAAAGGGCAAAAATGGATTTACAAAAAATAGCCATGAATAGTAAAAAGTGAACCTTGGACTATATAAGTTATAGATTTGATTAATGGCCCTGTACATGTATGACAGGTCATTGGGATATATAGTGTTATAGGAGTCTTTGTCTTTTTTTTTTTTTTTCTATTTCTATGTGTGCATTTTTGTTTTTTTCGGTTACTTACATGCGTGGGCGTGATGATTCCATTTCTATTTGGATTTCAAATTTTTTTTTTTTTTGTGAGACATTTGGATTTCAATCTCATATATACGTGGTTACGTGAAGAGTACTGATTAATGTACGGCTTGGTTTTTCCATCCAGCGGCAATCCAGCAAATATGGTTAACAATGTTACACAAGTTGTTAAAAATAAATGAACATAATTCGATTTTTCGATCAATGATAAAATGGGTTAGATTCTACAAGATCAAACCATGTGGAAGTTAAGGAATGATGGAAGAAAATAAAAAATAAAAAAAAGTGAATAAAAATGCAATAGAAAAGCCTTGATTGCAAATGAAAAAACTCAAACATGATTGAAAAGAATCTTTCTAATTATCGAAGAATAAGGGTAAAAGAATTGATCAAGAAAGGTTTCTTATTCTTATTAGATACCATATCTCAATGGATTGGCATAATTTTTCTAACATTCCTATGGATCAAAATCATCTATCTCCCTTTGCTGTACCACTCCCTGTCCCCCCCTCCCCCTATAAAAAATTGCGACATCAATTAAAACTTTCCACATCATCTATTCAGGAATCAATGGAATTTGCACCATCGTTGGAACCAAACCCAACAACCCTCCTCTCTCCTTCATACCGACCACCACCACTGGAATTAAATCTTTGCCCCTTCGACATTGTTGAAACCAAATCTCCACCCCTCTGATGGCATAAGCTCTTATTCGAAACCCAACTTACTGATTCATTTGCTCACAACTACGAATTGAAAACTCTCCCCTCCTCTTGAAACCGTTGGGTTTTTGGCGGCAACTCAATTGTTAGTTTCATCAATGCGTGAAGGGGGCAAATCATGATTTGAATTCTTACACCAAATGCGTCGTTTCACTTGGGCTCATCAAAAGTTGTGGATGAACCCTACTTGGAATTTGATAAGTCGTTGTGGATGGAATTCTTACGAGGGTGGTCGCCGTAAAAGCAGAAGTTGACACTAAGCCAGTTGCGAATGAATTCCTTGATGGTTTGCTGGCGCAGACCAGTGGGGAGGATGATAGGATCTTGGTTGGCGAAGATGGTGTTAGGCTTAACGATAAACTTGGCAGGGGAGTAGGTTTGGGCCTTCTTCTTGGGCTTGATGATGACGACGATAACAAGGAAAAGGAAGTTTAGTGTCATCTTAGGGTTCTATTGGAGTTTGGCTTCATGTTCAATCGAAATTGATTTTGATGTGAAAAAATTTAATTGATGTGGCAGTTTTCTATTAGGGGGACAAGGAATGGGATAGGAAACGGGGATAGGTGATTTTGATCCCATTCCCATAATGATGATGTTTTTCCAAAATCAAACTTTGTTGTTCATCATCTTGGACTAGCCATCCTTTAGAAGGTATTGTTAAAAGGTCATCAATTCCTAATGAAATGGATGTAGCCGTAGCTTGACAAAATCCCAAAGTCTTTGCTTGATCCAGGATATGTGATGTATATGCCATTTCGAAGTGATCTATTAATCTGCTAATAAGTCATTTAATGGCAATTCCATGTATATTTATTGTGAAAGATTAAATTGGCTAGCTTTACCATAAGTACCTCATGTTGGGAAAACGACACCTGTCGCACACATTGCAAAAAACACCAAATAAAAACAGTGAAAGGACACCAATTTATTTAATGTGGTTCAGCACCTCTTGCGTACGTCCACGAATACATCTCAATTTTATTCATCTCAAATAAACAACTCCATTACAAGTTTTCTGGACAAACTTGAAAAACCCTCCCTTATATGACCACTTAGTGACCCCCTCTATAAGTCGAGTAGTTCTTCTCATCTTAAGAACCCCTATTTATACAACTTGCATCCTAATATTAAAAGAGAAAACAAATCTCTAAAATAAAATAATATCTTTAAAACTAAACAAAATCCTAGAGATTTAAAATCAAAAATTTGAGTTGTATCCCAACACCTCCATATTCCACTCAATAGGATTCGGTTCAACAATAGGTTGGAGTTAATGATTGGAAAACTTCCTTGATCAGGCTCTTTTTATTCCCATGAATATTGAATAACAATGATTTATTTGGAAAAAAAAACACTTGTAATTTAAACACGGTCAAACATAAATAAGAAATACAGATTGATTCCTATCATATAAAACCAAAATAATATAAGATCAAAATGTCATTTTTTATGGCTCCTTCTCTCTTCTTTTTTTTTTTTTTTTTGGTAGTTTTTTCTGGTAACGTAAATGTTAACCACTTTTAAAGCATATTAATAACTACTAGACATTTTAATAACATCACATATATTCCCTAGAATAATACTAATACTAAATATTTTTATTAGATTAATTTTCTCAATTCAAGAGTTGATTAATAAATCTATTGATTTGGAATCACAGGAGGGATAGATGTCACAGATTTATATTATTGCATATTTTTATATTTCTAGTTTATATTATTGTTTTTTATTTATTTTCTCTGTGTGAAGAAGAAATCTTAACCCTTGGAGAGGATAAGGCCAACTTGGATCAAGTAGGGGAAGAAAATAAGAACTTAGAGATCACTACGTACATCTTTCTATGAAGTGCAATTATGGAGCACCATGAGATTTAATTAGGATATTTTAGTTTTAGGTTTTATTATGTTTTTGGGGCTTTGTTAGGAACATTTTACATTTTATTGCATTTTGGGTCTTCTTTAAGACTTTTAATTTTCATTATGCTTTACGTAGGGGTGTAAATGGGTACAAGTTAACTTGCAAGCCTAGTCAACACGAACCAAACTGAATTGGTTTTGGTTTGGATAATTGATTTGGTTCCATTCATGTTTATCCAACGCAACATTGTTCAAATCAAATTTTAAATTGTAAGTTAACTCGAATAATCCAACTCAAATTGAATGTAGGTAACAAGTGCTGATCTTTTTGTAACACCCCTACTTTTTTATATTAAATTATTCTGTATGTTTAAAAACTATTTTTAAGTCACCAATGTATTTAGAACAATTAATAATAATTTTAGAAATTTTTCTAGAATTTATTGAGATAATTTTTGTAAAATGACAAAAATACCCCTGGTTGACTGTTTGAACCAATCGGAGACTTTTTGACCTCAAAATATTTTGAAAATTTTATATTAAATATCTCTCATTATAAAAACTTTATTTTGAGAAAAAAGTAGTGAAAAATATAATAATCCTATTTTAATTCTTCCACTGTTTTTTTTATATATTCGACACTACAATTCTAAAAAATCGGAAAGGAATTTTGAAATTCTGACTCCCACCATTTTACTCAAAATCTCAAGAGCTATTTAATCGTGATTTTTAATAATTTTCCGAGCCGAAGCCTGGAGAAATTAGAAAATGACCATTTTATCTCTATTTCTCAACATTAAGAACTGACGTGAGGAAAAGATTCAATTGACATTAAAATGTCAATTTGAGCTTGGAATTATGTCATATATATTAAAATATAATTTTGGAAATTTTTGGGAATTTTTTGGAATTTCTGTGTAAAATGACCAAAAGGCCCTTGCGTGTCTAATAAGCCAGCCAGTACTGGTTTGACATTCAAAAAGGGTGAAAATAGTAATTTTAGTTTAATTATGGGTAAAATATTTAATTTTAGAATTTTGATACAAATTTTGGTATTTATTGAATTAAAATGGATTTTCTATGAATTTTCTAGCTTAAAAATATAAAATAAAAACATATAATTTGAAACAAATTAATAAAAATTAAAATTTATTATTAGAAATTTATTTTTGATGAAAATAATTTATTTATCCAGTTTTGCATTAAAATACATTATTTTGATATTAAAAGCTAATTTTTTCAAGTTTAGGCGTTTTTGTCGGTACCGGTTAATTCACCTACAGATAAAATTTGACACATGGAGGCTTGGGACAGCTGGTGGAGCACGTCCCCAACCCTAAAATAGGTGATTCACCACCTATTTGAGATATGTGTCCCTAAATTGGATTAAAAATAAATAAAAATTGGATTTATGACATAATGGTGACATAATGGATGATGTAAATATTTGGACACCTAACCCCCCTCCTTCTTCTATAAATAGGCCTCAAAGTTTTCAGATTTTCACTCATCCTTTCCTCTCCCAAGCTAGAGAGCTTCTCTTTCTAAAGTTTTCTCTCTCTAAAATATTTTTTTATCTAGTTTTTATGTTAAAATTTTGCTAGTTTTCAACTAGTAGAATTTCTCCTCTTAGAAGCTTTGCACCAACAATTCCATCCTCTTCATCAACTATCTTAGAGGTAATGGGGGGAGTGGGGTTGGTTCTAAATTACTGTCACTTTGCATGTTGGTAGGAAGGGTTTTCCCCTAAACCCGTTTAGGCTTAAATTTTAGTATTGTTATTATTGTTTAAAGTTAAACTTTAATTTTTACTAAGTTGTTACTCTGCCCAAATTTAGATTATTAAATCATAATTACTAAATTGTTACTCTGCTCAAATTTTAATTATTAAATTATACTTGCTAAGCTGTTACTCTGTTCAATTTTAGAAAATTAAAATGCGCTTGCTAAGCTGTTACTCTGCTCAATTTTAGAAAATTAAAATGTATTTATTTAGTTGTTATTCTGCCAACATGTTAGTAATTATACTATAATTGCTATGTCGTTATTCTGTTAAAATTCTGGTATTGTGCAATTTCTGCAAAATAAGGCAGAAATGTTGATTGTACTGGTGCTCAAGTTAAATGAGACCAGGGAAACCTTTGCTTGAGAAGTTAGGAATTGATAGTTTAGTGAGTAATGTAAAGCAAGTGACATGCAGTGACATGGCACCCTGCTAGGGAAGCCACAGTTTGGTACGCTGAGGAATGAAAGGCAGGGACCCACTTGCGGAGGTCTTGGGGGTAGGCATCGAGTGGTGAAGGTCCCAATGGCTAGGGTAGCGCCCTTGAGCCGGGATATTCGCCTAACCAAACTCGATAACCTCAACAACTGCTCAGCATTCCAAGATTGGTTTGAGAGTATACTTCTATAAATGGATATCCTAAATTGTTATTTTGTTCCTCAATGATGACGAGGATTGTACCATGTGATGGTGTTGAGAGAGGTATATGTACTCCCAATCACTTCCCAGGTTCTGTTGAGAACTATTACCCACTAATGGGAAGTATGGATCCATACCTAGTCAAGGGTAGTCGGATTCAACTTAGAATGAATCTTAGGATCTCTTGTGTTGTCAGTTGTGTTTTGTCTTTGTTTTATGGTAGATTTCCTACCGCACATGTAAAAGTGATTTTAGAACAAAACACCTCACTCCATTATTTTCTTTTGTGTATGATTGGTCGTGATTATTGAAGACGACATTAATGCTCCGTGATGCTAAGTACGAGATAGAGAACATCTCAACGAAGGAGGACCTGAAAACCTATAGTATTTTCTTTTTGTATAAGGGATAGGGTAGATAAATACTGCTCTGTATAGGATCTCTTTTGATGTATATAGTGGGCTAGGTAGTATATGTATTTCGATGTACTTTTGTTTCTAACTGTTATGTATTACTCAAACCATGATGTACAGTTTTATGAAATATATGTATATATCTTTCATATTTATTACCATTTCCAAATTCTGTTAAGTTTGGAATTTCTTTAAAACTGGAAAAATTTTACACACATTTTTATTTACTTAAATTTAATAACTAAATTAATATGAATTATATTTAAAATCAAATGGGTGTTACACTTTTCCTCCTAAAAGTAAAACATTTGAATTCAAATGTTTCAAGTGATGTCGTTGACAACATCTAAATAGAAGGACAACCCAAACAAGTAAACACAACAATTCAACAGAGAACAATTTTATAAGGTAGAGGGACAAAAAAAGAGTATGAAGGATTATTGTCAATGGGAGAGGGGAATGGTGACAAAACTTTGCAAAAAATTGTGAACACTGTTCTAGAGGTTACTCGGTCCTACACACCTAAGTCGACTCCCACGTCACCTACCCCGGATATTCCGACTAGCAAAAATTCAGATATCCGGCTCATAAACCCCTTCTACCCCGGATTGACTCCACCTCTATCCTGGCATAGCATGGGAAATGCTTAACGACAAGGAACGCGTGTAGTTAGGCACCCAAATGCATGCTGCCATGTGACACCTAGCTCTAATAGAATTTCCCTCCAAAACACACTATATAAAGGATTCCGCACCCATCAGGTACACACGCTCTCTCTCATATTCACTCAAACTTGAATCCTTACTGACTTAAGCATCGAAGTCCTTGCAAGTGCCACCACCGAGACGCCGACAACCACCGTGGGAGCTTACCGGAGACGCACTCTTGTGTTCACCACACAACATTGGCGCCGTTTGTGGAAAGAGTTTCTGATTCTCTTCTCTTCATTTCGTTTTCTTCATCCTCTGAAGATTATGATGGTTAGCGCAAGAAATCGCAAGTCTGCTGTGGCACCTTCGCCACCGAAGCTTCCACCACCACCGCTCAAGGATAGCGAGGCTGCTTCCGCCACTCCTGAGGCTGCTTCCGCCACTCCTGAGGCGACTTCTAGCGCAAACGTTGTACCAGGACCATCAATCACCATGGCCAACCTTGTTGCGTTGTTGTAGTAATAAAGGGAGGTGTTGAAGGAGCAGGAAAAGATCATTGCTGAACTCTAACCAGAGAGAGACAGCAAAAAGGTTAGAGAGAATACTTATGACCACACTGAGAGGTCCGCTGCATCTGCTCTGAAGCTTGCACTGGAGATGCATGATGCGCACATGGCAATGAAGGTGGACAAAGAGGATGAGATTGTTCCTTTCAACCTTCCTTTCTCCATGAGGATCTTGAATTTACAAGTCCCAAAGCAGCTGCAGCAGTTGCCTTCTCTAGAGTTGTATGATGGATCTTTTGATCCAAATGACCACCTCTCAATGTTCGAGTCAGCGATGTCGTACAAAGGAGCGTTGGCTTCATTGACATGTAGAGCATTTCGGCTCTCGTTGAAGGGGGTGGCACTGAAGTGGTTCCAATCTCTAGAACTGAGGTCCATTGACTCATGGACGATGTTGAGGGAAAGGTTCAAGATCGCCTTTACGACTAGCAAGGCCAGGCCAAAGACTGAAGCCGATCTGAGGAGGATCCGCCAGGGTGCGGAGGAGTTGTTGACAGAGTACATCGGCAGGTTCAACCGGGAGGTAAGAGCTATTAAAAATCTGCAACCCAGAGTGGTTCTGATGCTGGCTAAGGACGGAGTGAGGCTAGGCTTGTATTTTTTCATGTCGATTGCTAAAACACCTGAAGAAGGCAGAGAAGTATATCAACTGTGAAAATGTGTTGGAGGTCGAATAGGTCAAAACGGCCGAGATTGCATCGTAGAAGAAGAATCCGCAGGTTAAGGCCTACAAACCGCCGCGTCACGAGGATTGGGGTTTATATAAAAGAGGCCTAAGGTTCAAAGAATATATGCCACCGAACACCTTTAGAGCCAGCATTTTGAACAAGGTGTATAACGTGGAGTTTGCGGAAGAAGGGATAAAACCCCCGAAACCAGTAAGAAATAGAAAGTCAGGAGATCAGTCCAAATATTGCTGGTTTCACAGGGCAACCGGCCACGACACAGATGAATGCTTTCAGCTGAAGGACACAATTGAAATGCTGATCAGACGAGGGAGAGTGAACCGCTTTGTTAAGTGGAATGGGGGTCACAGTGATAGAGGATGACGCCCCTCGCCACCAAGGAGGAAGAGATCCAAAAGCCCAAGGAGGAACGCTCTCCACCCTAAAGAGACAGGTCACCACGCCAACATAGTCCCGCGAGAGGCCACTCACCACCCCGGCCATCGCAAGACAATGTCGAGATACACGCCATACACCGTTAGTCTCCCAGATGGTCGTCATCCCGATGACCCACCCATTCTCCCACGCAGAGTCACGAGATCATATACGTCATTGCGGGCGAATTCTCAGGAGGAGGTCTGTCGAACAATGCGAGGAAAAGGCATGCTAGAAAGGTAATGGCAATTTCTTCCGGGGTTCGTACTAGTGATAACCCCGTGAAGAAGAGGGCCCCACCCTTAACTTTTGATGATTCAGATTGTGCCAACGTTATGCCGAACCACGACGATCCTCTAGTGGTGAATGCTTTGATGGTGAACAAGGAGGTCCATAGGCTACTAGTGGACATCGGCAGCTCTGCTTATGTTATGTTCTACGAACTTTTCCAGAAGATGAAGATCCCAGAATTCGAGTTGATGCCGTATAGTAAGGACTTGATAGAATTCTCTGGACATCACATAATACCGGTAAGGTACATAAAGCTCCACATGACATTCGGGAAACCGCCATGCACAAAAACTATAACCACGCGGTTCATAGTTATGGATACCGAGTCTTCATATAATGCAATCTTGGGTAAACCGACGTTGAACGCATTAGGGGTCGTTATCTCAGTCTAGCATCTGGCCATGAAGTTCGTCGATGATAACATGGAGGTAGTCACCCTTTGGGGTGACCAAAGGAAAGCAAAGGAATGCTACAAGGAGTCCCTTAAAGTTAGTCGCAACCCCGACATTGATTACAAGCCCAACCTTGGAGAAGGTGAAGTACTCTTGACAGAATTAGACTGTTGGGATAAGATAAAGAGAGATACCTAGATACCTCGTCCAGAGCCAGAAGGAGACTATATCCCGGTTCAGATAAGGAAGAAGAAGGATCAGGTTGTGAAAATTAGAGCCGACCTAGAGGAAAAAATGAAGGAGGACCTGTCAATGCTTATGAAGAATAACGCCAGCTTGTTCGCATGGAAGCCAGTAGATATGCCTGAGATAGATCCCAATCTCTTTTGCCACCGGTTAAAGGTTGATCCCTCCGTGAAACCGATATGTTAAAGGAGGAGAAAGATAGCCCCCGAGCGCCTACAAGAAATTGATAAACAGGTAGAAGAGTTGTTAAAAGCTGGTTTCATTCGAGAAGTCATGTATACCACTTGGCTAGCCAACGTAGTGCTTGTGAAAAAGCAGAATGGGAAGTGGAGAATGTGTGTTGATTATACCGACCTAAACAAGCACTGCCCGATGGATTCATACCCTCTGCCCGACATTGACAAGCTGGTAGATGGTTCATCCAAGTTTTGTTATCTGTCTTTCATGGACGCTTACTTCGGATACAATCAGATCCCTCTATACCTGGGCGACCAGGAGAAAACGACTTTCATGACTGAGAAGGCCAATTATTGTTATAAGGTGATGTCCTTCAGGTTGAAGAACGCTGAGGCTACATATCAGAGAATGATGAATAAGGTGTTTAAGGCACAGATAGGGCAGAATCTAGAGGTATATGTTGATGACATGATCGTGAAAAGTGCCACCCCTTCGACACACCTTCAAGACTTGTAGGAAACTTTCACCCAATTGGAAAAATTCAATATGAGGCTAAACCCCAACAAGTGTGCATTTGGTGTCTCGACGAGAAGATTTTTGAGGTATATGCTGTTTGAGAGGGGGATTGAATTAAACCCGAAAAGTGTTGGGCTATACTAAAGATGAAAAGCCCTTAGAGTGTAAAGGAGGTTCAAAAATTGATAGGGTGTCTGGCTGCGTTGACGAGATTTATAGCCAGATCGGTGCAGAACGCTCTTCCTTTTTTCCAGCTTTTAAGGAAGGGCAAACCTTTTGAATGGACAGACAATTGTGAAGCTGCGTTCATTAGGTTGAAAGAGATATTATCCTCTCCCCCCTTACTCACTAAACCCGAGATAGACGAAGTGTTATACCTATATTTAACAGTGGTCGATGAAGCTGTGAGTGCCGCGCTAGTACGAGAGACGCCGGAAGGACAAAAGCCGGTCTATTTTGTAAGTAGAGCTCTCCAAGGAGCTGAACCGAGGTATCCCAAGATACAAAAGGTTGTTTTTACCCTAGTAATGGCGGCTAGAAGGTTAAGGCCATACTTCCAGTCACATTAGATAATGGTGAGGACAAATCAACCAATCTGGCACATTCTACACAGGCTCGAGTTAGCGGGGAGGATGACAACCTGGGCAATAGAATTATCAGAATATGGGATTCAGTATGAACCAAGGCAGGCATTGAAAGCCCAAGCGCTAGCCAATTTCATAACAAAGCTGACTCTGACAGAATCCTCGTCCAAAGAGTCGACATGGACTCTTTTTTTAGATAAGTCGTCCAATGAGAAAGGAAGCGGAGCCGACATACTATTGGAGCCTGTGGACGGCGTTGTGTTGGAACAATCGTTGACTTTTACGTTTCCCACCTCTAACAACTTGGCAGAATATGAAGCATGTATAGCCAGGCTCATTATGGCGGTCAACATTGGCGTTATGTTGTTGCGTGTATGTAGCGATTCCCAGTTGATGATCTCGCAAATTAATGGAGCCTATCAAGCCAAAGAACCAATATTGCAGAAGTGTCTAGAAAAAGTTAAGACTCTCATGGCGAAGTTTAATAATATAGAGTTTGTCTATATTCCTTAGGAAAAAAATGTCAGGGCGGATATTTTGTCAAAGTTGGCTAGCACGAAATTTTCCAGTAATAATTGGACGGTCATTCAACAGACAATCCATGAGCCTAATCTCGTGTTGGCTATTGAGGCGGAGCAAAGTTGGATGTCCCTTATTATTAGCTATCTGAATGAAGGCGTCATCCCGAAAGACAAAAAAGAAGTAAAGAGGCTAGAGCGGTCCGTAGCTCATTTTTGCATACTGAACGATAAACTATACCGGTGTGGCTTCTCACAACCGTTGCTTAGATGTTTGAGAAAGCTGGAGTCTAAATAAGTGATGGCCGAGATACACGAGGGATGCTGTAGCCAACACTTGGGAGGTAGAGCACTGGCTAAGAAGATACTCAAAGCCGGCTATTATTGGTCGACGTTAGAAAACGACACTATGGAGTTCGCTAAGAAATGTGACAGATGCCAAAAATGCTCCGATATTCATCTGGCCCCCTAGAAGACTTGAGCACAATTGCTTCCCCATGGCCTTTCATATGGTGGGGTATTGATATATGCGACCCCTTTCCCAAAGCACCCGACTAGGTTCAATACTTGCTGGTAGCGATTGACTACTTCACCAAGTGGATCGAGGCAGAAGCGTTAGCCACTATCACAGTGAGGAATGTGGAGAACTTCGTATTCCGGCAGATTATTTGCAGGTTCAGAATACCGGATGTCCTAGTGTCAGATAATGGCACTCAATTTACAAATCGAAGCTTCCAGGAGTTCTTAGTCGGATTGAAAATCAAGCAACACTTCACATCTGTCGAACACCCCCAAACAAACGGGCAAGCAGAGGTAGCAAACAGAGTCATTCTTCGAGAACAACGTTTAGATGAAGCAAAGGGGTGTTAGGTCGAGCAACTACCACATGTCCTATGGGCATACCACATGTCCTATGGGCATACCGCACGACCCCTCATTCTTCCATAGAAGAGTCTAATTTTTGGCTTACTTACGGCGTGGAGGCAATGATCCCAACAGAGATTGGAAAATCGACGTGGAGAGTGGCTAACCTAAGGCTGGAGGATAATGATGGACTGCTGCGCTCAGAGTTGGACATAGCAGAAGAAATGAGGGAAGTGGTCACCATAAGAGAAGTTGCTTTGAAAAGACAGGTCGCGGCGAGATACAATAAAAAGGTCATACATCCCTCTTTCGAGCTCGGTGATCTAGTCTTGAGGCGTGCCGACATAGGAGGAAGAAATGCCAGACAAGGAAAGCTCACTGAGAAATGGGAAGGCCTATACCGGGTTACCTCAAATACTAGAGCAAGTGCTTACACCCTAGAGACGCTACCCAGGATTGTCATCCCGCGAATGTGGAATGTAGGCAACCTTAGATGATACTATAGTTAAGGCATGATTGGTAACACTAGTTTTGATTTCCTAGTCATTTTAAGTTTGTAGTATAGCTAGACAGAGTCGCATACTATAACTTATGGCTTTTGTAATATTTTTTGTCCCACATGATTAATAAAATGAGAGTTTGCCTGCCAAGCAAAGCTAAGTACAGGGTTGAACGAACGCAAAGAAGATAAAGAATGCAAACTACCCCGTGTATGTGGATTCGCTCCAACCAGGGTAGGAAGATTGCTAAAAAATAAGAAGATTGCAAACTACCCTGTGTACGTGGATTCACTCCAGCTAGGGTAGGAAGATCGCTAAAAAAAAAAAGATTGTGAACTACCCCGTGTACGTGGATTCGCTCCAGCCAAGGTAGGAAGATCGCCAAAAGAAGAAGAAGAATGTGAACTTCTCCATGTACGTGGATTCGCTCCAGCCGGGGTAGGAAGATCGTTGAAGACGAAGATAAAGATTGCAAACTACCCTATGTACGTGGATTCGCTCCTGCCGGGGTAGGAAGATTGGCAAAAGAAGAAGAAAAGTCATTACAAACTACCCCGTGTACGTGGAGTCGCTCCAGTGGGGTAAAAAGATCGCTAAAAAATGAAAATAAAGGCAGAAATCGAAAGCGCGAAGAACAAAAGGCAAGCATAAAAGCATTTAACAAAAAACGCGAAGAACAAAAGGGAACAAACATGAAAGCATTTAGCAAAGACGTGAAAAAGCAATTTATATATATAAAGCAAAGGATGTATATTAAATTGTACTCAACAAATAAGACATGGAAAGAAAGCATCGAAACTTGACATTAATATTCAATGTATTTATATGTATACATAGTCTGAAGGAAACATAAATAAAAAATTACAAAGTAAACCGGCATCCCATCCCTTCATTTTCCAGCATCTTCAGAGACACTAGCACCTCCGAGCACCGCATCATTGCCTAAGATCATAACCTCGGTGGAAGGAAGGATAGTCGGCGTCACCTGCGAGGTCGATATAAAACTATTTGCAGGTTCCTTTGCAGCATCTTGCTTATCCCCTTAAAGTTCGGAATCGACCCCAACACCCTGATGCTCCACACTGGCTTCATCTTCGTCGGCGTTGGAATCAGCTGTGGGAATGGCAGGTTTCTTCAGCGTCATCTCATCGTTTATGTTTGCATGCAAAATGCCGTCAATCACTTCGCAGTCAGGTCGGGCACACGCAAGGTCCATATACCGTTGGAGAAGGAAGTGCACTTGTTCCATTGTGTTCTCAAAGGACAACTGAACAGATTCAATCCAGTGGCGACGCATCAAATGAAATTCCTCCCGAGAAACTGCCACACCAGCCTCTAGATTTTTTACTTTGTCTTCTAAAGCTTGGAGTCGAGATGATAGATCCTTATCAAGCTCAGCATATTTGATGTCAACAGTAGACAGCTCCACCTAGAGGTTAGTTTCAGCCTTAGCCAACCGCAAATTATCAGCCTTCTCTTTCGCCAACTGCCCCTTCAAGGCTTACACTTCCTCCTCCAACTTGGTGATTCTTCTATTAGATTCCTCTTTGGCCTTACATGCCCCTTCTTCGGCCTACTGGAGCTGAGATATAATCGCGTCTTTCTCCGCCAGGACATCTAGAGGGTTTTTACTGCCCAAAGCTTCCTTCATCAGCACATATTGGGTATAGCCATGAAACATATGGCTAAAGAAAGCATTTAAGCCCGTTCTGTAAGGCGCCCAGTTCACCCTGCATGTTGCGCACCTCACACTAGATCTTGTCTTCAAACACAGCCACCTCCCTACTTAAAATATGCTTATCGGCCAACTCCACCATCGAAGGAGAAGGCTAATCATCCTGATGCCTCTTCGAGGGAGGGACCTTCTCTTGTGCTTCACCGGTCACAACCCTCTTTAGGGAGACGATGCCAGTAGAAGCGGTCTAGACGACCCCAATTTGTGCACTGACATCGGAAACAGTAACCTCAGCAAAAGTTTGCCTTGCAGGTATAGGAGTATCTCGGTTCTCGGCCTCCCTGATGACTATTCCCTTGGACACTATAAAGGCTAGGGGAACAGGCGCTTTGGTTTTTTCAACAACCTTTAACTTCGCCTTGGCCCTTCTTAGCTCATTGGGCTTCGCCGCTTTATCTTGTTTAAAGGCTAAGGCGAAGTCGACCATCTTGGATTTCACCGTTGTATCTGCAAGAAAACATATGAACCTGGTCAGGTTGTGCATAAAGCATCAAGACAATGAAAAATAAACATACAAAAAATTCACACAAACACACCAAAATTTTGGCAGTACTTAGATGGAGTGTTGCTAATCAACCATTGGCATGGAATCCGATCCTGCAGATTTTTTACCATGGCAGAAAAATGGTCATGGGCTCGAGCTTCTTCCAAGGTCAAGTCATCATCTCGAACTAAAAACCTTCTAGGATCCAAGCAGTAATGGTCATACGACTAGTATAGAGGGAATTGAGGCTCAGTGACATTCTCCCTTGCGTCACAAACCACAAAAAAGGCCTCCCAACTTTCCGCGCGAGGGCATAGGAAGAAAAACTTGTCCTTATAATCTTTGTAGGAGTCCTTAAAGGGCTTGAGTAACGCTTGACCCCCAATGCTCCGAAATGAGACAGAAGAAAACTTACTATCGTACGTTTGTCGGATGGGGGTAAAATAATACAAAAATAAGCTCTGGCTGCATACAACCCCCTCTCAGCCGCACAAACTCTCAAACGCCACGAGGAATGCCCAACTGTTTGGATGCAGTTGTGAAGGAGCGACATTGAGAAAATTTAAGACGGACACTTGGAAGTCTGTAAGGGGAAACCTAACACCAAGATGCTCGAAGAATGTCAGCTACACCGGCAGGAAGTCTGGGTACAAATACCCAATCGTCGCAACCTTAGCTTCATCCAATGGAGCCCCTATGTTATCTTTTTGACCCTGTGAGCATATGTGACTGTCATCCCCAGTCCCCACCACGTCAAAAGAATCTCGGCAGCGTCTCGACTCAACTCAAGACGACCTATCAAGGCGTCCAACGCCGCCTAGTTGAAGCATAACCGAGTCCCGGCCACCTCCTTATCTACCCAGGAAATGCCTAGACCCGCCGCATCATGGTAGGCCTCTAGAGTAGTCTCCACATTCCTAATAGTTTTTCCATCTCCTTGTCAAAAACACCGGAAGAAGGGTCAAAATGGGTTGTTTGGTGTTTTATCTACGACCCAACCTCGGGTATAGTCTTCGCCGACCTATTAACCCCGGAAGTGTTGCCTGGCCCGAAGGGAATCTTAATTAGATCTGGATATTGTATCCAGGCTTTGGCATATTCCAATACCTCATCCGGGCCATATGGCACCCCTATGGCTTTTCAGTGACTCCTACACTTCTCTAAGACCTCAGGGCAGATTATGATCTCAGGTGACGAGGGTTATTTTGGGTTGGCTGTCATAGGGCGCTCATCAGTTCTCCTTGTGGATCTTTGTCTACCCAACCTACCCCGGACCGCTACCCCTCTGCGTGTAGCTGCAAAATCAGTCGAAGAACCAGCGCCACCAACGACACCCTCCTGATCACGGTGACCGGTACACTAGGATGGAGGCACCGCTGCAAACCGAAATAGCCAGTTAGCAGCGAAACCCCCCAAACGGCTTCCACGACCGCCGCAAGCGAAAGACGAAGCATCGCGTCTACGTGGGTCCATCTTTGACGAAACGAAAACACAATACAGTATAGGAAACCAGAATACAAGAGAGTACTTAAAGTGAAGAGGAGAACAAGAATCTTACCTTAGTATATGAAACGGTTGCTGATGAAGAATAATTGAAGTAGAACAGCAGGCTTCACACCCTTCACCGGAGGAGGAAAGTGCAGGAGGCAGAAAGTGTTCTCACTAAGAAGAAATAAAATCTCAACAGTAAAGTGAGGGTAAGCGTACCAAACTATGAGAGCCCAAGCTTTTATATTACGGGCCCATATTAGGGTTAGGCCCAAGTCTAAGATTTTCAAAAGACAACCGCCAAATCTCTTGGAACTCGAAGCGCTACAAAGTTTAAGATATCAAATCATTACTCATTTAACGCGCCTCAGGTTTCCAAAAGATACGGTGTAGTTGTCTAAAAAACGAAAAGACACCTTTCGACTACAAAGTCGACAACCATTTCCCAACGGAAAGTCTTACTGACTTGGGGGCAACATCATCCCGAACCCTGTTCCAAGCATCACCGACTTGGGGGCAACTGTTCTGGAGGTTACTTAGACCTACACACCTAAGTCAACTCCCACGTCACTTACCCCGGCTAGCACGGTCTTGAATATTCCTGCTAGCACAGATTCGGATATCTCGGCTCATAAACCCCTACTACCCCGGATCAACTCCATCTCTATTCCAGCACAGCATGGGAAATGCCTAATGGCAAGGAACACGTGTAGTTAGGCACCCAAACACATGCTGCCACGTGGCACCCAGCTCTAACAGAATTTCTCTCCAAAACACACTATATAAAGGACTTCGCACCCATCAGGTAGACACGCTCTCTCTTATATTCACTCAAACTTGAATCCTTGCTGACTTAAGCATCAGAGTCCTTGTAGGGGCCACCACCGGAGGCACCGACAACCATCGTGGGAGCTCACCAGAGACGCACTCTTGTGTTCACCACACAACAGACACGTTCAAGGAGCTTGGAAGCGTTATCACCGATTTGCGGAGTGTCGAGGTTGAGGTTGCTCCTTTCTCGCGAGCATGGTTTTAAATTGGAATCTGCAACCATAATTGCGACCGCAACGTAAAGGATTTTTGAGTCATCGCAACCACATCACGATTGTAATTGCGGCCTCATCAGCTGCATTTTCCCGCAATGTCAAGGATAGCGACGAAACCGCAACTGCGACCACAACTACGATTTAGAACCATGCTCACAAGCATGCTCTATTGTCCCCCCTTTCTTCACTTGCTTGGGCTAATCCTCAAAAGGCTTTGTTTGAGCTTTTATTTATTCCCTTATTTCTTCACTGCTTTCAAACCAACAATAATAAAAATAATGAGAACCCTTGATATTAACATTTTTTATATGACTCGAACAAACCTGATAAAGATTGAATTGGTTTAGTTAAGTTCGAGTTGCACAGCCAAAATCAAAGAACATAAACCAACCGAACTCAATACTATTTAATTGGTTTGGATTTCTTAACACCCCAAACTTGACCCAAACCAACCCGATTACACCCATAGCTTTAGGTGCACTTTAGAAACCCTACTTATAAACGGGGTTTAGAAACTCTTAAGAGGATTTTCTATCCTTTAGTCCTTTTGTGATGGCTAGGAATTTTTTTATCTTTTCTCATTATTCTTGTGCCCCCATGGCTTCCGTGAAGGGCTAAAACTTTTCTTCTAGTTCTAGGTTAATCCATGCTTAATTCTTAAAGGATTGTGAGGTCTAAAAATTTTATATTTTTCTATTTTTAAGCATTTATTACCAAATACTATTTTATTGATTATGCAAAATAGCTTGCTGATCCATTAATGGGATAGTATAAAATCAATTAAGGTAGTGGGTCATAGTTGTCTATTAATTCTAATAATTAGTGGTAATATAATGATCTTCATTGTGTAGGAATATAATTTAGCTTAAATAAACCAAACTTGTGAATTTGTTGGTTAGATTTAAGGCTCTCAACTTAATGCTATTGGGAGGTTAAATCCTAAGAAGCTTGTTTAGGACTATCTATTAGTAAAGGAAATAATCAATGAGCTTCTCTTGGTTATCGAGAGGGAGAACTTGATTATTAGAGTTTGTTAATAACTAAAACCAATTTTTTAAAAGGAACAAGACACATCTTTAAACTAATGATTGATCTTAGGAACTAGTGCTGAGATTATTTCTCAAGTTAGAGTTTCTCATAATTAAATTTTAATTGTTTTATTGTTCTTTTTATTATTTATATTTTAATTTCGCTTCCTTACTCAACCCTCCTTTTTTGTTTATTGTTGTTTTAAATTTAATAAAAGAAGTAAATTTTATTAGTCCCTATAGATTTGACCCTAGTCTCAACTTAAATTATTTTTTGAAAAAAGAGTAAGAATTAAAATTTATTGATATTACATCCATCAAAAACTAACTTAAACGTTGAGGCTTGGGATTTTATTGATTTTATAGCCAAAAGGGTGCACGCAATTGGTACTTTTTTGGGGGGGTTTATTTAATCTTTTCCTGTTGATAAATGCCAAAGGATTTTTCTATGTAATCATCTTGCGACCAGTTAGATACACACCTGATGTTAGGCTGGTTTCCATTTCAGTAATAATATTCGTTTTCTGCCTTAAAAAAAGAAAGAAAGAAAAAGTAACACTCCACCATTAGCGATATTAGAAGATCACCATTGAAGGGATCACCGTATATTCAACAAGATCACAAGATACTGGCCATTACCTTTCGAATATAAACTTTTTGGTTTTTCATTTTATGGTTAGGTAATAATCAGAAATTTCACTTCGTGCACTTAGTTTTTTTTTTTTTTTTTAATAAATGACAATTAGATTTAAACTCAATAGATACACACCATTTTTGTGTTTTTGTTCTTGCTGTATAAAAGATTTTTTATGCTGCTGGAGGAAGATATTCTTCGAACACAAAGCATGAAAGCAAATCCACTATTAAATAATTGTGGCTTTTATTTTGTGTGTGGTCCTAGCTAAACTTTATTAAGGCTGCTATGCTTTTGTGCTATGCATACTAGATTTAAAACACCAAAAATTTAAAACTACTAAATTTATATTATTGATAATATATATTTTAATGGAGTAATATGAGACAGGGAGAAAATGCTTTCTTTCTTAAAAAATAAAATAAAGTAATGAACTTTGACATTTTTCTTTTAAAATGAGGGGCCTTATTCAATATATAACATTGAACCTCTTAATATTATAGTTAGTCAGATTAATCATTTTGTATGTATAATTTCCTTACTAACTTTTCCCGTTCACATTTCACATATATCTATTTTAGTAATTTATTACACAAAAGCAATTGTTTAGACAATCTAACCAAAACATATTATTTTAAAGTAAACATTCAAACATGAAACTTTGAAACTAATGATCGATCTTACAAATTAGAGCTTAGTTATACTCTAAGCTAGAGCTTTTTTTCATATATGATTTTTAATCATTTTCTTGTTCTTTTTATTATTTATAATTTTAATTTCATTTTCCTACTCAACTTCCTTTTCTGTTGCTTTCAATTTAATAAAAGAAGTAAACTTTACTAGTCTCTATGGATTCGGTTTAAGCTACTCTCAACTTTACTCAAATTATTTTCTAAAAAAAGAATAAAAATTAAAATTTGTTGATTTGACACCCCTCCAAAACTAATCGAAGCGCTGGAGTGCATGTAGGTGACACTCCACCATTAGCAATATTAAAAGACCACAATTGAAAGATCAACATATATTCAATAGGATTACAAGGTTCGTGTCCATTACCTTGGAATATAAACATTTGTTATTCATTGAGTAAACTATCAATTTGGTCTTTGGAATATCATTCCCTCTCCTACTTAGTATTTCAAGTAATGTAAAATAATAAAAAGTCCTTAACGTTTTGCCACATCCGACCTTAGTTCCTACCGTTAAACAAGCCATTTTAAAGTTGGTTAAGTACAAAATTAGCATGTTAAACATGAGCAGGAGTATAGGACCTGCCCCTTTGTCTCGTGTGTATTTGATCCCTTTTCTCCCAAAAAATACATCAATCTGGCCCCTCAGAAGTAGAAATAGCACATAGTACCAAATTAGTGCTCTAATCTCGCAATATTTTGTCTGTTATTGGTCATGGCTCACTTAAGCTTTGTTATTCCACTGTTATTGGTCATGCACTGTCATGCACAGTGACATTCTGATGCCAATAAAACATGCAGTGCACTTGTGACGTTCTGTTCCAAGGGATATATTGTTCCCCGACAAGCAAACATATTGTTTAAAATCAAGGGTATATTGACCACTGTTCATTTGGGTATATTGTTCAAACATATTAATTGCGAGGGTTATATTTGGTATTATTCATTGGGCAACATTGACCACTGCTCATTCAGGTATATTGTTCTAGCTTAATTAGCTGCATCAAGAAATCAAGAGGTACATTGTTCTAGCTTAGCTTGCCTATTAAAAAACCAAAAACTTAGCTGCATATACAACATTATTAAATTTAACAGTATAAGTTAAAAGAAAAAAATTATAAAATGAAAAGATTGTTAAATTTTTATAAATTCAAAGAATTTCTTGTTTTTGAAGAACATAATTTCACATGTTATTTTTACTCACCTAACATATGGTTTTATTCAAAGCAATGAACTAAGACATTGATTCTCTTTTTCAGACAATGGCCGGAAGACCACGACCAGATGCTACTCAACAAATACTTGAAAGAATGACTGTTGTCCTTGAAAATATGAATTAAGGATGAGACAATGAACTTGCGAAATACCGAGGGCTTGTAGCTTTTTGCAAAAATAACCCTCCAACATTCAAAGGCAAATTCAATCCAGATGGTGCTCAAAACTGGATTGCGGAGATCGAGAAAATCTTTACTGCTATGGAGTGCACTGATTCACACAAAGTGAATTATGCCACCTTTATATTGTCTGAAGAGCCAGAATGTTGGTAGAAGTACGCTAGGCAACAAGAAGAAGCTAAAGGAAGACAAATCACTTGGGAAGTTTTTCGTTTGAAGTTTTTGGGAAAGTATTTTCCAGAAGACTTAAGGCGAAGAAAAGAAATAGAATTCCTTGAGTTGAAGCATCATAATATGTCTGTTGGGGGAGTATGCTGCTAAATTTGACAAATTGTCAAAGTACTGCCCCTATTTTCAAAACGAAGTTGATGAAAGGTCACGATACTCCAAATTTGAGAGCAAATTGAGGCCTGACATCAAGCAGGCAGTGAGGTATCTTGAGATAGCCCAATTTCCTGCCTTGGTGAATCATTGTAGAATTTATGAAGATGGTATGAAAGCGAGACAAGCTCAGTGGAAGAGCGGAGGACCTTTGAGAAACAAGAAGCAAAATTTTCTAGAGAGAAGGAAGCCATATAATGCCCCACCTAGATCAAATGGCGGATCATCTGGCCAAAAGACTATTGTTGTTGGGAGTTCCAATACTCCTATTCGATGCTATCGCTGTGGAGGACCTCACTATCAGAGGGATTGTGACAGGTTACCAATTACCTGCTTCAACTATGGAGAGAAAGGTCACTATAGCAGCATATGTACAGAAGGACCAGGGCAATGGCAATAATGGAAAGGTTCCGGTTAGTAGACCTCGAACCAATGGTAGAGTCTTTACCATGAGCAAAACTAAAGCAGCCATATCTGATGACCTTATTCAAGGTAAGTACGTCATAAACGATAATCTCTTAAATGTACTATATGACTCAAGCGCAACTCATTCATTTATTTCCAATGATTGTGTGAAGCATTTGAATTTTTCTATATCACTTTTACCTTATGACCTTGTTGTTTTTACCCCTACCAATATTCCTGTTGTTACTTCTTGTGCATGTTTAAACTGTCCAGTTATTATAGAAGGTAGAACTTTTTCTATAAATTTGATTTGTTTACCTTTAACTAAATTAGATCTGGTATTAGGAATGGACTGGTTATCTTCCAACCATGTTCTTCTTAACTGTCATGAAAAAGCCCTAGTCTTCGGATCAAAATTCGAGGCTTTTGTGGGATTTGAGATGGTCACTGCCAACCATATAGATGCCCCTAAAAACAAGGAAGCTCAAATGTATGTAATTATATCTTCTTTAAAAACCGAGGGAAATTTAAAAGTTAACAATCTACCTATCGTCTGTGATTTCCTTGATGTCTTTCCCGAAGATATTCCTAGTTTACCTCCTAAAAGAGAAATAGAATTCACTATAGACTTGGTACCAGGATCAAGACCCGTATCTATAGCACCTTACAGAATATCCCCTTTAGAGCTAGCAGAATTGAAAAAGCAAACAAAAAAACTCTTAGAAAAATAATTTATTAGGCCTAGTGTTTCTCCTTAGGGTGCTCCAGTGTTATTGGTCAAAAAGAAAGATGGGAGCATGAGATTGTGCGTTGAATATCGCCAACTCAACAAAATCACCATCAAGAATAAGTACCCATTACCTAGAATAGATGATCTTATGGACCAATTAAGAGGAGCGGCCGTATTTTCAAAGATTAACTTGAAATCTGGTTATCATCATATTAGAGTCAAGACTGAAGATATACCAAAGACAACCTTTAGGACAAGATATGGACATTATGAGTATTTGGTAATGCCTTTTGGTGTAACTAATGCTCCTACAATTTTTATGGACTACATGAACTGGATATTCCATGAATATTTGGAAAAATTCGTGATAGTCTTTATAGATGATATTTTGGTTTACTTCAAAAATTACCAAGAGCATGAGGAACGCTTAAGGATAGTACTGCAAATATTGTGGGAGAGGCAGTTGTATGCCAAATTCTCAAAGTGTGAATTTTGGTTAGAACAAGTAAGTTTTCTAGGACATGTAATTACAAAGAAGGAATTTCAATAGATCTGCCAAGGTGGAAGTAGTGTTGCGTTGGGAACAACCCACAACAATAACAGAAATACAGAGTTTTCTAGGATTAGCAGGGCACTATCGAAAATTCATTGAAGGATTTTCGAAGCTAGCTTTGCCTCTAACTAAGTTAACTCATAAAGGACAACCTTTTGTTTGAACAGAGGATTATGAGACTAGTTTCCAAGAGCTGAAAAATAGGTTAACCACTGCACCTGTATTAATTTTGCCCAATCTTACTGGAAAGTTTGAAGTATATTGTGATGCATCTGGGCAAGGATTAGGATGTGTATTGATGCAAGAAGGGAGAGTGGCAACTTATGCTTCAAGGCAATTAAGACCACATGAGGTTAATTATCCAACTCATGATTTAGAACTGACTGTAGTAGCTTTTGCCTTGAAGATTTGGAGGCACTATCTTTATGGTGCTAGGTTTGAAGTGTTTAGTGACCACAAAAGTCTAAAGTATTTGTTTGACCAAAAGGAGTTGAATATGAGACAATGTAGATGGATGGAATTCTTGAAGGATTACGACTTTGAATTGCATTACCACCCTGGTAAAGCAAACGTTGTAGCAAACGCTCTAAGTCGAAAATCCCTACATGTCTCAATGATGATGGTCAAGGAGATGGAAATGATAGAGGAGTTTAGAGATTTAGGTTTAGCTATGGAGATAAAACCAAGAAGTATTAGTTTTGGAATGCTTCAAATAAGCAATGAGTTTCTAGAACAAATACGAGAAGCCCAAAATACTGATCAATATCTCCGAGAAAGGTTAGAAGCAAGGACTGAAGGAAAGGAATTGGAGTTTGATTAGGATTCAAATGGAGTCATTCGATTCCAAGGAAGAATTTGTGTACCAGAAAGTGGAGAATTAAGAAAAATGATTTTGGAAGAAGCTCACAAAAGCAAACCAAATATTCATCCAAATTCTACTAAGATGTACCAAGATTTGAAAAATTTGTTCTGGTGGCCTGGAATGAAGAAGGCTGTAGTAGAGTTTGTTGCATCTTGTTTAGTCTGTCAAAAGGCTAAAATAGAACACCAAAAACCCTCTGGAGAATTACAACCCTTAGATATTCCTGAATGGAAGTGGGACAATATAACAATGGATTTTGTAACAAACTTCCCTAGAACAACCTCTGACAACGATGCTATATGGGTGATTGTGGATAAACTAACCAAGTCTGCTCATTTCTTACCCATCAACATTAGGTTTTCTCTAAAGAAGTTAACCCAGTTGTATATCAAAGAAATCATTAGATTACATGGAATGCCTTCTAGTATAATCTTTGATAGGGATCCTCGTTTCACTTCTAGGTTTTGGGAGAGTTTGCAACAAGCCCTGGGGACTAAGCTAAGACTAAGCTCAGCTTATCATCCTCAAACTGATGGACAGTCTAAAAGGACTATCCAATCTTTAGAAGATTTGTTTAGAGCTTTTATCTTATAATGGAAAGGTAGTTGGGATCAATTCTTACCATTGATTAAGTTTACCTATAATAATAGCTTTCATTCCAGCATTAGAATGGCTCCCTACGAGGCTTTGTATAGGAGAAAATGTAGGACTCTACTTTGTTGGTATGAGATTGGAGAATCTCAAATAGTTGGACCTGAAATATTACAAGAAACCACAGAAAAAGTCAAACTAATTCAAGAAAGATGAAAGTATCGCAAGATAGGCAGAAAAGTTATTTTGATAAAAGGAGAAAACCCCTTGAGTTTCAAGAAGGAGATCATGTATTTTTGAAATTTACGCCTGTAACTGGGGTTAGCAGAGCCCTTAAGTCCCGAAAACTTTCCCCTAAATTTATTGGTCCTTACCAAATTCTTAGAAGGATTGGTCTTGTTGCATATCAAATAGCCTTACCACCCAATCTTTCTAATCTTCATAATGTCTTTCATGTTTCCCAACTTCATAAATATATTCATGACCCTTCACATATCATTGAGCCTGATGTAGTACAAATAAGAGAAAATCTTACTTATGATGTATCCCCGATCAGAATAAAGGATCGGAAGATAAAGCAGCTTCGAGGTAAAGAAACACCTCTTATGAAGGTTTTTTGGAGTCAAATTGATGATGGAGATGCAACTTGGGAAGTAGAGAGCAAGATGCAGGAACAATATCCTCATCTCTTTACTGGTAAGAGAATTTCGGGGACGAAATTCTTAAAAAGAGGGAAGTAATGTAACACCCCTACTTTTGTATATTAAATTATTTTGTATGTTTAAAAAATTGATTTTAAGTCATCAATGTATTTAGAATAATTAATAATAATTTTAGAAATTTTTCTGGAATTTACTGAGATAATTTTTGTAAAATGACAAAAATACCCCTAATTGACTACGGGAATCAACTAGACTTTTTGACTTCAAAATATTTTGAAAATTTTATATTAAGTATCTTTCATTATAAAAACTTTATTTTGAAAGAAAAATATAACAATATTATTTCAAATTTTCAATTGTTTTTTTTAATATTTAACAATGCAATTCTAAAAAATCGAGATGAAATTTCAAAATTTTGATCCCTACCATTATGCTTAGAATTTCAAGAGCTATTTAATCAGGATTTTTAATAATTTTTCTGAGTTGGAACTCGGATAAATTAAAAAACGACAATTTTGTCTCTATTTTTCAACATTAAGGGCTGGCATGAAGAAAAGATTCAATTGACATTAAAATGTCAATTTGAGCTTGGAATTATGTCATATATATTAAAATATAATTTTGAAAATTTTCTGGGAATTTTCTAGAATTTCTGTGTAAAATGACCAAAATGTCCCTAAGTGTCTAATAAGCTAGCCAGTATTGGTTTGACATTCAAAAAAGGTGAAAATGGTAAATTTAGTTTATTTATGTGTATAATATTTAATTTTAAAATTTTCATAAAAATTTTGGTATTTATAGAATTAAAATATATTTTTAATGAATTTTCTAGCTTAAAAATACAAAATAAATACATATAATTTAAAATAAATTAATAAAAATTAAAATTTATTATTAGAAATTTATTTTTGATGAAAAATAATGTATTCGTCCAGTTTTACATTAAAATGAATTATTTTGATATTAAAAGTTAATTTTTCAAGTTTAGGCGTTTTTATCGGTACCGGTTAATGCACCTACAGGTAAAATTTACACTGATAAGGCTAGGACAGCACATTGACCACGTCCCAAGCCTAAAGGAGGGCTGATTCACCACTCTAATAGGTGTATGTGTCCCTAAGTTTGAATATGTGTCCTATAATTGAATTAAAAGTAAATGGAAAACCTAATTTATTACATAAGCGATGATGTCATTAGGGAGACACCTAACCCCCCTCCTTCTTTTATAAATAGGCCACAAAATTTCAGATTTTTCGCATATCCTCCTCTTTCTCAAGCTAGCCAAATTCTTAAAGAGCTTATCTCTCTAGAAAATTTTTTATTTTACTTTGTTTTTATGCTAAAATTTTACTAGTTTTTCAACAACTAGTAAAGTTCTCTTCCTAAGAAGTTTGCATCAACAATTCCATCCTCTTTATCAATTATCTTAGAGGTAATGGGGGGAGTAGGGTTGGTTCTAAATTATTGTCATTTTGCATGTTGGTAGGAAGGGTTTTCCCCTGAACCCGTTTAGGCATAATTTTAATTATTATTATCATTATATTATGTTTGATGTTAAACTTTAATTTTTATTAAGTTTTTACTCTACCCAAATTTAAATTATTAAATTATAATTGCTAAGTTGTTATTATGCTCAATTTTAGATTATTAAATTATAATTGCTAAGCTGTTACTTTACTCAATTTTTGAAAATTAAAATGTACTTGCTAAGCTGTTACTCTGCTCAAATTTAAAAAATTAAAATGTATTTATTTAGTTATTATTCTGCTAAAATTTTATATGATTACTAAATTGTTATTCTGTTAAAATTTTGGTATTGTGTAATTTCTGGAAAATAAGGTAGAAATGTTGATTGTATTGGTGCTCAAATTAATTGAGACCAGGGAAACCTCTGCTTGAAAAGTTAGGAATTGATAGTTTAGTGAGTAATGTAAAGCAAGTGACATGCGGTGGCATGGCACCCTACTAAGGGAGCTACAGTTTGGTACGCTGAGAAATGAAAGGCAGGGACCCACTTGAGGAGGTTTTGGGGGTATAAGCATCGAGTGGTGAAGGTCCCAATAGCCAGGGTAGCACCCTTGAGTTGGGATATTCGCCTGACCAAGCTCGATAACCCCGACAACTGCTCAGTATTTTAAGATTGGTTTGAGAGTATACCTCTATAAATGGATATACTGACTGTTATTTTTCTCAATGATAATGAGGACTGTACCATGTGATGATGTTGATGAGGTGTATGTACTCCCAATCACTTCCCAGGTTCTGTTGAGAACTATTACTAACTAATGGAAAGTATGGATCTATACCTAGTCAATGATAGTCTGATACAACTTAGAATGAACCTGAAGATCCCTTTTGTTGTCAGCTATGTTTTATCTTTGTTTTATGGTAGATTTCCTACCATGCATGTAAAAGTGATTTTAGAACAAAACACCTTACTCCATTATTTTCTTTTGTGTATGATTGATTGTGATTATTGAAGATGACATTAACGTCCCGTGATGCTGAGTACGAGTTAGAGGTCATCTCAACGGGGGAGGACCTGAAGACCTATAGTATTTTTCTTTTTGTATGAGGATAGGGTAGATGAACACTGCTCTGTATAAGATCTTTTTTTTTTATGTACATATTGGGTTAGATAATGTCTATCTTTTGATTTTTTTTTTTTCTGTATTATCAAACCATGATGTACTGTTTTATGATATTTATATATATACAGTCTTATCTTTCATCTTTTACTACCATTTCTAAATTCTGTTAAGTTTGGAATTTTTTTATAAAAGTGGTAAAATTTTACACGCAATTTCATTTACTTAAACTTAATAACTAAATTAATATAAATTGTATTTAATATGAATGAGTGTTACACCATTGACTAGTTCATGTAAGTATTGATATATATATATATATATACTCAAGAAACATTAAGTTAAAGCATAATAATCACAAATGTAACTAGTATATTACTATATTACAAGTAGCATAATCAGAATCGGTTGCCATAGCTGCTTACCTACCACAAAGAACAGATAATGACAAAAAAAACACCTATTTTCAAAAGAAGCTGAACAAATTGGAAACAGGATTTGAAGGAGGCTTGTGACATAACTTTCACAGTTATTGTCTGCATTTGACTTCTTTGAAAAAAGAAAACATAAGTATTATGTGAATTTTTCTATGCCTTCAAATTATTAAACTCTACAAGTATGAAATTCTGTCCAAGATTTCAACTATAAATTCAACTAAGGTTATTATGAGTGAGAAATGGCATGATGCTCTTGAATGTAAAAGTCGCATAAGACATATTAAAGGAATTGATTGGGGTATTACTGAAGTGAGAACATTCTACAGAAAGGTATTTGGTGGAGTATTTCTAAAGTGAGAACATGCTACCTATCATGGTATAGCCTATAGCTTAAACTGAAATGAAAAGTAGTTAAATGCCGCATTTAGGTATGCAAAATTACAGCCATAAACTGGTTTCAGAAAAGGCAGAAGCTTACCAAGGGGGTTAGGAGTCCAGAATTTAATGTTGATGTCACACCTCTCTCAACAAGAACTTCACGCATACGAGCAAAATGCTGAGCAGCTGATAAACAGATTTGCTGAGTAAGCTGAACCTGAACTCTCCCATTTCCAAATAAAATGCAACAATTTTGAATTCTAACAGTCAGAATTTTTGCTATTCCCTCCCATTCTAGACGCTCTCTTTCTTGGTTCAATGTCATTGCAAATTCCAAGCTCCCTTTTAACCACCCCATATTATGTGAATTTTTTTGTGCCTTCAAATTATTAAGCTCAACAACTATGACATTCTGTCCAGGATTTCAACTATGAATTCAAGATGAAACCATAATTATTAGGAGAAAATAGTATCTGCACTGACGGTGTAAAAGTGTCAACCGATAACAAATTATCATGTATGATAATTTTGTTGACTTTTATAATAAATAGCTTAAAGTAATTTCTAACATGATTTGTGATTAATTAATAGTGTAAAAATTCTTTATACCGTTAGTACATATATTTTAAACTCAATTATTAAACTCTACAACTATGAAAGTAATGTCAATCAATACCTTTGTCCAAATTCAAGGAGTGGAGATCCTCTAAAGTAAAGTAGTAAGATCATTGACTTATACAACACTTAAATTATAGAACCTACCACACTTCATTTATTCTTTTTATACATCCATATTATTTCTATTTCATTTAAGTAAAACAACTCTAAATTCATCTCAATTCTTATATTGTAAATTTAAATTTTATTTTAAGAATGAAATATATTATTTATATTTTCTCTTTCTTGTGACTATATATAGTCATATTATTCTTATTTTATAAACTTTTATATCAAATCAATTTTTTCTATAATTAGTTATCTAATTATAAAAGATATCTAAATTTTTAGTTATTTTAATTAATATTTAAATTTATTCAACTACATTAATTATAATAAAATATTTATAAATCATTATTAGAATATACACTATATTCATATTTTTATTCTCCTTCCACTTTAAGCGTCAAACCGTTAACTTAAAAAAAACATATTTTTATTTTTCAATTCAAAAATTTGAGAAAATAATTATTATTTTTTTAATTATATCTTTATTTTTATTAATTGTTAACTATTTTATAATTTATTACAAATTTAATTAACGAGAGATAACCAGAGAATAATAAACAAAAAAGAAATTAATCAGTAATAAATAAATAATTTAATAAAAAAAATAGATAATAACTTTAATGAAAAATGAAAATATTAATTTAATTTCTTAATTATATTACTATAACCTTAACTGACACTTAAAAAATGGATATAGTATTTACGATTAAGCAAAGTCTATTGCCAAAGCCCACCTTTTTAGTTTTATTTTTTTATCTAAATAATTCTTTTAGTTAACTATGAGTTATATTATTTATATAACAATTTTTTATAATAATTTATACTACACTATTTTTTCTCTTTATATTTTATTATTCTGATAATGATTTATAAAATATATGTTATAAAATAAGAATAATATGACTATATATAGTCACAAGAAAAAAGATATAAATAATTTATTTTATTATATAAATAAAAATTTTAATTTATAATATAATAACTGAGATGAATTTAGAGTTGTTTTACATAAATGGAATAGAAACAATATAGAAGTATAAAAAGAATAGATAAAGTGTGGTAGGTTCTATAATTTAAGTGTTGTATAGACTAATAATTTTACTACTTTACCAAATACTGCATCATTTTACTCTAGAGGATCTCTACTCAAATTGAAGATGTCTTATCTCACTTTGGTTATAGGGTCCATTAGAAAAAAAAAAAACCAACTGCATTTCCTTAATTTGATAATGAACATACATTGCATTCAAAACTATATTAAATGCAACAGCAGAAGCGTTGCATTTAACACTGAAAAGCCATAACCCAAGAATATAACAAAACAACATATGGATTATTTAATTAGATTCATCCTCTATTTAATTTTAATATTCTGTTTCTGGACAAGAGAGGATCCAGATCCAAATCTAACAGGAGCTTTCTATTCTTTCTAATATTAAAATTATATAATTCAGCTTTTAGGAGATTGGAGACGTGTGCTTCCAGAATCAGTTCTCGTGACATACTTTTGCAAGTGTTATTCACAAACAGACAAGTAAATTTTCTTGAGCTACTCACACTCAAAGTGAAGGACACACATTCACGTAATCTGGAAGGGTTCTCAGTAGATGACTGATTCAAATTCAATATACAAAGGAAAACATGCTATTAGAAGATCATACAGAGCACAGATATTAATAATAACAACCAGCAACAACAATATCAAAAATTGTACTGAAACACAGATAAAAACATAAAATCAATGAATCAAAATCGAGCTTCTCTAAGAAACAAAATTAAAATAAAAAACAAAACTGAATCGAGCTTATATATGCTTACCTAAGAAACAAAATCAAAAACACAAATCAATGACCAAATCTGAATCAACAAACCCTAGATTATAGAAGAAATGTAGAGATGAGAAAAAGAGATGAACCAGCCATACGAGCAAGACAGCTTGAGTGAGCGAGAGGAGGGAGAGAACTTGAGCAACCTTGGGGTGAGAGCGAGTGAAGACAAGAGAGCAAGAGAAGAATTTCCAAATTCTCTTTTTAGTTAGAAATTAAAATTCTTTGTTTTTAGTTAACTGAATTTTCTCATTAAAATTCTCTATATTTTAAATTCTTTCTAATAAAATATCCAAACAGTAAATTTTACCACAAAAATATTTAAATTCCCACTTAAATTATTTTCTCTACTTAAAATCCTCCATCCAAACATGTACACACTAAGATCTTTTGTAGTTACTTTTCAAATTGTGTGAATTTTGGCCTTAAAAATATTAAGTTTGTTTTATAAAGAATTAATAAATCATTATTTTAGTTCCTAAATTTGTAAGACGCTTTCATATTAACTCTTAAAATGAAAAATAATTAAAAAAAGTCCCTAAAAGTGTATTTTTTTATTCACGTCAATCCAAAAATAGATGTTCATTATCTAACGCTGTTAGGACTACTGATTTGGCATGTTAACTGTCACATTGTGTCCTAGGTGTCAAACCACGTGGCATCCATGGCAACAAGGAATGAAAAAAATAATTAAAAATATTTTAAAAAAAAAATCTTCTTCAACCTTTCTTCTTCCTCTGCCCATGTTTGCTTTGTTTTATTGAAACTCTTAGGACCCTTTTTCATACAAACCAATCCAATTAATTTATCCCTAAAGACAAGATAGACAAGGGCAAATGGAGAATAAGGAAAACATACACTTTCGCCAATGAACACAATGTCCAATGGCTCCTTCAGCGCATCCGTTTCCTTGGCTCCTCTGGCTTGTGACAACGATTGATACGAAAAACTCATTATTGGAGAACAAATGGCTCGTGACACAGCCGCTTCCTTGATTTCTTTGTGTTTGCCAAAGGCGACGATCCAAGCACTATACTCCCATCGCAACCTCACATTCCGCTATTCACATTTTTGTGTTTGTTCTTGCTATACAAAAGATTCTTTATGCTTCTGGAGGAGGATATATTCTTCCAACACAAAGCATGAAAGCAAATCCACCACTAAATAATTGTGGCTTTTATTTTGTGTATGGATCCAAAACTTTATTTAGGCGGGTATGCTTGTCATGGCCTGAAGCATCTTCCCAATATGATCCACACACTCCCCATCCCATCATCTCCACTCATCGAACTCCTAAACTGCTTCTCCTCCACAAACAAAGTGCTTCTTCTCCAAGAAGACGGTCACTAAAGCTGCGTAATCTTTGCCCCAACAATGTAAGCAAGAACCCTCTTCGACGCAACCGCGAAATCCACCGCCATTGCCACCAAACACTTTGTTTCCCACTTGCCATTTTTCGTATTCAAGTCCTCAGACTTCACAACCTTCATATAAAGGTACTGCATTTGTTCATCAAGGTCATGGTATTGGTAAGTTTATCACCAGAGACCTTTCCCCCTCCTTCAACGGAAAATCTTCAAGTGGAGGCCTTTGCATCTTCCCTCAGTTCAAAGAACGAGAAACTCAATTCAAAGTGAAACTAATGACCACTTCCTTCACTAGAGAGAGTTGACTGTTTGAAACAACAAACACTTCGATTATTAATTCATGGATTTACGTCTTCTCACTTCGTCACATTTTCCCAATATTTATTTCTTAAAAAAAGAAAATAAAAAAATGCATTTCTTTTGCACCAAACGACGTCATTGCTTGCCACACCACATGCTAGAAATCCCAAACGCAATGGTGAGACGCTCTTGGTAAGACTCAAATGACAAAAACAAAAAGAGAAAAAGAAATAAAGTAGGTTTTTGTTTATTAATTTTTAATTGTTTTGCTTTAACTTGTTTTGAATGTTGAACTAAAAATGCGAAATGATTGAAGAAGCGGGGAGGAGGGTGTAGCGTGCCTTGTCAAAACGAGGTCGTTCTCAAGTGTGTAACTAGGTTTTTGCTCTCTCGAAAGTACCGACTTCAGGCCTCGGTGCTGGAGGTTACTATGAAAGATAAGGATTTTGTGAAGGATGACTTCTTTAGTCGTGTCTGGTTTGACCTGAATGAAATCTTGAAACAAGTGCCTTCGAAAGCTCTTTGGTGTTGCAATGGTATAGATATGAGGAGAAGCACTTTGCTGTGGAGGAGAAGCAGTTCAGAGTTCAGTGAGTGGAGATGATTGTGGATGATGGGATGGTGGAGTGTGAATCGTATTGAGTTCAAACAGTTTTTTCCCCTCAGAAACAACAAAAATTGCCCCAAATAATTTGTCCCAAACATGATCTAAAATTTTCGCTTTTGCTAATATTATGTTCAATTAAGAAAAATCTCTAAAAATTCTGGTTTAGATGCAAAACTCAATACAGTACATAATTTGCACGTTAAATTGACCACATTACCAATAGCTGTTTTAGGCTTTTCTTAGTTAGGAAATTCAGGCATGCTACAAAAAGATTAAAAAGGAAAATTAATACCACCAAGCGCGTGGATCAACTGGCGCAAAGTTGTTCCACCTTAACTAGTGGCTCGAGTTAGAGTCCTGGGTATGCAGTTACATTAAATACTCAGAAGAAAAGTTTTGCCGCTCATAGTAGTCCTACTAGGATCAAGCAAGATTGTCTTTATTGAAAGATACATGTGATCTATACCAAAAGAAAATTAATAGAAGTTATTTTGTAAAAATGATTGGATGTTTCGAAAAAAAAATAGTGGCCAAATTGATGATAACCGTAAGAGAAATGCTAGCAACACTCTCTCTAACACACTTTTCTAACACATTCTCTATTATTGACTGGAATTTATTGGAAATCACAATTTTTGATAGGTCTCGCTTCTAAATCAGGAGAGAAACTTATTAAATGAGATGTAGGATCCACTACAATTTATGATTTCCAATAAATTTTACCAATAATAGAGAAAGTGTTGCTAGCATTCCTCTAATCATAAATCATTTACTTCATATTAAAAAAAAAACTCTTAAAAAGCTTCATTTTTTAACATTTTGTTTATAATTAATCAAATTAATCATTTTGTAGGTATGGTTTCTATTATGGATATGCTCTCAGTCGACTTATGAAAGCTACTTCACACCAAGGCATACTTGCAACTTCTGGAACTTTGTTATAGGTAAATCCTCAATTGGTCTACTCAAGCTACTTTGCGCCAAAACACGTGCAACTTTTAGGACTGTATTATGAATAAGTCGCCAGTCGACCTACAAAAGGACAAACCAAGACCCCACAAAGCACCAAAAAAGGCAACCTTGGATCGTTCTTCATCACCCTAAGATACCCAAGATTCCTGGCAAGGTAGTCACAATGAAGATTGTGGCCTTCATTCATCAGGATTCCTAAGACATTGTAGAGTTTTCCCCTTCCCATTCTAGTATATGTAGGACTTTGTAACACAATAGGATCATCTTCATTCACCTCAGGCACAAGGACTCTACTATGGTTTGTAGCTAGGCTAGGATTTGTAACTGGCAATACGATCATACTGCTAGTTCTTCAATATCATATATGGTGCACCAAAATAAGAATGTGCAACAAGATGAGCCTTTCATTGATGATCACGACAACATAGATAACATTGTCAACCCACACATAATAAGCGTCCTCTACAATGTGGGACCGGTCATCATTTACGAGATTAATTTTGATGTAGTATTTGTAATTTTAATGTGGATTTGGTTAGTATTAATTTTGTTGTATTGTTTATGAATATAAAATTTTAATCAAGATATTAATTTTTTAGTCTTTTATGACACAATTTGATCTTTCTTTTCTTACACTTAAAATGCATCATTTTAATACAAAATCTTAACTTTAATACATTTTTAAATCATTAAATAATTAATTATTTAAATAAAAAAATATTTTTTACACATTTAATTATTTAAATAAACCTAAACCAATTTAACTAATTAAATTAAAAAATAAAAATTAACGTTGGGAAATCGACTTTTTAAATGCCGGTTACCCTTTCTATATATATATAAAAAAAATGTATGTTTGTACACAAAAAAAAAATGTATGTTTAGAAATCTGATTTTGAAATGTAGATTTTTCAATGGGTTTTTGGGTAAATATTCTGGGGATAAGTATTTGGGTGAGTAAGTTTTTTTTTATATAAATATTATAATAAAAAAGTCTGTGATCATTGATGGATAAATTGTCGGTAAAGTGTGCATGCCATTATTTGGCACAAATGGAACAGAAATTACAAATAATTAACCATCAATAATTTCCTAAAAAAAAATCAATAATTATTATATTTTTAATAGTTGTCATGGACGCATCTTAGCGACGACTTTAGTAATCGGAAATCTAAATCATAGTATCTTTTTGTAGCCGTTATTTTTTTGGTTATAATCTCTATGTAGCCATTAGAATAGGCGTGAGCAAGAATCGAGTTAGGACGGGTTTATCTTTGTCTTTATTCAGTTCGAAATTTTGATCTGGTTATTTATTTAAACCCTAATCCGACCCAATCAAGTTCGAAATATATGGGACAGAATCGGGGTCAACCCAACATTTTAACATAATATATCAATATTAATATTGTGTATAGTTAGATCGTAGAATAAAAGTATAAAACTTAAATTAAGATATATTTTATAATATATTTTAAAATAAATAATATCATTATACATATAATATCATGTTATACAAAATATTACTTATTAAATAAAAAATTATTAGTAATACACAATTGTTCAAAAAAGTTTTACTTTTTAAAAAAATGTAGGATACCAAAAAGGGTTGGGATGATTCAAAGCATAATCTGAACTCATTCTAAAAAATCAGTACAAGAAAAAGGTCCTTTAGCGACCGAAACATTCGGTTGCTAAAATGACAATTTCGATCACTAAATTTTTTTGCCACCGAAATTAGTCGGTATCCAAAATTGTAGTCGCAATTCAATTTGCCACCGAATTTATGTGTCGGTTGCTAAATATTATTATTTAGCAACTGATGATATCAGTCACTAAGTCAAGTTTATTCGGTGACTATAAGTTGAAACAAATAACTTTTGTGGTCGCTGAAATTCATCATTAGATACCGATTTAGCGACCGATACTTTTGATCGCTAATTCATAGACTTGTCATTCGGTCACTATTTCAGTTGCAATTTGTGGATACCACTTCGGTGACTATTTTAGTGGCTATTATGGATTTCACTTAGCAATCAAATATTTCGGTCGCTATTTGTAGAGATCAACGTTTCAGTGGCTAAATTAATAATAGTAGTTTGTACCAATTCTACATGGAGACTGATTTAGTGACTGAGTGTTCGGTTGCCAATTTAAAAACATTTTTAGCAACTGATATTTGGGTTGCTAAATTATCTGTACAGTGATTGGTTTTGTTTGTATGTATACATTCCCAATGAACAAAACCTGTATATATTAAACAAAGTTACAACCACCAAATACCACAATTTCCATTGACATCAATCTTTCTCCTTAATCAAAATGTTGTACATAACAAGTAATTAAAGTTTTCAAAATACAACTGTCTTGATCTAAAAAATTAAACACGTGACAACATCTAATAGAAAGTCCTAAATCAAAAAAGATGAAACACATGCCAACAACTAATAAAAAGTCCTAAATCAAAAAAAGATGAAACACGTGTTAACAACTAGTAGAAAGTCCTAAATCAAAAAAGATGAAACATGTCTGAACATCTAATAGAAGGTACTAAATCAAAAAGATGCATGAGACATGTCTCAACATCTAATAAAAAGTCCTAAATCAAGCTAGGGGGCAGTGGAGGGTTGGTGCATGCCATCATGATCATCAGGGGAAGGACCAACGTCATCATCACCATGCTGAAGGGGCTGAACAGTAGCAGGAGTCATAGGTGATAATCCCAAGTGGCTAACAACATGATGGAGAATGCTCTTAGTCGTGGCTAACTCTGATTCAATGGTTTGTATTTTTGTGTCTTTTTGTGCTAGCTCTGCATTAAGATTGGCAATGACCTCCTGATAATTAAAGCTGGGATTGGGATCAAACTGGGTGCATTGAGTTGATGCCAGAAACTCATTACCCAGTTGGCCTAATCCATACATATTGCCCTTCTTGCTTTTTCCAACAATATTGCAATAAAGGGCATTGTCATTGGCAAAAGATTGCTCACCAAGAACACCTTCTATTTCATCAACTGGATGGGTGTCTGCTCAACGACGAATGAACTCTTCCTACAAAATATAAATAAACGTGAGTATTTACAATTAATAAAAATAATAAAATATCTTCTAAATGGAACTAAGATTAAAATGCACATATTTACTTACAGCTATGCCCTTTGCCTTATCATTCACCCATTGTCCTTCTTTGTCTTTCTTCTTCCCTTACAACCTATGAGCAAAGGCAATTTGAAGTCATAATCAGATTTCAAAGGCTACTATCTCCATATCAATACAAGACTTCAGTTAACATACTTAAGACATACCTAAAGTGTGAAATACCTTGACTACTCAAAAGAAAGCTAACCACAAACCGGTTAGACCTCCTACATTACCAATGAAACAAATGTAAGTACTAACTATACAACAAAGGTAGCAGTAGTATGGGAGGCTAGCAGTAAACAAATAATGGATAATAAAAAAATTCAAAATATAAAAGGTTCTAAAACTAATGGATAATGAACCAAGACATATCAATTAACTAGGTGACTTTTCTAATTATTAATCAAAACATATCAATTAAAAAAAACTAAAAGTAAACTTAAAAAAAATATCAATTAATTATGTGACTTTTCTAATTTGCTTTGTTTAAAAGTTTTTAATAATTTTTTAATTATAAATTATTTTAAGTTGATCAATAAGTCAACAAACTCAATAGATACCTACAGTATCTCCACAACCCAACGACCTTATGGGCAAAACATGTTGCAGTCCAATTTTTTTGCCTCATGCAACTATCTGAAAGAGCAAAGCAACAAATGAATAAAAACAAGACTATTTTTAAAACAAACCAACATAGACCAGCTTATAAGCACATATCATACATATTCAAATTTAAAAATAAATTCTACTTTGTGACAATCACGCTTCCTAACCTGCATAATTATGCAGTACACACTTATGGTTCTTTAATTATTTTATAATAGCTTATTAAGAGAATTTTTAAAGGGGAAACAATTAGGTACTTATTTTTTTATTTAAGTTGTGCTGAACATGCTAAATTTTTAATAATGATTTAGTCCAAAAGTGGCAATAATTGAATATAAAAAATAGGATATAAGATACTGTATAAAAGAGAAGGTATAAGAATTAATTGAAAAAGATAATAAATTTAAAAAAATTTCTCATTCAAGACTTAAATTTGATACATTTGCTAAGTAATTACAATAGTTTTGTTGGATAAATAAGAAAATAAAATAATTAATATAATATCTTTAAGAAAAGTGGTCATAAATGAGGAAAGTAAAAATCAATGAAAATGTAAATGTGCGTTTTATTATTAAAAATATAATTGAACTGATCGTCAAAATAAATTAATATATACTGTGACATGACTGGAGGGAACCTCGAATTGAGTTTAAATTAAACATAACATTTTACCATCACAGAATTACGACACGAGAGTAACAGATATTCATAACTATTATATATATATATATATATATATATATATATATATATCAATAATGATTTAAACCTTTTATTTATCAAAAACAAATATTACAGGTACATGAATGGCTTTTATTTATCAATAAGGAAATCCAATAATCATTAAGTAATTTAATATATAAATATTAAGTGAAGGTTAGATACTAGCCAAAAAGCTTACTATGCCTAAATATTTCTCCTATCGTATCCTTTCTTATATATATATATATAGTGCAAGTCCTTTCTGATAACAGAATATCAGCATGCATGAATTAAATTTATAATATGATATCGTACTACACACAAACATGCACACACTCACGTATATACAGTAATTAAATAAGCATCACATGTTTATATTCACCTCATCTAAAGAAACAGCAACAGCAACGCACACACACTCATGTGACACATGTACATACAATAATACAAACACACATTTTTACATAGAGTAATTATATAAGCATCAAACCTTTATGCTCACCTCATCTAACGAAACATCAATAGCAACTAGTTCCTAACGCTATATGAATATTATTAAGTGAAGGCCAGATGCTAGCTAAAGACTTGACTATGCCCAAAGTTTTCTCCTCTCGTATCCTTTCTTCTTCTTTGCAACTGCTTCCACTTCGGCTCTTTTACCTCTTTACAGTACAGCACACATTGTCAATATCCCCTGAAATTGTTTGCTAGAGAGCCTAGTTGTTCTATTTACAACTTTTGCATACACCATCCTTTCCTTTCCTTTTCAATATAACTGTGTTCCTATTTTCTCCCTTTGTAACTAACTCCCTCTCCTTCATATCTCACTTCCTGCATAAGGGAAGGTAAGGGCCCTGACTGTTTTTGGGTGTACAGAATAAACCAAGAGGGGTTTAGGAGCATTAGGACCTGCAGGTATTAGGTTCCTACCATCATATAATTTCAAAGATATTACCAAAAGGATAAGAAAATAAAATTGAAATATTGGAGGGTCACTTTCATAAAAAATAAATGTACAATCGAAGGGAGACCCACATAAAGGTTTTCTACAGAGTACACCATTATTAATCAGCATCAAACATATTTGTGGCATCAATACAAGTTTGCTAATGAGCGATCAAGGGCACCCAATAAAGTGAAAAAGGCTTAAATTTTACCAAAGATTCCAGTAGCATCCATATAAAGGAAGTCATTTTGAAGGAAACCAAGAACAATTTGGACCCCATTGGAAACCATGTTCATTCCCATATGGCATCACCCATGCTATAGGAAAATCTAGCATAAACACTCTTCTCGACAATAGAGCATTTAATACTTTGAAGCTAGATAAATTTACTTGACTTGCAACACCAACAAACTTTTCCTTTAACTTTACCGAAAATTTCCACTTTTGATAACAGAGTTTTCCTTCTTGACCAACAAATTCTAGTCAAGAAGTTTTAACATCTTTTGATAAAAAATAATAAAAGAAATATATATGCTCGGTTCATAATGTTTATTATAATGAAGGTAGAAAATAATGATGGTTGGCATACCTCACAATTAATTATAAGTAGCAATCTGGATTAAATAAACAAATCACCAAACCGCATAATAACAGATGCAGGAGCACTAACTTATTGGCTTTTATCATATACTGGTCTCGCTATATTAGTTGATATGATAAAATAGAATCAGCTAAATTGAGGAAGCTAAGGGACAACATCCATTATCCTTTCCATATTATGTATTAATATAGGACTAACGCTACTAACAGAGCAGCAGATTAATAACAGAGTTTTAATAAAAAAAAAAGATTAATAACAGAGCAGTAGTTTAAAAGACATACTTCACTATTCCCCTTATTGTTCATTCACCATAGATCCTCATCCTTGAATTGTGATTCGATTTGCACAAAACAACAAAAGAAAAAAATGAAAAGAAAGGAAATAAAAAATGGGAGTAAGACACAAATCATGAAACCGGTTCTAAATATCATTGTGATTGGAAGAGAGATGAACCTGCTCTAAACCATTGCGCGTACGAGAGAGAACTGAGCCACAATGATAGAGAGGTCTGAACCACCACCAATGAGGGTTGCAAGTGTAACCGGGATTTGATGAGCGAGAGTGAGACAGAGTCACAATGAGGGAGGGTTTTTTTATTATGAAAATGATTTAGTCGAGAAGTGACGGTAATTGAATATATAAAAAATACGATATAAGATATTGGATAAAAGAGAAGGTATAAGAATTAATTGAAAAGGATAATAAATTTTAAAAAAATTTCTCGTTCAAAACTTAAATTTGATACATTTTGTTAAGTAATTACAATAGTTTTGTTGGATAAATAAGTAAAAAAATTAATATAATATATTTAATAAAAGTGGTCATAAATGAGGAAAATAAAAATCACTGGAAACATAAATGTACGTTTTATTATTAAAAATATAATTGAATTGATCGTCAAAATAAATTAATATATATTGTGACATGTCTGGAGGGAACCTGAATTTAAATATTATGAATATAAATATTTATTATGAAATTTAATTATAATATAATTTATATATTTATAAGTATTTATTTATTAAAATTAAGTTATATAAAATAAATATTTGTTATGTGTAATGTACAGGTTAAAATACTAGCTATAAGAAAAGTAAAGATAATAATCCTCTATCTATATATATTAGAACAATTATCTTGAATATAAGTGTTTTTAGGGATTATTTTTCGATAGGACTTTTTCTTAAATGGAAGTGTTCTTAGAAGTTATTATTACTTTTTTATATTTGATTTTGTTAACTGTTTATCTCTTTTAATTTATTTTTTTATCTTTATTTCCAAATTAAAATTTAATATTTTCAAAATAAATTATCAAATAGTTAAAAACAACCTTGTATCATTAATATTTAGTCAAAAATATATTTTTTAATATTTATTCTAAGTTTTAATTATATAAAATAAACATTTATTCTTTGCATTGCACTGGCTATAAAATACTAGTATGATAATAATATTTTAACAACAACAAAAAAAGGCTTTTTTCAAATCATCTATATATAAAAATTAGAATAATTATCTCGCATGAGAATTTTTTTTAGGAGCTATTTTTAACCGAGAGTGTTTTTAAGACTTTTTTCTTAAACAGGAGCATTTTTAGATGTTGTTATCACTCTCATATATTAGATTTTCTTAACTATTTATCTCTTTCAACCTATCATTTTTAATTTATTTTTTAAATAAAAATTTAATATTTTAAAATAAAATTATCAAATAATTTAAAAAACCTTATTTCACAATATAAAATTGTTTATCATAAATCTATAATAAAATTTATATGTTCAAAAATATTTATCTATTACAAATTTTAATTATAATATAATTTATATATTCAAAAAATTTATTTATTATAAATTTTATTTATATAAAAATAAACATTTTAATACCTTTTTTTTTAGTTTTTTACTTTTTATGATTTGCCTATGAACATACAAATTATACAACAACAATTTCGAAAAGATTACATTTTATTTTTTGTAATTTAATAATTTTCTCAATTTCCTATTTTTTATTACCAGACACTTACAAATTGGGCTTGGTCAATCATTAGTGTTATACTTAGGCCTTATTGGCCTTTAACCTAATTGGGCCTTCGTCAATCATTAGTATTACCCTTAGGCCTAATTGGATCTTAATCAATCATTAGTATTACACATGGGCCTTATAGGGCCTTGGTTAATCATTAGTGTTATAGTTGGGCCTAATTGGGCCTCAGTCCATCGTTAGTGTAACACATCGATCTAATTGGGCCTTGGTTAATCATCAATGTTACAATTGAGCCTTAATCCATTATTAGTGTAACATTTCAATCTAGCTGATCCTGAGTTAATCATTAGTGTTATAATTAGGCATAATTAGACCTTGGTCCATCAGTGGTGTTACATATAGGCTTATTAGGCGTTAGTCAATCATTAATGTTATACTTGGACCTTATTAGGCCTTGGTCAAACACTAATTTTACACTTTGGCCTAATTGAGCCTTGGTTAATCATTATTGTTACAATTGGGCCTTGGTCCATTATTATTGTAACATTTCAATCTAATTGGGCCTTGGTCCATTGTTAATGTAACTTTTTGATTTAATTGGGCCTAGGTCATCCATTAGTGTTATAGTTGGGCTTAATTAGGCCTTGGTCCATCATTAGTGTAACACTTCAACCTAATTGGGCCTTAGGCAATCATCAGTGTTACACTTTGGCCTTATTAGTCCTTGGTCAATCACCAATATTACACTTCAACCTAATTAGGCTTTGGTTAATCATTACAGTTACAATTGGGCCTAATTAGGGATTGGTCCATCATCAGTGTAACATGTTCATCTAATTACACCTTGGTCAATCATTAGTGTTACAGCTAGGCCTAAGTGAGCTTTGGCCAATCATTAGTGTAGCACTTGAGGCATAATTATGCCTTGGCCAATCATTAGTATTACATTTGGGTCTTATTAATTGGGTCTTGGTCAATCACCAATGTTACACTATGCCTTTATTAGGCCTTGGTCAACTTTAGTATAACACTTCGACCTAATTGTGGCTTGGTCAATCATTTGTATTATACTTAAGACTTATCAAGCTTTAGTCAAACATATAGTGTAACACTTTGCATTTATATTTTTACCTTATATTCTTATTATTCTTTATTATTAAAAATATATATGAAATATTTATTATACTAATATTATAAAATTATTCCATGCAAAAAAAATATTATAGAATTATTATTATTTATATTTGTAATTTTATAAAATATTTATTATATTATAAATATTCATATTTTTAATTCTATATTATATTATAAATAATATTATTATTATTATTATTATTATTTATATATAAGACACCTATAGGTTATGTGTCTTTATTTTTTTTTTTAAAAAAAAACTAAACTTTATTGCAAGACACCTTTATGTTAGATGTTTTCTTTGGTTTTTTCAAATCAAAATGTAAAGAATTACAATATAAAAAAATAATATAGCAAAATAATTTTATATTTATTATGTTTTTTAATTTCTATTTTAAATTCTCAATGTTTTTAAAACCAGACCGGTCATTGAACAAGTCAAGACTTTGGTTTAAGGTTCTATGGTTAAACCGAGGTTGAGTCATGATCGAACTGATATTAATAAAATAATAATAATAATTAAATAATATATAAAATAATATTAAATAAATATAATATCATAACTTTATAGCACTAAAAATTAAAATAAAACATCATTTTATATTTATTTATAATTTTTATTAAATATGTGTTTTTATTTATTTTGAAAATATTTTAGATTAAATTTAAAAAATTATAAAATTATAAAAAATTTGAAAACCACCAGCTCAAATTGGCTTTCTACATTGGTTTTTATTGGCTTTAGACCAATTTGATTAGTTCTCACTGATTCGGAAATGGTCTAGTTTTTTAGAGTTAACAAACTAGCCACCAGACCAGTTCTCCATCATACCAATCGGTCCTGTCTAGTTTTCAAAATTATGTAAATTATTATTATTATTTATATATAGGACCCCCATAGGTTATGTGTCTTTATTTTTAAAAGAAAAAAAAAACTAAACCATCTTGTAAGACATCTTTTTTTAACTAAAAATGTAAAAAATTACAATATAAAAAAATAATATAGCAAAATAATTTTGTATTTATTATATTATTTTTATTTATATTTTAACTATATATTAAATTTTTATAATATTACTAATATCAACAGTTTCAATTTTATCTTAACAATGTTGATTTTTTATAATTACTTTAGCGACGGAAATATTCCGTCGCAAAACTATTTTACATATTATTAGCAACCGAATTACTCGGTCGCAAAGCCTAAACAACAGTGATTTTCTTAAATGCTGCTTTTGCTACTGAATTTGCGACCGATTTCAATATTTTTTTGCGACTACATATCCGTCGCTAATTCCGTCTCTAATATCCATCAATTTTCTGTAATATGTTAGTATTGAAACGGTTGCTAAATCGGTCGCCATTGCGACCGATTATCTTCGGGAGCAAAATTCGGTCGCTAATGCGACTATTTTTTGTAGTGAATGTAACGAATTTAATTTCAAAACTCAAACTCATGAAAATCAACCTCAGGCCGAAACAGATTATTAGAATGGGCCAAGTCTTTGCTCTCCCAGATTAGAAATAATTCATCTTTATAAGCTATTTATTTTATATAAATATAAACTTTGTATTTGGGAAGAAATACCCTTATCATTTTGCTTATAAAAAATAAATTGTTGCTAGTTCTATGAGATGGTCCCTACCCATCTCTCCTATCATTAACGAAACATAATTGGAAAAATGAAAAATCATCTCATGAGCTTCCAAAATGAGCGTAATCCCCCCTAAGACGATATCCGTTCCAAAAATGGCTTTTTTTCTTTTTTTTTTATGTACCCAAAAAATGGCTTGTCAGAGGTATATATTTTGTGCTTCGAATATTTGTAATATGTCTGGGGCTTTTCAGGCTTTGTTTTTGTTGAAATAAGTGGTTGCTGAGCCTTCCAAGTTGATTGGTTTAAAAGATGATTATTCTTGTATAATATATTGGAATAATTGTGCATGTGCTCTTATCAAGGGTTCTTCTGCTTTATCTTTGTGGGGAATAAACTTGATTCACCTCTAAAGTACTTGTTTCAACGTTGCATTACATTTGACTAATAATTTATTTTGTAAATTTCAAGTTTACAACCAAGAGCGCTCGGAAAATCAACTCGTTGAGGAAGTATGGATCAATATTTTAAAACCGTCAGGTGATCTTTTTCAATTTGTATATAAATTAACAAAGAGTACACCAAAAAAAAATTAACAAAGAATTAAAGTAGCTAATTAATTATATCATATAAATTAATTAAATTAAGTATATTAGTTTATGTGGTTTTTTATAATTAGTAGGACACTTAGTGATTAATTATTAAATTGAAACTTAAAACATTTTCACCAATAATTGATTATATTTATTTGTGGGTTTAACTGTCGTTGTTTGGTTAAAAAAATACATGAAATAAAATGACATACATATTAGTCAGCTGAATTCTTAACTAATTTCCGGAAAACAAACTTGTAACAAATATATACACATAGGGATTATTTTTTATTAATTTAGAGTCGTTCAATTAACAAACTCACACACACACACACACAAATAAAAAACTAAATTATCCAAACCAATTAAATTGATTTGGGTTAGTTCATTTATAAAAATCTAAATTAAATTGACTCAAATGACAAAAATTGATTCATATTGTTTTCATAAACTTGTGTCTCTTGTTCGTTGTCATTCTTAGTTCTCAACTATTGTTCCTAGACTCTCGGTATGTGATCATGTAGGCGATACACAGAATCAGACACCATACTTTCATCTATATCTCCTGCATCATTCATCTCAATATAGGTAGAGGAGTCTCAGACTAAAGTTATTTGTCTCTGCATTTTGGTGTTGTTTATCTCAGCAGGCACAGCGCAATCGCATCACCGTCGTTCGTTTCTTTGCAGGAAAAAATGAGATGAACCTAATGATCCAAATAGACTAACCCAACTGAATTATATATATATTGGGTTGGTTGGGTGAATTATTTTAAAAAATCAAAATTTACCTAATTAGTTTTTATTGGTTCAAAGTTTTTTCCTAAAATTAAATTGAGCTTGTTGGAACCAAAATTAATTCTTATGATGAAAATCATTACCTGCAACCCAAAATCAATCATGTCAATCATTAAGGAATTAAGCGAAACGTACCTGAATTCATGATGACCGGTTCTCTTTAAAACAGTGCAATATGATCTTCCAAGTCTACACGCACTTCATTGAGAGAACCCTTTAATTTTTCTTTTGCCTTTTTCTGATGATGGAATGTCAAAAAAGAGAGAACGATACATGTGCTTGGAGACCATGACCTTTTTATAGATAACCCTAGGGTTATCTTTTTGATGTTTTTGTTTTAGCCTATTACAAAAATAGAATTATATTTTAGTCTTTACATATTAAAGACTCATATCTTATTACACACATTAAAGTCCAAATTACTTAAATCTTATCAGATCACTTTTAATTGAACTTAACCTCAAACAATAGTCCACAATACATAATGATTCACATATAAAGCCAATGTTGGATTAATGATCCAACAGAGCTAACTCATCTATACCCCTAACTAATATACCCAACTACGTGGTTAAATTTAGAGTCAGTTTTGATGAATTTCTTAACAAATTTTAAAATTAGACAATTATACAAGCACGTAGGTTGGGGTATAAAATTAATGTGGATCCGGTCAGTATTAATTTTGATGTATTATTTATAAATATAAAATTTCAATCAAGATATTAATTGTTTAGTCTTTTATAACGCAATTTGATCTTTTTTTCTCTCGCTTAAAATGCATCATTTAATACAAAACCTTAATTCTAACACATTTTTAAATTATAAAAAATTAATTATTTAAATAAAAATTAATTTTTACAATTTAATTATTTAAACAAAACCTAAATTAATTTCACTATTTAAATTAAAAAATAAAACGTAAAGTTGGGAAACCGGCTTTTTAAATGCCGATTTCCCTTTCCATATATATAAAAAACGTACATTTAATCGAAAATCTAAACCATAGTATCTCTATATGTAGCCGTTAGAAATAATTCATCTGTATAAGCTATTTTTTTATATAAATATAAACTTTGTATATGGAAAGAAATATCCTTATCATTTTGCTTATCCAAATAAAATAAAATTGCTGCTAGTTCTCTGAGATGGTCCCTGCCCATCTCTCCTATCATTAGCGAAACATAATTGGAAAAATGAAAAATCATGAGCCTCCAAAATGAGCATAATCCCTCCCCCCCCCCCCCCCCCAAGATCTTATCCGTTCCAAAAATGGCTTGTTGGAGGTATACATCTTGTGCTTTCGAATATTTGTACTATGTCTGGGGCTTTTCACGCTTTGTTTTTGTTGAAAAAAGTGGTTGCAGAGCCTTCCCAGTTGGTTGGCTTAAAAGATGATAATTCTTGTATAATATATTGGAATAATTGTGCATGTGCTCTTATCAAGGATTCTTCTGCTTTATCTTTGTGTGGTGGGGAATAAACTTGATTGCCGTCGCATTACATTTCACTAATAATTTATTTTGTAAATTTCCAGTTTACAACCAGGAGCGGAACTAAATCAACTCGTTTTGAGGAAATATGGATCAATTTATATATAAATTTAACTAAGAATTGAAGTAACTAATTAACTATATCACATAAATTAATTAAATTAAGTATATTTGTTTATATGGGTTTTTTTATAAGGCTAAATTGCACTTTTGCTTTCCCTATAATTCTCAAGTTGCAACTTTGGTCTCCTTACTTTTAATTCTACAATTGTAGTCTTTTAATTTTAAAAATTTGCAATTTGGTCCCCTATTTTAATTCTGCAATTTTAGTCTCCTTATTTTTAATTTCACAATTTTAGTCATTCAAATTTTAAAAATTCGCAATTTTTGTCCAACCATTAAATATTCATTTGTTGACCGTTAATGCATCAACGTTAACTATGATATGACATTAAATTAAATACGTGACAGGTAATATTTAACAGACTAATACTACGTCATAGTTAATGTTGAGACATTAACGATCAATGAGTGAACATTTAAATATTAGACTAAAATTGAGATCACGGACTTAAAAATAAGAGAACCAAAATTGCGAATTTTTAAAAATTGAATGAATAAAATTGTGGAATTAAAAATAGGAGAATCAAAATCATTGATTTTAAAAATTGGATGACTAAAATCATAGAATTAAATATAGGGGACCAAAACACAAATTGATAATTATAGGGGGACCAAAAATGCAATTTAGCTTTTTTATAATTAGTAGGATACTTAGTGATTAATATTTGAATTGAAATTAAAAACATTTTCACCAATATTTGATTATATTTATTTGTGAGTTTAACTGTCGTTGTTTGGTTAAAAAAAAGAGTTTAATGGTTATGCACTATCAGTGCAAAAAATTTTATATAATCAACCAATCAGAAATCATCATTAACATGACTTTTAAGGTAATTATTATAAAAATCAACAAACTTACCATACATGGTGGATTGTGATTGGATAACAGTGTAAAACTGCTTTTTTCCTAAAAAAAAAATACATGAAATAAAATGGTGTACATATTAGTGAACTGAATTCTACAAACTTGTAACATATATATACATAGGGATTATCTTTTGGTTAATTTAGATAATTCAACAAACTCACAAAAAAGCTAAAGCAAACCAATTAAATTGATTTGGGTTAGTTAATTTATAAAAATATAAATCAAATTGAACCAATTGACGAAAATTAATTCGTATGGTTTTCACAAACTCGTGTCTATTGTTCGTTCTCGTTCTCTATGTGATCATAGGCGATACACAGACACGACACTTTCATCGATCTCTATCTCCTGTGTCATTCATCTCACCAGGTCATGACCAGAGCCTAAGAATCAAGTTATTTGTCTCTGCATTTTGGTGTTATTTATCTCAGCAGGCACACTACAACAGCATCTCCGTCGTTCGTTTGTTTGCAGGAAAAAATGACACGAACATAATGATCCAAATAGACTAACCCAACTAAATTATTTATTGGGTTGCTTGGGTGAATTATTTTAAAAAATCAAAATTTACCTAATTAGTTTTGATTAACGTTCAGTTTTTTTTTTTTGTTGGTAAAATTAAAGAATAAATAGTATATACATATTACACTGTCATTTAATTACAAATCATTATGATAAGTTTGTTGACTTTTATAATAAATATTTTAAAAGTCATTAAAAATTATTTCTGATTAATTGACAGTAAATTTTTTTACGCTACGTATAGAAATTAAAATTGAACTAACTCATCTATACCCCTAATATACCCAAGTACGTGGTTAAATTTAGAGTCATTTTGATGAATTTCTTAACAAAATTTTTAAAATTAGACAATTACACAAGCATGTCGATTGGAGTATAAACGTTTTGTTTTTCATTTTCCCTTTAGGTAATAATCGGAAGTTTTACTTCATGAACTTTGTGGTGTTTCTTTTATAGATGACAATTAGATTTGAACTCAAAATATTCACAATTTTGTGTTTGTTCTTGCTATATAAAAGATTCTTTACGCTCCTGGAGGAAGACAGCACAAAGCATAAAAGCAAATATTCCACCACTGAAAACTTGCGGCTTTTATTTTTTGTGTGGGTCCTGAACTTTATTTAAGCGGGTATGCTTATCATGGAAGAAATTCTCCTGAAGCATACTAGAATTTTTGCTTTTGCTAATATTATGTTCAATGAAGAAAAATCTCTAAAAATTCTGGTTTAGATGCAACGAGTTTTGATACATAAAACTCAATACATCGATAGTCTGCACATTAAATTGACCACATTACCAATAGCTTTTTCAGCCTTTTCTTGGTGAGGAACTTCGGGCATGCTTCAGAAAGATTAAAAAGGGAAATTAATAGAAGTTATTTTGTAAAAATGATGGGATGTTTTGGGAAAAAAAAAACTAGTGGACAAGATTGATCATAATCATAAATTATTTATTTCATAATGAGAAAAGTATTTTAAAAGCTTCATTTTTCAACATTTTTATTATAATTAGTCAGATTAATCATTTTGTAGGTATGATTTCTTTATGAAGTTTCCCTTTCACATTAATTTCAAGAGTTTAATAGTTATGCACTATCAGTGTAAAAAGTTTTACATTGTCAATCAATCATAAATTACCATTGTTATGACTTTTAAGGTAATTATTGTAAAAGTCAACAAACTTACCATACATGATAGTTGTGATTGGATGACAGTGTAAAATGACTTTACACTGTCAGTGCATAGCCTATTTTCTCTAATTTCAAACCCCATCATATCATATAATATAAATAAATTATATATCATATATTTTTTATTAATTTAATTATAATATAAAAGCAATTGTTTAGACAATCTATACAAAACATATTATTCTAATTAAAGTCATTTTTCAATAAATATATTGAAACATGAAACTGATTTTACTATCATCAATCATTAAATTATTATTTCACAACTAATTAATCGAAGCAAATTTGAATTCATAGAAAATTCCCAGCTTACCCTTATTTAATTAGCTTATGAACAATTTCGCAACTATATATATCTGCCTTTCCTGGCCTCAAAAAAGCACATTTCACCATTCACTTGGCTTTTTCAGCTATAAGCGAAGGTACGTAAGACTTTGTCGTCCTAATGAAGTATGTATTGTTTGAACATTTACTTGTTATGAATTAACTCTGAAAGTTATGGAACTTGATGCAAAACTTTAAAGGGCAGAGTTTAAGTGTTAATTACATTCCTTAAAGAGTTAAATATGATGTTAGGGAGTAACCCCATCTTTCCTCTTCCACATCCTAAATTTAAACTGCCAGACAAAGAAGATAAATTTCCCTTGACTGAAAAGAGAGAGAGAGAGAAATAAAATTAACAAATCACAAGTTCAGGCCAGGACATCTAGAGTAGATAAAATTATGTAACATAATAACCAGAGTCTGGATCTGCTAAGCTTACTGTACATGTTGAGAGTATTGCAATAACCCGAGATTGGATATGGAAACCTTATGCAGTAAATGGCGGGGAACAAAAAATTTCGCGGGTAGCTCCTTTTCAATAGTTCTACAGTGAATCTTACCTCATAAGTGTGTGTCTTGATAGGCAGTGATAAAATTGATTTTAAATCTACGTAATTTTATAGAATTAATTATGGTTAAAATTGATTTTGAAGTAACGTAATTTTTATTTAGATAACAAATATTAGAAAAGTAATTTTTTAAGAAAATGTAGTTGGATACTTTGAATTCAAATTGATTTTGAATTAATGTGTAATTATCAAAATGAATTTTAATGTATATGTATACTTCTTTTTTATTATAATTAACTATTTTGATATATATATTAACAAATTAAATATAAATAGACATATAGTAATTTTTTCACTTCATGTTAATTGTTAAATTAATTATTATAATTGTTGCACTATGAACATGTAATTCCACTGCTTGAACTTAGTAACAAATGATGAGGGTATAAATGTGAGGGTAAATTAGAGAATATACAACCATAATTGATTTTGAATGAAATAGAAGTAACTCTCACTTGTTTATAATTTTTTTATTTAAAAGTGCTTTTATTTTGATAAACAAACATGCTAAATTTAAGTCAAACTTCAACTTTTATCATGCTTCACCATGATTCTACCACCAATCCAAACACAAACTAACTAATTAGACTACATTTTTTTACATTAATTAATTAAAATGAATATAGCTTTTATTTAATTGATAGGAACTGAGATTTATTATTATAGTAATGAAAGAATCCAAAAACAAGCTTTGATATCAATGGGAAATAGCAATACAAGATAATAGAAAAGAAAAAATATCAGAGAAGACCTCCTTTGCACTGTGGCACCAGCCACCCCGAAAATACCCAATTGATTGCTGCCTCCTCACTTCACTCCCATCCATTCCCTTCATATATACACTTCCCTCTCAAGATTTAAGCACCTCTTTCTCCAGTCTTTTCTGCCACGTGTCAAACTTTTTGAGTCCCCCTTTCTCACCTAGACCGACTTCTATAGGAATAATTCCACTCGTGTCCCTTCACCAATTCCCCACATGTGTTTAGCATAAGAGTCCAACATTGAAAAAAGAAAGAAAAATATCAAATAATTAAAATCTTTTTGTCAGAAGTAACTAATGACAATATTTTAATAGTTTACTCTTGATTATGAAATGATTAAATTATTCTTTTGGTCTCTTTTTTTATTTAAGTTATTTAATTTAGTTTTTCTATTTTTAAAATATTCAATTTGGTCTTTAAATTTTTTTAAAATGTTCAATATTATCCTTCCATATTCAAATTAACACTAGTGATATTAAAGGAGGCCAACATGTGGTACGTAATGTGTCAAAGTATGAAAATGGATACGTATTAATCACACTAACATTGTTACTGTCAAACAGAAGGAATGACAACATTAAACATTTTTTTAAAAATTAGAGTACTAAATTGAACATTTTAAAAATACAAGAACTAAATTGAATAATTTAAATAAAAAGAGAGATCAAAAGAGTAATTTAACCTTATGAAATCATTATTTTTATTATTTAACATTTACTTGAGTCTTAATGACTTTTAGTCAAATTATATCTATTTTTCTCTAACCGTGTAACATTACTCAAACAGAGATTACCACTTTTTTTTTTAGTGATCTAAAGCAATTCCACAATAGGAGAGATTGGCCTCTGCGCCTAGCCCTTAATTTAAAGAGGGGATAGGTGCTCGGTGAACGGAACGCACATTCTATTTATTCTATAAAAAGGCTAATAACATTATCTTTTAATATATTTATTATTATTAGATAAAATTTATGTAAAGCTCATTGAATGTGGACGTAAATTCCCCCAACTAATAAGTTTTATTTATTATTTAATGATACTCATAGTAAAGACTATTGAAAATAGTATAAATGTTAAAAAGTATATATACTTCTAGCATCAAACTAAGCTTATGCCTTAGGATATTTGACCAAGTTTTTATAATGGTTTGGAAACTACTTTTCCTTAAAATTAAAATATTTTAAAGTTAAAACTTAAAATAAAAGCTTTAAAAATAAAGAAGTTGTTTGATAATTTTAGTGTAAAAGTTCCTTTAAAATTAAAAGGTTTATTTCTTTGTCTCATATATATCAATTAGTTTCGGACGAAAGGGAGAAAGAAGCTAAAGTGTCCAGCTTATTTTTGAAAGTTATTTAACTTAGTTTTTTTTAAAACTACTTTTTTTTTTTCCTTTTCTTTGATTAAAAAAAAAAAACCTCCTTAATTGTTTAAGAGCTTTTTTTTAAATGTGTTTAGACAACTTTCTCTCTCTCTTTTTTAGGAAAGACCAACTTTTTCTCTTAAGAAAAGGAAAAGTTAAACAAAAAATTGAACCAAACACTACTTTAGTCAAGTCCCAAAGTGACCAATAAATACCGAGATGGCTTTAGACAAAAAACATTTGTATGTAATGTCCTTACGCAATCACGTATTTCTTTTTTCATTGTGTGACAGATATTTATTGAATTTCTATATCAAATTAAATTAGTAGTATTATTTTTAATTAGTTAGTCGATGGTAGGATAATTTTATACGCTTAATTTGGTATTATTTTGTACGTAAAACACAGGTTAGGATAATTGCACATATTTTTAATAAGAGTCGATGGTAATATATAAAATTGGTAAAACATTGGACCACACATTATATATTACCAATGTTTTACGTACAAAATATATAATACCAAATTAAGCTGGGGAAAAAAAGTTTTTTATTGATTCTCTAATAAAATAAAGAGAAAAAAAGTAATTTTGAAATAAAACGGAAAACATTCACCTGTCCTTAATTAATTTGTGCAAGTTTCGTCCAAATAGTTCGTACTAGTATCAAGTAATTGTCTAACCTGTGTTTAGTTCTGCGTTAATATCCTATAACGTGGATCAAAAACGTGAAAAATCAGAAGCCTTCTCCCTTGACTGGATACATACGTGAGTATCATCTGACACAACACAAAACCAAATGTGCTATAAGTTTAATTTGGTTCTCTCTTCTTTAAGTATCATCATTAAAAAAATATAGTTGTGATTCTAGTTCTTCATGTAATTTGGTTGCACAACATATATAACAAAATGAATTTTAATCATTTTAAACCAATTAACCCCACATGCAATTAATTACACCGAGTGCAGTACTGATCTGACATGCAAGTACTTGTTAATTTCCTTGAAGCTAGGAGGGATCATTTACGATGAACGATCAAAGTGGGTCAAGAGAAGAGACGAAAGGGTGGAGAAAAGTTATGAAAAGTGTAATAAATTGGTTGGCATATAAGGATGAGAATGAATGGTTGAAGGACATGAGGGGGAACCTGAGTTTGGTGGCTACCGTAATCGCAACTATGACCTTTCAAAGTGCTATTAATCCACCAGGTGGAGTTTGGCTAGTAAGTGATAGTGATCTCCCATGTCAAGATAATTTATTTATGAAACCATGTCTCGGAGAAGCTGTCCTGGCTGTTGTTCACCCAGAAGAATATTTCAGATTCCTTGTTGGGAACACTAGATGTTCGTTTCATCTTTAGCTGTTTGTCTCTTGCTAGTAAGTGGGTTTCCCATGAATCACCGATTTTCCACCTGGCTTTTGTCAGTTGGTATGTGCTTCACCATCACCAGCCTCACTCTTACCTACGTAGTGGGTGTGGACGCGATCACCCCAGGTGGTTGGTTCTCAATCAAAATGATCGTGTCTGGAATAGTTATTTCTATTTGGATTTTACTGCTAGCAATCGTCGCTATTATCCTTTTCCTACGCCTATTGGTTTGGATACGTGAACGATGAGATCCAATCTAGTTTTGCTCGTCCATCCATCGCATGTCAAACTTCCTTACTTGCGGATTATTGTACGTTGTTATGCAATAATATCATATATAAATAAATTAATAAATTTGTCTTTCAATGTACGTGTCATGGTACATTTGACTTTTAAGATATCAATTTTACTGTATAATGGTTTGTTGGTTGAATATATATTATTAAATAATTTTAATTTCTTCGGGGAGTTATGCTACAATACTGATATTTCCACAGCCGAATATAACTTTGGAGATGATATAATGCAGTTTGAGTTTGCTATTGATATGGAAGAAAAATGTTGCACACATTCCAAATTATAACTTTGGAGATGGTATAATGCAGTTTGAGTTTGTCATTGACATACAAGAAAAATGTTGCACGTTTATTCCAGATTTGGGAAGAACGGCTGTAAGAAAGAGAGAAATAAAAAGGAAAAAAGAGAGAGAGAGAGAGAGAAATAAAATATATAATCAGTGATACGATAAAAAAAGAAACTAGAAAAAAAAAATGGAATAAAAAAATTAAAAAAAAAGTATATAAATATAATTACGCGATACATTAATGCTACCTGATGGATTTGGATTCTCTAACGTGTGACGGCAACATTAGAGTGCAGTTCCACAATTTTAAACTGTTGGATTAATGTAATATATTAGATTTTGACACGTGTACTGAAATTTTTATTTTACTCATTTTATAACTGCTGTTAAGCGTTAATGGTGATGCAAAACCCTCCAAGTTTCCCATGGTTTGAACGTTGATGTTGATCTAATTCACATCGAAATTTTGTGAGCCAATTTGAATCGAAGTAGTATGATCATTAATTAATTATCATGGCATTTGAGCTCGAATGGTCACCCCCGCCACAAGAACGGGATCGGTTGAGACCCTAGAAAGGGTAAGAGATGTTGGACAGTGATTCACAGTTGTATGACTGCTGCCTACAAACTGGATCATTGGGTTGACAGTGGGATTGTGGTAAAGTGTAACAACAACATAAAGATGGGGAATACGAACGTTGAGTGCATGGTGATATGGATGTGAATTATTATTGTTATTTGAGCCCCAGTTTGTTAATAATCTGAACACAATAGTTAATGAGTATATGAGTCTGCTATTATATCATTGAAGAGTATAATCAGTATTTGAGTTTGCTACTAGTTGTCCATCAGAAGACAGCTCTATATGCTAGTTGAATCAATTTTATTGTCTCGGTTGGCAAAAGCAGCATTAGTTAATTTGTGTCAACTTGCAACGAAAATAAATATGTCAACTAATCTGGAAGATCGATCAACTTAAATAAGGAAAAGACATCCTTTGACACGAACAAGTGAAATAAACCCTGGTTCTTGATTGACCAAAAGTTAATATTTAAAAGGTTAATACCCTGAACAATGATGTAGTAATGGTTAGAAGGGTTGCTTGCGGTACATATTTTCCACCCAGAATATTGTAATGACAAGTTGTAACAGCTGCATTGGAGCAGCAAAACCAAACAGCTACCTCTTCTATGTCGGGTTCATGTTATTTTTGCCTTCTGCATAAGTATCAGCAACCTTTTTTCCGGTGAGCATTTCCAACAGCAAAACCCCAAATGCTTAGACATCAATCAAAGACGCAAAGCTGTGTGTGTCAAACAAGACTACAGCATTTCCAACAGCAAAACCCCAAATGCTTAGACATCAATCAAAGACGCAAAGCTGTGTGTGTCAAACAAGACTACAGCATTTCCAATAGTAACTATTGATGTAGTTTCTCCCTTACTGAAATTGTATGCAATTTATACGTAGCTAGCTCAACAGAATCTATACTTTAAGTAACCAAAACTTAAACTTTCCTACTTTAATAAAATGAATCGAATCACATGTATAATTGGAAATCAATATTTATTTTTTTAATCAGCAAAAAAACACTCATATTAGATATGAGATACAAGGGTTACTTCAACCCTTATACAAAGATCATGCTTACTACAGGGCTTTCAAACAATACATAAAACTCATTGATCATTCAAAGAAAGAAAAGAAGTCCTGTATTCTGTATAAAATCAAATTTTAAAAAAACTCCTTACTTTGAGTCTCACTGTAATTTTGGTTAGATGACTCAACTATAGTAGGTATGTATGATGTATATATACTAAGGTTCTATTCAGATTTTTTTTTTATAAGTACTTATAGGAATAAAAAATAAGAAGTAAGATACAGTAAGCTTCTTTCATAAGTTAAAATTAACTTATGCATTTTAACTTTTGGCTTAGTTAGATAAGAAGGGCTTTTATAAAAGTTGAGTACATAAGTTAATTTTAGCTTATGGACGAAAGTCAATTTATTTTATCTTTTTATTTTCTTTTTTGATATGTGTTTGTGTAAAAGTTTATTCAAACAGAACCTAGGTATCATCTATAATTTTAGTTGCTTTTAATCTTTGGAAATCTTTTTCTTCGATGTGAAATCAATGTGTGTCAACTGTCAACATTTGAAGCCATAAGGGGAAAAGATCACAGTAAGAGTAATAGAATTTGTGATGACGAAGGGTTGATTTCATTAGGGTAGCTAATTACACTAACAGATATAGGATATGTCAACTTTACTATACACAATTATGCCTCAACCCAGAGGAGAATTCTATCCTCTTGGTTGTTTCTGGCCTTCCCTGAAGCTCAATGTACCATAGTTAATTTCCACATGATTAATCAGTCATGGAGTGTTTTTCTTTTTTTCTTTTTTTTTTATTTTTGTTTGCCTCAGTTGCTCCTCTATCCCGCACACCACATGTGGGCTACATTGAAAACACAGATCAGCTTGCCAAAATCTTTGTCTTAGCTATGGCACCGATAGCATTATTAGTTGGTTCTATTATCCTTGGTCGGGGTCTCTCGGGTTTGGTTATTTGAAAATAAATGCTTTTCTGCTTTAGATAGCAAGTGGTTAGTAATATTTTATTTTGTTTACTGGAATGATATTTTGTTTGGGTTCTTGTGGTTAGTCAGGGAAGGACTTGTGCTTGGAGGTGGGACAGATGTAGGAAACTGGAGTAGGTAAATTGATTAAGCTTGATTAAGTTAAACAAATGCAGCGATGTTTGTTTGCATAGTCATTGTGTATTTGGTATATACCCGCTAGGTCTTCACATCTTGCTCTCATTCTGTTTTATGAGATGCAATATATGTTTAATCTGTTGTCCTTTGATTTTACAATTCTGGACTTAGTGGACTATATATCTTACTGAAACTTTTAAATTGTTTGTGTTGATATTGCATAATTATTGAGTAGTTTATGAGAAATATTAGGTTTGTTTCCTTTTGATCATTAGTGCGTCCTACAATTAGTGAAATTTTTGTAACCTGAATCTAAATCTCACGATCTTACAGGGAGAATATAAGAAGAAAGTCCTTCTGGGGGTTGGTGGTGGACATTATGCACCTTGATGTATGGATATAGAATTGTAAGTAGTCAGCTAGTCATTGTTAGAGAGCCATGTCTTTGTAATTGAATTTTCTGATTATGTCAAAGACTCGAGGTATGCAGATATAGGACATATTTTTTACTTCAGAAGTATAATTCTCTGTTACCTCTCAAATTTCCAACTCCCATTTCTTATAAATTGTACGCTTCTTAGTTCGCTTCAATCATTTTAGGCTTGGAATATGACGTGGTTGGCACCTTTGGCAAGGAGATTGACTCATTTTGAGTATGTAGGCTGAAAATATAGTTCATCCAGTTTATACAAGTTGACCAGTTAAAAAATAAAAAAATGAACAGAAATGAAAAATTATAAAAAGAAAAATAAAAATCAAAGAATATAGTTTTAGACTCTTTACCTATTATTCCTTTCACTCTAACTATTTTATCTTCGATATTAACAAAAGCAAAAAGCTGTCAAAAAGATATATCTACCTTTATTTATCATTTTTTGACTTAAAATCATGGGTCCTAAACACCATCAATTTCATATCAAAATGAAATGAAAACCCAAAATCTTATACTAATTTTTTTATATTTTACCACATTTTAAAAATAAAAAAAATCTAACTTAGACACCCAATCCTACTACAAGCTCCTTTTTGAGCAAGTTAAATGGGTTGGTGTGTCCCAGCTCCACCTAAGAAGGTGATGAGTTATCTGCATGTCCCAACAAGCCAAACTCCTTTTGTCACCTATATCTAACAGGAATTCAAAAGTGTTTTATTTTAAATATTTTTTATTCATCTTTTGTTTAGCGTGTGATTGTTGTGATTTTACTATGTAGTCCTTTGCCAATTATCTGTCTTCATCTTCCTCTTGTTCTTCCTTCACCACATGCGCATCACAAGCACCAAGGTCAATGTGCAAGCCCAACGAAAATGAAGTTACCTAATGAGATAAAATCGGAATTAAGATCTTGGCCCGTTTGTTTGTAATTAAAAAAAGTGATTGCTAAAAAATTGATTTACTTTTAAGAGATTCTTGTATGAGAAGAAGTTGATTTGGGTTTGGCTATAATCATAAAAAACATTTTTTAAATGAAAGTGATTTTTAACTTGTTTGGATGTGATAACGTAGAAGTGTTTTTTTTTTTTAACAAAATTACATAGAGGACCTTATAAACACTTATAAAATAACATGTTTGTTTAGAAAAAAGCACGTTTTATACATAATAAAAAAATTAAATTAGATAATAGTAAAAATATTCAATTAATTAAGCATTTTCATTGAAAAAGATTATTATATTTTTTCTATAATATAATTATTTCATATATTTTAAAAATATAATTAAGAAATAATATAATTAAATATATTTTGAAAATTACTTCATAATTAATGAAATAATTTTATTAAAAATGATTATTATATTTTTTCTATAAACAAATAATTTTTTTAATGAAAATGCAAATAAATGATGCACAGGGAGTGCTCATCTGCGCACCACAAAGAAAATGAATACACGTTTTGCATTATTGTCTACTACAAAATAAGAAATTTGTTATATAACTACTATACTTAACATGATAAGCATGATAGTGTCCTACAAAATAAAAAACTAGTGTACATAGTCACTCCCTCCACTTTGGTTGCCAAGGTGCAACTTAATTATATATTAAAAATTACTTCATATAATAATTATATTATTTAAATTTTTATTTTATTAATAATTAAAATGTAGTAATATGTCAATGTTATAACATATCAACCATTTTTTGTATTAAAAAAAGTAACATCGATTCATAACAAAAATAAGGTAAATATGTCAAAATAAAATATTCATCATCAGTGCTTTTTGCGTTAAAAATATAAAACAAAAAAGAAATGCTCAAATTAGCTCAAATAATACATGTCAATCAATATACACCCTAAATAAATGCCCAAATTAGCTCAAAAATCCATGTCAATATATATGTTTGCCACTCACATCAATTACTTCTAATAGCAAATAGTCAAAATTAAAATGTCATAGTTTTTTTTTTTTTTCAAAACTAAATACATAAGAGAAACTAGCTTTGCACTCATCTTGGCAATTGGTCTTTGAAAGCATTTTTTATTTCTTCCATGTATTTGACATTTGCTTGTGTTGGTTCTTGCCATTCTTCATGATTAGCTATATCGTTATGATGTCCACCATTAGAATTTTGCTCTGTATCTTGTACCTAATTAACATTCTCTAAGTTTTTAATAATATCTAAATTTTAGAGCTAATAAAATTGGCCTAGTCCGACGAGCCAGCCTGATATCCTAACAGGCCAAGTTGGGTTGCGCCATAGAAATTTTGGCCTAAAAAAAAAAGGCCAAATTATATATATATATATATATATATATATATATTGTAAAATATGTGTAAATTTAAGGGGGGTAAAAGCCAATGGGCTCTCCGAGTCAAAAAAGTGTATCTCATTATGAATTAGGTTCGGCCCAGCCAAATTGATTTACTGATTTTTTAAAATTGTCAAATAGCCCCCCAAGCCACAAAACAGAGTATGTCACACAGTAAATCAATTGTAAATATGCACTTCAAAACAATAATTTGCTCTTATTTTGGGAGGGACCAAAAACAGAGAAACTCAAGATTTTTGGGGCTATATATTGCATTGATTTTCTCTACATTGAGTACAACAAAAAGAAAAAGACAAAGAGAATAAGGTTACAAAAAGACAGACAACAACTAATGCCTAACTTCGTAAGAGCAAGTAACCGTCGCAGATGGTAGACATGGCGATCAAATTGGACATGCACCAAAGAGGTGTGAGTTATATGCTTAATTTAGGAATGTTTGGACTGGGATTGAGTACAATACTTAAATCTTCAATTTTCATTTCTTCATTTTTATCTAAAGAGTAAAGAGTTCCTCACATCATTCCACAAGAATCCAGAGTATGTTACACAGTAAATCAATTATAATTATTCACTTTAAAATAATAATCTACTCGTATTTTGGGAGGGGCCAAAAATAGATAAATTCATGATTTTGGGGGGCCATATATTGCGTTGATTTTCTCTAAATAGAGGACCAACAAAAAGTAAAAGACAGAGAGAATAAGGCTAGAAAAAGATAGACAGCAGGTAATGCCTACTTTCGCAAGACAAAACAGTAGACATGGTGATCAAATGCAGTAAAGAGGTGTGAGTTATATGCGTAATTTATGAATGCCTTTACTGGGATTGAGTACAATACTTGAATCTTTAATTTTTATTTCTTAATTATTATCTAAAGAGTAAAGAGTTTCTCACATCATGGCTACAGTATTTCAGAAGAATCCATTATCTTTTTTTTTTTTTTTATCTCCATAATTTTTTAATCTTTGATTAGGTATCTTCATGTATATAGTGTTGGGGAGACACACACAAAACCACAAAATGAAAATAGAAAGAGTGAAAGACATAATTTATTTAATGTGATTCAACACTTCTTGTTTACGTTCATGGGAACATCTCAATTTTATTCATATCAAATATTCAACCTCATTACAAGTTTTATAGACAAACTTGAAAAACTCTCCTTCACACAAACCCCCTCTTACTTAAGGTGGTGACCTCCTCTATAGGTCGAGTGGTTCTTTTCATTTCAAGAACTCTTATTTATATAACTTGCATCCTAATATTAAAAGAGTAAACAAATCTCTAAAATAGAAAATAATATTTTTAAATCTAAATTATATCTTAAAGATTTGAAAATGAAAATTTGAATTATTTTTCCAACAATTCTTCCCTCAATTAAAATTTTCAAACTTCCTCTTCTTGTACTCACACCTTTATTAGCTACTAGGACATACTGCTTGACTTTTCTATTGCCAAGAAGACTTTCGACACAAGAATTTGCACCGTCGTTGGTTAACAGGACACGCGACTTGACTTCTCATCGCCAAGAAGACTTTTGACACAAGAATCCCACACGAATCCACCATCAACTTCATTATGCTTCAATATTCCTCCTCTACCAGGTCACCAAACTGCACAACCATTATCTTTGATAATATTGTTCGAGCAAACAAACCCCTTTCATGGACAATGGATAGAACACACGTGTATAAAAATATAAAAAGAGCGGAAAGACACCAGTTTATTTAACGTGATTTGGAACCTCTTGCATATGTCCACAGAATCATCTCAATTTTATTCATCTTAAATATTCAACCCCATTACAATTTTTCTGAACAAACTTGAAAAACCCTCCCTTCATATAACCCTGCTCTCACTTAGGGTTAAGGATGACAAAAAAGGCCGCGCTCGTGGATATCTGCAGATAAAATTCGCCATAGGATAGAAAATGGGTACTTTAAATGGGTACCTGCAGATACTCTAAACGAGTATATCCACTACTTGTTTATTAATAGGGCGTGTACGGGTATCATGGTACCCATACCCACGAATACTCACTACTCGCAATTATATATTTACTTAAATACCCTTATATATTAATATAGATAAAATTACATAAATTTATCCAAAATTTTCAAAATAATTGTTCATTATGGAAGAAATCTTATACAATTATATTACAAGAGAAAAGGAACATAAATTTGTGATCATTTAAACTATTTTTTTTAGAAAAATTGTTAGAATAATTAAAATTTATGTTTAAAGTGATTATTTTAAACAATATCTCTTTTATTTATAAATTTAAATTCATAAATTCAAAGTGATATTTGAAGCACTTTATGATTGTTCACAATACACAATAAATTTGTTATTTTTTATTTTATTTTTAGGAAGTATTCGTGGATATCAATGGATACCCATGCATATTAAAAATATTTGTGGGTATCCGCTTAACAGGTACCCATGCAGGTAACGGGACGAGCATGGATGCAGGTTTTACCGAGTGGGGCAGGTAGCAGGTAGTTGCTACTCGTGCCCGCCTCGCCTCGTTGACATCCCTATTTAGGGTGGTGACCTCCTCTACTGACCACGTGGTTCTTCTCATTTCCAAAACCCTTATTCATACAACTTGTATTCTAATATTAAAAGAGGAAATAAATCTCTAAAATAGAAAGTGATATCTTTAAATATAAAACATATCTTAAAGATTTAAAAATAAAAATTTGAATTATTTTTCAAAAATATAGTTGTAAAACTAATCCCTTGACCTTAGATGAAGATGGTGATTCTTTCTCAACTACTTTCTCCTATCCCATCTAATATCTTTACTTTCCACATCATTTACTATTTTTTTTTTATCAAAATGACCAACCCATCATCTAAACCCAACAAAAATGACAATAACAATCAAACAAGTAGAATAAAACAAACAGATGAAAACTTAGACATCATGAACAAACTCAGATATCCTGAATAAACAAAAAAAGATAATTTTGAAAAAAAAACTTAAAACTACAAAAATCAATAATAAGAGCATAAACTCACTTGAAGAAAAATGATGAAAGAAACTCTGCAGATCAAAGACAGACAATACCAGAGCGTAAAGCATAGAAAAAAAGATGGCATTGAGCCTTATATCACGAACATTAGGTCAAGAAATCGTAGATCGAGCGTAAACATAGAGAATAGAAGAGAGACAATTACTATCATTATAAGTTTTTTACTAGGACAATTTTGTCCAAAACTTATCATTTCAAAAGCTCCATGTTTTCCCAAACTTCTTCTCTTTCTTCTACCACAGATACATTCTTAGAGAAGCAGCTCCAAGTTAATTCTCAAAAAAGTAGATTTTTGCTTCTTCTTCTTTTTTTTATTCTAATTATGATTGTAGAAAAAAGTTTAACTTAACACCTTAAAATTTTCAATAAATAATTTTTTCCTAAAAGAAATGATTCTTTTAAAAAAATAGTTTAAACAAACACACTCCTTATCTTATTAAGCTTATCATTGAATTTAATATTATCTTATCCTAACAAATATGTCAATTATGATCTTATCTTCCATTACTCATCCCTTTCATGACTAAGTCAGCAATACAACAACCCAACTTTTTTGCATGTCAGGTTACTGATTGGTGTTGTGAAAATGAACATGCTGTATAAAGATAAGCAGTTACATTCATTTCATTAAATTAATGTTATATATATAGTACTTCGTTTGACTTGGATTGTTTGTGTGCTAAAAAAAAGTAAAAAAAATGAGAATGAACCAACGTTTGGATTTCCTGTATTACTTGGTAGTACATTATGCCTTTATATTGTGATAGAGAAGCAGCTTTTATATTGTATTGCTTGGTAGTACATTATGCCTTTTAAGAAGTTTTCCCAAACTTCTCTTCCTTCTACCACAAATACTTTTTTTAGAGAAGCAGCTCCAAGTTGCTTCTAAAAAAAAAGCAGTTTTCTACTCTCTCTCTTTTTTTTTCTGATTATGATTGTTAAAAAAGAATTTACCTTAATAATTTAAAATTTTCAATAAACATTTTTTTATTAAAAGAAATTATTCTTTTAAAAATATAGTTTAAACGAACACACTTCTTATCTTATTAAGCTTATCATTTAATTTAATATTATATTATCCTAACAAATCTATCAATTATGATCTTATCTTCCATTACTCATCCCTTTCACGATTAAGTCAAAAACACAACAACCCAACTTTTTGTATTTGTGTCACTATTTGGTGTTGTGAAGATGAACAAGTTGTATGAAGATAAGCAGTTCCTTCATTTCATTAAATTAATGTTATATAGACAGTACTTTATTTGACTTGGATTGCTTGGATTGTTTGTGTGCTAAAGAATTAAAAAATGAGAATGAACCAATGTTTGGATTGCTTGTATTGCTTGGTAGTACATTATGCCTTTTATATTGTGATAGAATCACATTTGACAAGATCTTTGATTGCTTTTTGGTTAATTGTTTCTATATAGCTTGAATTGCTTGGATTAATTGTTTGTGTGCAATGTTTGGATTGCTTGGTAGTACATTATGCCGTTTGTGTTGTGATAGAATCACATTTGGCAAGATCTTTTATTATTTTGTGGTGGATTATTTCTATATAGCTTGGATTCTTAGATTGTTTCTATTTGTATAGGTTTGGGAAAAAAATGAGAATAAACTAAACCAGTGTTTAAAAAAAAAAAAAAACTACATTAAGAGCGCTTGTTTGAGGAAGAGATCTCTATTTGTTACAAAATATACAACGCATTCTCAAACAAGTGCTTTCTATGTGATAGTCAATATAAAGTACTTCCTCAAACAAACACTCTGTATCTTCTAGTCAATACATAGTGCTTTCTCAAACAAGCACTCTCTATCTGCGAGGCAATATATAGCGCTTTTTTAAAAATGCTCTCTTTGAATATACAGCTTCTAGATAGAGAGCAGTGCTTTTTAAGCATTTTCTAATGGCAAAATAAGTGTTTTCTATAACAATTTTTGATGTAGTGAGACCTAAACATAGAGAATAGACAAAGGACAGTCACTGTCATTTTAAGTTTTTAACTATGACAATTTTGCCCAAAATTTATCATTTCAAAAGCTCTGTATTTTCTCAAACTTTTTCTTTCTCTTTTACCACGTATTTTTTGTTAGAGAAACAGCTCCAAGTTATTCCACAAAAAAAAAAAAAAGTTTTCTGCTTCTTTTTTTTAATTATGATTGTTAAAAAAAGTTTACCTCAACACTTTAAAATTTTCAATAAATAATTTCTTTCTTAAAAGAAATGATTCTTTTAAAAAAAATAGTTTAGACAAACGCACTCCTTATTTTATTAATCTCATCATTTAATTTAATCTTATCTTATCCCAACAAATCTGTTAATTCATTCACGACTAAGTCAGCAACACGACAACGAACTTTTTCGCATGTCGGGTTACTGGCGATGTTGTGATAAACATGCTAGTATGAAGATAAGCATTTCCATTCATTTCATTAAATTAATGCTATATATATAGTACTTCATTGGACTTTGCACGTTATTCCATGCTCCATCTTAGCCGTGTCTTCTCTATCTAAATAACCCGGCTGTAAAGATTCTTGACTCGATGCATCGTTTCACTCAACATTTTGTAAGTTTCCTTCACTCAAAAACAATTTAATTTGCATCCTTTCATTCGTGAATAAGAAGATTACAACAGAATGTATGTCAACAAGAAATTAAATGTTAAAAAATAGAACAATCATCAAGGTTTATTTAAATTTTAAAACAATCATTTTATCAACAAAACTAGAGCGTAAAGAGGTACGGTACATAAGTGAATTCTGGAGAGAGAAATTTTTTATGTATTACAAAAATATATTGACAATTTTGTTAATTTCTTGTATTGCTGAAAAAAAATCTAAAATCAGTTAAAAATTTTGTAATAAAAAACTTAATTTACCATATGATTATAAAATAATAATTATCAATTAAATATAAATTTATTCATTAATAAGACATAAAAAACTGAATATGATTATTTTTTAATATAACTAAAAATTTGAATTTCACAATGTTGGATGCATTTTTGAAGTCAAGAAATTTTCTTAGGTGAATTAAATTACACAACAAAAATCATTTTTATGGAATTCATTAATTTAACATCGAGTATGTAAAAATATTGGAAACAAAGTTAAGTGGATGAATGAAACTATAAATTTAAGAGCACATATTTAAATGAATAGATATCAGCACAATTTATATCAAATATTACATTTATTTGTGTTAAATTTAATCTGATGTGATGCATGTAAGAGAGATATTTTCTATTATTTTAAAAGACAATTTATATCTAAACTTAAGAATAAATAAATTTAACAATTTAATGTTTTTGTTATAATGGAATTAGAAGTTTTTGAAAAATTAATGCCTTCTCATATATTAATTAATATAAAGAAATTATCAAATAAATTATCTACTTTATTTTTCTAAAACACATGTACGTAAAAGATAATTAAGAATTACACTCATCAATTGCCACAAATTCTCATCAATTTCATAAATTAGTCATCAATTTCATTTTTTATTGATAAAAATATTAATAATTAATAAAAACATCAATAATAAAATAGTAATAATAATGATACAATCATACAATGCATGGAAATTTTGTCACTGTTTTAAAAGAAAGTTTTGAATTAGTTAGATGAGAAAGTAATAAAAAAAGGTAATGATTTGTTTAAAATGAGTATGAGAAAAAAATTAACTTGGTAAAAATAAGTGATTGAATCTAAATCTAAATTAATTAGGTAAGAAAAATCAAATTTTCTTAGATAAAAAAAATTCATTGAATTTGGGTAAGATACTATAAGCAAAAAATTTATTCATATTAAAATTAATATAATAATGAATTAGAGAAATGTATAAAAATTATTTTTTATGATAATTTTTTTTTATAGGCATAGTGTCCTTTTTATTTATATATTTATATATATGTGATGTTTATATCTATTTCCAGTTGTTATATATAATGATTATGTTGTATTTATTTGGTACTCATTTATTATTTATTTAATTATTTAAATAATTATATTTTTAATTAAAATTATCATATATTCAACTTTTAATTTATTTGGAATTGGGTTTATATACTTATTTCAATTTCAATTTAATATTTATTATATGTTATATTTAATCTTATGACATTCGTGAGTTATATAAAATAACGTGATTTACTTATGAATTTTTAAGATAACAAAGATTAAAATAAAATTCATTTCATATGATTGATTTTCAATACACAAATCTAATACAATAAGAAAACAACGTGAGCTATATTATGCTCAAATTAAAATTGCATTAATTTTTATTCCACAGCAAAGGCTCCATCATATTAGCGCAATTTCTTCATCGAATCATTGGTTGCAGAAGTCAGATGCATTCCTTTGGATTTTGTTCTACTCAATTACTACAACACAAAATGAAAAGAAAGAAAGTAGTTAATGTTAATAGGAATATGTTGAAACAATGAAACCCAAGAATCTCCCTATTGAAGTTATATAAACAATTATGCATAATCACTATGAATTTTAGAATAAGTTAGCATAACTTAGATGAAATATTTTTATTCGATGATCATATGCTTGCTTCCTTAATCACTACTGTGAAAATAGTTTTTAAATTGGTTTTACAACTGATTTAGATACAGCTGGTATAGAATGTATAACGATTTTAAATCGTATTTTGAACCGAGTTAAAAAATACTTTTTAATTCGGTTCATAGGAGAATAAAGTTAAAAAGTATGGCTTTTTAACTCGATTAAATCCTAAACCGAGTTAAAAAGTTTACGTTTTAACTTGGTTGTGCACAAACTGAGTTAAAAAGTGTGGCTTTTTAACTCGGTTAATGCACAACCGAGTTACAAAATGAATTTTTTTAACCTGGTTTAGGATTTAACTGAGTTAAAAAGCCATACTTTTTAACTCGATTTGTGCATTAACTGTGACGCCCATTCACATTGAACACAACTTGTACTTATTTAATTACTTAATTAGTTATTAAGTTTAAGTTGATGAAAGTGTGAGTAAGATTTTTTCAATTTTATAGAAAAATTCTAAACTAAACAGAATTTGAAAATGATAGTAAAGATAAAAGATAAAGTCTGTGTATAAATAAATAAATAAATAAATAAATATATATATATATATATATATATATATATATATCATGATTTTGTAATACATGTAAATAATAAAACAAAGACAATTAAAAATACAATGAGATAAAAAGTACATCAAAAGATAGATACTACCTAACCAAATATATACATAAAAAATGTCCTATACAAAACAGTATCAATTTACCATGTCCCTTATACAAAAAGAAAATACTATAAACTAAGTCTACAAATCCTCGTCCGTAGGGTATCCCTTGACTCGTCATTAACATCATTGGCGTGTCTATCATCTTTAATAATCGTGATCTAACATACATGGAAGAAAACCAATGGAGTGAGGTAATTGGTTCTAAAATTACTTTCATGTATATGGTAAGAATTCTACCACAAAATACAAGTAAAACATAGTTAACAATAGAGGAAAACCTAGGGTTTATTCTAAGTTATGCTACCCTTAACTCGATTGGATCCATATTTTCCATTAGTGAGTAATAATTTTCAATAGAATTGGGAAGTAATTAGGAGTACATATACATCTCTCAACATCATCATATGGTATAGTCTTCATCATCATATTGAGGAATAAAATAACCGTCAGGACGTCCATTCATAGAGGTATACTCTCACCAATCCTGGTGATGCTAAGCTAGTGTTAGGGTTATTAAGTTGGTACCTTAGCCATTAGGACACTCACCACTTGATATTATCTAAACCTTAACAATGGTCTCTACCTTCATCTTGTAGTGTACCAAACTATAACTTCCCTAGCAAGGTGTCATGCCACTGCATGTCACTTACTTTACATTATTTACTAACTTATCAATTTCTAACATCTCAAATAAATTAGGTTTCTCTGGTCTTATTTAATTTGAGTACTAGTACAATCAACATTTCTGCCTTATATTACAGAAATTGCATAATAAAAATTTAGACAATCCATAAATCACAAAAATTTTAGCAGAATAATAATTTAATAATCATAATTTTAATACTTAAATTTTAGCAAAATAACAACTCTATAATTATAATTTAATCATTTAAATTTGGGCAGAATAATAATTTAGTAATTATAATTTGATTATCTAAATTTGAGCAGAATAACAACTTAATAAGTATAATTTAATTATCTAAGTTTGAGCAAAGTAACGACTTAGTAATTGTAATTTAACAATCTAAATTTGAGCGGAGTAACAACTTAATAAAAATTAAATTTTAGCATCGAACATAATAACTTATACCTAAACAGGTTTAGGGGAAAACCTTTCCTACCAACATGTAAAAAGACTATAATTTAGAACCAACATCACTCCCCCTATTACCTCAAGGATGGTTGATGAAGAGGATGGAAGTTGATGGTAAAGTTGGTGTAAGGCTCCTAAGAAGAGAATTGTTACTAGTTGATAAAAACTAGTAAAATTTTAAGATAAAAGCAAAGTAAAAAAAAATCTTGAGAAAGAATCTCCAATATAATTTTTGGCCAGTTTTTGGAGGAGGAAGATGGTGAAAATTCTGTCCAAATTGTTACATATTTATAGGGAGTGAAGGGAGCTTAGGTGGCCAAACTAATGCCTCATGCATTATGTCAAAAATAAAAAGTTTCATTTATTTTTGTTTTGATTCAGGGACACATATTCAAAGTAGATGAGGGAGTCAGCCTAACTAGGCTTGTAACATGCGTAGTGAGCTGTCCTAGCTCCCTTGTATCAATTTTTATCTGTAGGTAAATTAGCCAGTACTAATAAAATTGTCTAAACTTGAATAATTTATCTTTTAATATCAAAATAATTCATTTTAATGTAAAACTAGACATATACATTATTTTTCATCACAAATAAATTTTCAATAATTAATTTTAATTTTTATTAATTTATTTCAAATTTTATTTATTTATTTTATATTTTTTAGCTAAAAAATTCATATTAAATCTATTTTAATTTAATAAATACCAAAATTTTTATGAAAATTATAAAATTAAATATTTTACCAAGAAATAAACTAAGGTTATCATTTTTACCATTTTTGGATGTCAAATCAATACTTGCTAGGCTTATTAGACATCTAGAGACATTTTGGTCATTTTACAACAAGAATCCAAAAAAATTTTAAAAAATTTATAAAATTATATTTTAATATATATGATATGATTTCAATCTCAAGTTGATATTTTAGTGTCAATTGAATATTTTTCTTATGTCAGTCCTTAATGTTGAGAAATAAGGACAAAATTGTTATTTTCTAATTTTTTGGGCTTTGGCTCAAAAATATTATTAAAAATCAAGATTAGATAGCTTTTGACATTTTGAATTCAATTGTACGAAACAAAATTTTGAGATTCTTTCCCGATTTTTCATAAATAAACCATCAAATATTAGGAAAATAGTTGAAAATTTGAAATAAGGATGTTACATTTTTACTTTTTTTCTTTCAAAATAAAATTTTTATACTTAAAATATACTTAGTATAAAATTTTCAAAATATTTTGAGGTCAAAAAGTCTTTGATTGGTTTCCGCAGTCAACCAAGAGTATTTGTGTCATTTTATAAAAATTATCTTAATAAATTCTCGATAAATTTATAAAAATTATTATAAATTATTTTTAGTATTTTTATGACTTAAAAATATTTCCTTAACATTTCTAACTATTTTTTTTCCATTAATTCGGTTATCTGAATTTTTAGAGACAAAATGGTTACTTTACCAATTTTCGGGCTTTGTTACCCAAAAATTATCAAAAATATAAACTAAGTATTACTTATTAATACGAACGTAACCGTAGGGATCAAATTTTTAAGATTCCCATCCAGTTTTCAAAAAAAAAATACAAAATAATTAGAAAAACAGTTAAATAGGCAAAAGTATGGGTGTTACATTAACCGAGTTAAAAAGTCCTAAACCCTAAAAAGTCCACTTTTTAACTCAGTTAATGCACAACCAAGTTAAAAAGTCACAATTTTTTTTTTCAAAATTTTACTTTGTTTTTCTCATACATCCCATCCCTGTATTTATACAATAGATGCCATACAAACAGACTATATAAGCAATAACAATTATAACTTACTTTGTCGAACATCACATCATTATAAGCTTTCAAAGAGATTAAAATTAGAAACTACTATTATTTTACCTAGAAACATATCTAAACAAACAATCTATTACTAATTTGGAGGGAAAATGTTGTCCAATGTTTTCTGATGTTTAAGATATTCTCTTGTGACAATGGTTCCCTATCGACAAATAACTATAAGATAAAAGCATTAGCCAATCAACTATAAAAACCATAAGGCATTGTAACTTTTGAAAATTATATTACCTCGTCTTATGAATCGACAACATTTGCTGAAACAATGGTGAGCATATGTTTCAATACATCATATCCACACTTATAGCCCCCACTTGTTTGTTAGCCTACCAATTACAATTGTTTTTAAATATATGAGTTGCAGAAACTATTAAAAATTATAATTGTCTAAACAAGCTGTATATTACTTACATAGGAAAAAAAACCAAGTGGGCTTCCTTTTATTTGACGCGTGACTACCCGCCAACGTTTGAAATCCGCTTATAACTCTAATTAAAAAATGGACATGTAAGGTATATTATAGACTTCAGAATTATAATTCAAACAACAAAGCAATGTATTACAAATAAAAACTTACAATTCTACTACTTGTTTCATTTCTTTATTTGGCTTCTTGTGCAAGGAACACAACAAGACCACAACATTGTCCCTAGGACAAATAATTTGTACTTATGAATGCAAGTATGATGCATTAAACCAAAATTTCATCAAGTTTAAGATGAGACTTAACTACTACATATTAATCAAGTATAAAAAAATAAATCTTTCTAAATTATCCAATTGAACAATTCAAGATTCAATACAAAATTAGTATTTTAATATTGTATTGAATCTCAAATGGGAAACTAAGATTCACTCATAATGCATAAACAACAAAAACACACAAGCTAATGCATACAATTCCCATAGAATTTTTGGCAAAGTTTCTTCTATATTCTGGTACTTTTCCAAATACCTGTTTACAGGTTTATTCAATCACAATACCATAGGTTAACCTATCAAACAATCCAATCCACAAAAAATTTCAAGTTTTCATTCAATCAACACATTAATATTAACATTTTCCTAAACAATCCAAATCATTCATTGAGCACATTAACATAAACAATTCAGTGAGTATAATCCAATCCACAACAACCTATTTAGCAACCAGAAACAGATAAATACCAAGACCCATTTCTTGAAATTCAACGACACTAACATTTAGTGAGCACATAGAATACATATTTACAAATAATACTTAAAACAAGCAAAGCAAAACTTACCTTAACGTGATCCCCTAGCCTTATAGCAACCATAACACCCAACTCACAAAACACGATTAAAGGACAATCCGCCCACAAAAAAGAGTTAGTTATATTAGAATAATAAAAGTAGTTAATTGATATTGTCACTATCTCAATCTAGACGCTCATACTCAAGGGTTCAATATTCTCATAAAATTCGGCAGAATTTCCTGTGTTTTTGGCATTTTCCATCATACCTAACCAAGGGTATGTTCAACAACAAACAAAGGTATAATCTATCAATCAACATTCAACATTATTCTATTCACTACTCAAAACTCAATTTATATCATATAGGCTCTCATGGCCTACCCATAAGTATTCCTCAACTCATAATTCATCATTACATTCATACACAATTTCACATCATCACAACAATATATCCATGTCATGCTTATCCAAACAATTAAGATAAATTGAAACAAATCAATTTAATACTTCCATTATGTTACTAAAATCAACCAACAATATTATACTCATACACTACTCTTTTAGAAGCAACACTTAAATATAAGTTCCAAAGTGCAATTTAGTAGGCAAGAGACTTAACAATTTTAGTTTACTCTACCTAATGCCTAACTTTAGTTATGAGATAATGAAATATAACCTTAATTCTTACTATATATAGATAATTCAAACAAGGCTCAAATACATTTTTAATCCTTATCTATATGAACTTAATTCTTACTCACTATAAAAATCACAACTTGCCCAAACTATTAATATTTATTTGACAATAATTCTAAATAGAATAAAATCAAAGGCAATGTACAAAATGGAGACATGACTCTCAATAAAAATGGACATTGGCCAAACCAAAGTCAATGTACAATTATCATTAGAATTTTATTTAATTCAAATAGTCCTACAAAAATGGAGACATCACTCTCACCAAAAATGTACAAACGTTCCATTAGTTATCTCCTAATTCACATAGACTTTAACACATTCCAAAGTCAAAAGTCCCAAATGACATGCAAAACACATGGAAAACGAGCTTAGGTCATAAATGGAGAACTCATGAGTACCTTAGGTCTTGAATGGAGAACTCACAATAATGGCAACCTCTACGAGCTTTCAACTATGGCAGTCAACCTACTTCCACGAGCTTCGAGCAATGTAGTGCAAACAAGCTTCAAGCTTGGAGCTTCCACAAGCAAGATGGAGATTGGAGGAGGGAAAGTGGCACAAGGAGGAGCTTTGAAAAGCGAAAATGGTGCAAAGGAGGAACTTTTAAGAGGAAAGAGAGGTTTGAGGCTTCTAAGAGGACACAAATGGTGTTCGCAGATGAGTTCAATGAAATAAGGAAGATATTTCAAATCGGTTGTGTTTGAATTTAATCGGTTCAAACACAACCAATTTAAAAGTGTGATTAACAATTTCAAAATATGTCTAGCATCAAGTTTTTAGCTTAGTTCAATTTAAACTAAGTTAAAAAAGTTGATAAAAAATTTTAAAATGTCATTGTTAGCATGTTTTTAAATCAGTTTGTGTAATCAAGTTCAAAAAGTTCATTAAAATTATAAAACTACCATTGGGTCTTGATTTTAACTCGGTTTATTAACAATTGAGTTAAAATCCTATTTTAAAAAACGTGATCTATAGTAGTGAATATTATAGTTCACAGCATTGATACCTTGCACAAGAATGTTATACAGATATAAATACAGCGCAGCGAAGAACACAAATGGTTAAATATACTAATGACCATTTTTGTATAATATTATTTACAGTCTTTGGAAGATATCATTGTCCACACAACATTCACATTGGACCTTGACATTCGCATAAGCAAAAATTCCCATAAAATATCAAACAATAAATTTAACAACAACAAAACTATAGATAATGTAATTATTAAAAACATCAAGATTATGAAGAGTCCATCCATCAAGGAAATTAAAAATATTTATAGAAAATTATGAAATCGTCCAAACAGGGCATGCATAAACATGACACAACATCCAAGGAAATTATAATCGTCCTTTGTAAATTAAAATTTCCCAACCACTTACAAAATGGGCAAAAACATAACCTATTATCTTAAAATTGTTTCATCATGACACAACTGAACAATAAATTCGGGAAGTATCATTCAAGTCAATAGTGAACTCAATTGTGTTGCCTCAAACTATTGGCTGCACAAAAAGTAGTCCATTTTTCTGTGAATTAGGCTTCTCTGCTTGATCTTCCTCAACCCATTTTGCATTTCAACACCCACATATCATCATCCACTTTAACTGCCTAAGTAGTCACGTTGTGTTTCATAACCTCCTTCACCATCCTTGCATGCAGCATGCTAGTTCTGTAGTTCAAGAGAAAAGAATAAGTAGTAAAGCAATTCCTACAAAATATGAATGATATTTACTTTAAATGTAACGTAAGAAGAAGGAAAACTTACTATTTGGGCTGATAAAGATGTGGAGCTTTGTTTAGGTTTTACTAGCGGATGAACATGCAAAATCTTCTCTCTAATGAACAAAAAAAATAGTTGAAATAAAAAATAACTTTGAAATTTTACACAAATACCTTAAAAGGATAAATATATATATATATATATATATATATATATATATATATAGTGATTTTATATTTTTGTATTTTCTATAATTTTTTATTTTTTTCCTTCTATCTCTCTTTTTCTTTCTTATCACAACTTACATTTTATCTTTCTCCTCTTCCTGTCTCCTTTATTATTCAAGATAGATACACCTCCCAAAAGTATACAAGCATTATTTTCCATAATTTTGTAAGGCCGCTCCATTGTTTTCTAAAGGTTTCTTAATAAAAAATTAAAAAAATATTATTTCATTGTAGCATTTTTCTTTTTGAAACATTGATGTATTATTCTTATTATTACAAAATTTGACTATCAAGTATGTTTTTAAAATTTTAAACATGATATTAAGATATAAAGATTTTCTATTATTAGAATTGGTTACTTGAATTTTAAAAATCAAATATCTTTTCTCTTGTTATAGTGTTATAGTCTTGTACCTTTTGTTTAATTTATATTATTGTAATTTTTGTGACATGTAATCAATTATTATGAATTTTTTAGTTGTTAATTAAATTAAATATATTAATTTTAAAATTATAATTTTTATATTTGGGCTCCTAAAAGAAAATCTTTTGCTCCGCCCTGTAGCAGATGAAATATATCAAAAAATTATAATTAGAATAAGTCAGACCTTTCAATTGTTTTCTTGTTTAATAGAAATAAATATAAAGATAGAGTGAAAAAGTTATAAAATGAGTGATGGCTCATAGTTTTAGTTTGCAAAAGCAATCTATGAAGCAATGATTAGGCCTTTTTTTTTATCAACGAAAAGCATATATATATATATATATATATATATATATATATATATGTATGTATATGTATGTATGTATGTATATGTATGTATGTATGTATATGTATATAGGCACAAGGAATACCTAAAATTAGCAAATTAAAATACAAAGTTTTACTGGGATCAAGCATATAGCTTACCCAAGAAAACAACATACAACACTTTACAAACAAGACAAAACAGTTGCAACCTAGGGACACAATTGGCAACACCCCCCGACCAAAAAACCCAAGTAAGTAGTAGATTTACAAACAATGAAACCACTGAGGAGATCACTTTATAATTTGTACAAGCATTGACGTTGGTTTATAGATTCAGCAAACCCCAAAGGAGTTGTACCACACTCTACTAAAGAATTACTACAGCAGCTGAAAACCAAACCCTGAGAGAGCATTCCATAAACCCCTAAGCAGGACCAACTGAGAGACCAGAATTAAAAATAGCCACAAGACCTCATAAAATTAAACACGTCCTTAGATTGTTAAACCAATCTGATAAAAGACAACCAGTTCTTTTAGATTTTCCCAAAAACCACCTCCAAGTAATCAATTGGATCCTATGTACAACTAGAGATTGATCCCAAGTTCCATTTGAAAATATAACAGAGTTCCTGGTTTCCTAAATGATCCAAACAACAACTGCCCAAACCATTAACCACACTCTTCTATCACGTGGACCCTTTGCCAAGGCTCTAAATTGGTAGCGAAGCTAAAATAAATTCCCAAGAATGACGAAGGACGCGTCAACCCAATTAAAAATTCGATACAAGATCACTACCGAAGCTGGACACTAACAAAATAGATGTAAAGCATACTCTTATGCTTGCCCACAAAGTAAACAAATGATATCTTTGAGGGGAAGAATACAACGTTGAACTAGATTTTGTCTTGTGGGAATTCTATCTACAAGCATTTGTCATGCAAAAGTAGTGACTTTTGAAAGGGCAAAACTTTTCAACAAGTTATACAAAACAGTTTCCTCCTCTTCAGAAGATAGCCAAGCCATAGGATTAAGAGCTTGTAAGATTTGGTAGACTGACTTAATAGAGTAACCTGAACAATAAAGACACCACACCCATTTATCTGCACAATGGTTTATTGGAGCCAATAACAGTAGATTCTAGAATTCCAAGAAGATTGGTTCCCCCAAGCAAAAACTCTCTTCTCCACAAAAAGTTCCACCTCCAAGCATTGCCAATCCACTGTCCCATGGTCGCTAGTCTATCATCTTTATTATTTGAAACCTTAAATAGTCTTGGAAACACTTTTCTTAAAGGTAAAGTCGTTATCCAAGCGTCATACCAAAACCTAACAGTTTCACCATTTCCAAGTTTCTTTTTGATACCTTTTCCAAACCAATCCTCCATTTGCCGCTCACAAGAACCAATGGAACAAATGTCCTTCCACAACTCAAGCAACTATACCGGGATCTACCAAGTGCTAGATAGGGCAAGGAATCAATGTCATTCCCATATCTCTATTTCAATACCCTCTTCCATAAGGCCTCTTTATCAGTCAATAATCTCCATCTCCACTTCCCTAACAAGCTAAGGTTAAACAAGTGTAGATCCTTCACTCCTAAACCTCCTTTCCTCTTTGATTTGCATATAATCTCCCATTTGACCCATGGAATCCTCTTCCTATCTATTGTCCCTCCTCATAAGAACCTCCTTTGCAAGTGCACCACCAGATTGACAACTTTCAGAGGCATCCAGTAAATTGACAAGAAGTATATTGGAATACTGTTCAAGACGGAGTTAATTAACATAATTCTCCCCCCAAAGACAAATACTTATTCTTCCATGATGAAAGCCTATTATGTATGTCTTCTATATATTAATGGCATCCAATAAGAAGAATGCCTAGTATTAGCACCAACAGGAAAACCTAGATAACTAAATAGGATGGATCCCACCTTGCAATTGAGAAACTTAGCTGTTGCCTTCAAAAACATATTTGAAATATTTATCCCTATAACACTACTCATAAAGAAATTTATTTTCAATCCTGACACTGACTCAAAGTATCTTAGGATCGACTTAATAACCCACAGATTCTCAAAGCTTGCCTTACCAACTAAAAAGACCTGTTATTGCCAAATTTGAAACCTTTGAATTTTTCCTTAGTAACTGCTAAATGCATTAGACCTCCTAGCCTTTCTATAGCTAACAAAAACAAGAAAGGAGAGAGAATATATCCTTGCTTAAGTCCTTTTTTTATAGGCACTTCTTCGATTAGGCAACTGTTCACCAAAACAAACAGGTTCCTTGAAAAAACACAAGCTCTCATCCAAGCCCTTCCAAGCATATAGTTTAAATAATCCTAATTAACTAAGTCGTATGCTCTTTCAAAATCAACTTTAACAATGAAACAACCCTTCCCCACTTTTCTAGCATAGTCCACTACTTCGTTCATAACAACAATTCCATTTGCAATATGCTTATTTCTTATAAAAGCAAACTAAGCATCATCAATAAACAAGTCCATTACCTAACTAAGTCTAGAGGCCAGCACCTTAGCCAAAATTTTGTGTAAACATCCCAACAAAGAAATAGGTCGGTAATCACCAATCTTTTGTGGGGAGGCAATTTTTAGGACTAAAGCCAAGAAATAGGAAGAAAAACCACTCGGTAGTTTTGCAGAAGAATGAAATTCCTCCAACATTCCCAAGACTTCACCTTTCATGAGGTCCCAGAATACCTTAATAAAGGCAAAATTGAAACCATAAGGACCTGGGCTTTTATTTCCATCACACCCCTTATTACTCCTTCTATTTCTTCCAACACAAAAGGTGTAGTTAACTTTGAATTTTGGTTCGTAGGCAGGGATGGAAATACAATCCCATCTAATCTTGGCCTAGCCCATGAGTTATTACAACAATGGCTAGAAAAGTAATTGTACACCTTTTTTTTCATACCCATCACATCTTCCACCCAACCACTATTATGACCTTTTAAAGCAAAAATGCGGTTCCTCTTTCTTCTTGACTTCAAGTAAGCATGAAAGAATTTAGTGTTTGCATCTCCTTCCTTGATCCATCTTGACCTTGATTTTTGGAACGTTAGGCTCTCTTTATTTTTAAGTAGTTGCCATAATTCAAAAAACGTCACCCTTACATGATTAGAAGCTTCCAAGAGTGACCCATGACTCTCACAATCTAAATCAGTAACCTTGATTTCTTCCATAAGCAATTGAATTTTGGAATCTAGATTTTTGAAAACCTCTTTATTCCATCTTTTTAACTCTGCTTTGAGACCCTTGATTTTTTCTTTCAAGACGAAGGCCTTCCACCCACTGAAATTCATCTTAGACCAACATCCTTTAACGAAATTGGGGAAGTCCTTATTCTAAAGCTAGAAGTTATTAAACCGAAAAGGCTTTGCAAGCCAGTCCAAGTTTTCATACTTCAACAAAATGGGACAGTGATCAAAACATCCCTACTCAACGCTCTTTGAGAGACCAAACCCCAAAAATCAACCCATTCTTCAGTAAGTAGAAATTAATCAAGACAACTTATAGTCGAGCCATTAGGCTTGTAGCAGGTATATTTGTGCTCCAATAGCAGAAAATCCATAAGGTCCATATCTTGAATAAAATTACTGAATTCCCTAATTTCACCTCTACCTATCAGATATATTTGGGACAATCTCCCTCTTCTTTTAGATTGTAATGATTAGGGCTGTTGATAGAATAAAACTATTAGAAAGCGTAATTTCCACTTAACTTTTCCTTTTAGGGCGAATTTAGAATAATTACAAAAATTAAATTATTTTAATAATTAATTATATCTATAATTAGTTATTGTTATAATCGATTATAATTAGAACCAGCTTTTATTTTAATAAGTTTGTTGAAAAATGATTTTAAGATAATTAATTTCATTTGAAAACAACAAAAAAAATTAAGTTTTATATAGTAAATTATGAAAAATGATATGAAGTTGTTGGAATTAAAAAAATTAAAAGATAAAAAAGTTGTCGAGAAATTTGAAATAATTTGGGGATAATATTTTTTAAGAGAAAAAAAGTTGTTAAAAATAAATCACAAGCTTCAAATGTTTAGATGCATAAAAATAACTTATTTTTTAAAAAAAGTTGATTACAAATTTCAGCTAATATCTCAAATATACTGATTATTTTTTAAACAATTTTTTTTTTAAAAAAAGCTAAAATCTAATAGTTAAGCTGTCTCAAACACACTCTTAGTATATATATATGACAAATTGGTAGCAACAATACTGAAACAGTATATTGGGAAGGACAAAAATTCATTTATCCTTGTTTTGCTTAACTAATTCCTCAATTAATTGTATATGTTTATGATTTTGTCATTTCAATAGTTAGAAGACATATTGATCAGTCCCAATAGCATATGTTTGATATTCACAAAATGCAACCACCTCATGTTTGATTAATTGAGGAAAAGGTTTCAATAATAATTGTCAGTTTGAAGAATATTAATTAAAATCATTGATAAAAATTGCAAATTTAAAGGATACTATTATATTTTTTTAAATTCTAAAATAAGTAAAGATGAATTTACTATTTTAGCCTAGTTTGAGCAGGAAATAATGTTACCAGAGCAAACCCAATATATATAGGGATTGACTAACGTACACCCACTTAATTTTTAGTTAAAGTACGTTAGCAAGTTATAACTAAATAATATTATAAAATACAACAATAGTGTAACTTGCTAACCCACTCCAACTAAAAAACAAGTGGGTGTACGTTAGCAAATGCTTATAATGTTTGCCAACATACAACCACTTATTTTTTAGTTGGTGTACGTTAAGAAGTTATAACTAATATTATCTTAAAATATACCACTACTATTGTAACACCCCAAATCTCAAGTACTAGAAATAAACCACGAGGTAGCTCTTAGTAGAACCCTTTTCATATGTTATTAGACAAAAGATGTCTTTAGAATTATTGTTATTGTATTTCCTATTATTATTATTATTGTGTTGTGTTGATGTTATTATATTTATTATTATTATTATTAGTAGTAGTAGAAATATTATCATACAACCCAAAAGAGCATCTAGAGCCCAATAGAGGATTAAAGCCCACTAAGCCACATACCCACCCATGTGTTATAAGAAGGGAATAGGGAAGGAGAATTAGGTTTAGCCGTCACAAATAAAAGAAGAAAGAAGGTAGAGAGAATGAGGAGAAAAGAAAGAACAAGAAGAGGAAAAGAAAGAGGAGGAATAGAAATCGGAGAATTCAAGCCCTAAACTCGGCTTTGTATGTCCATAAAGGTGAGTGCTCTTCCCCATGTCTTTCTTTGTTCTTGTTCATTTATTTATTTTTTCCCTCTTTATACCTAAATTTAGGGATTTGATGGGTTTTAAGGGGATTGTGAGGGAGTAAGGAATTTATAGATTAGATTAAACAATTATCAATGTAGAAGAGTGATTAAGAATCTAGTTATTTAATTGGGTGCATTTAGAAACCAAAGACAATAAGAAAAATAAATTAAAATTAGTGTCTCGGATCTGCCTGGCAGAATTAGATAGCCACTGGGCGACTTTTCTTCAAAAACTGGATTCCGCATTTATGCTAAGCACGCGGACACGCTAGGCGGGATGAAACATCCGCTGAGCGGGTTGGATCCTGACACAGGCCCGTTGGGCGGGGTGCAATACCCGCTGGGCGGGTTGGGTTCCGACGCGGACCCGCTAGGCAAGTTCGCTAGACCGCCGGCAAGACTTCCGTCCTGTTGGGCAGATACGACTTTTACTATTCCGTTCTTTGTGTTTTTGAACTCCTTTTTTGCAGTTTTTAACTCATTGTTGTTTGTTTTCTTATGCCTTGTTGAGTTTATATTGTATAATTATTATTTACCTTGAAAGAAACTGAGTGTGATTTGAAATTGTGTCAATGTTTCATGATAAAAGTCTATAAAAGTTGCAAGCATTATTTGTGACCATACATCATAACATTTGAGTTATGTGATGAGGAAAGTATGTAGGAATCTGGCTAGTGGAGGCCGTGATAGGTTGTCTAACCTTAGCCTTGGGGGTTATCCGGTTGGGAAAACTCCAATGGTCCATGCTGATCCCATGGAGCCGGGGTGTACTGGCAAAATTGGGTAATCTTGACTAGTCACCGGAGGATATCATGCTAGTTGAGGGTGCAAAAGCCGAAAGCATTGGTACCGATGACGCTTCTTATGGCCTGCATTTACTCCTAGTCTACTTTCTGAAAAGTTTAGGTTGGTACCACATGTGCATGAGTAGTGGTTTAGGAACATAACACGCATATGTATCTTGTTATAGTGTGATATGTTAGAGTGTGCTATGTTGTAATTATGTGAATTCTAAGTGACCCTATTTATGTGAATTCTATGTAAGAATGTAATTGTGCCTTGTGATGAAATGTTAAAGTTGTGGACATGTGATCATATCTTGCACGAGTGTCGTTCCTGTTTGATAAAACAAAACGAGGTATATGTCTAGTTACTGGACAAAGAATGTGAAACAATTATATGCTTGTAATTGGAATTGTGTTTGCTACCTTAAGGATAAGTGAGAGAGGCTAGACCTTAGGATAGTGTTATGAGGGTTTTAGTTGGATAATAATAGTTGTGAATAAGATAGAGAAAGGGTGAATTCCCTCATGGCGTAATAGAAAGGTATAAGACAAGTAAGAGAGAATGAAATAAGAGTATTTTAGGATGTCTGTAACCTTAGACTTGACCCTAGGGGACAGCTTTGAATATTAAAAGGAAGAAGAGTAAATTCTAAAGAGGGTTTTGGGTAAGAAAGTATAAATAATGAGGATGAGTTCTTAGGTTAAGAATGAGATAGTAAACCAATATAATAATTGTGAGAATGAGAGAGCAATTAACAGGGAGTATTGACTGTTGAAAGGTGTAGACTCGACCATAGGTATGGATAATTATGAGAGACCCAATGAGGCTAAAGCCATGAGAGATAAGTAATGAAAGTTGTCCGAGTAGAAGAGTTTGACTTAGCCGTAGAACCCTTAGAGCACTCACTGAGACATTATGTCTCACTCCTTTAAGTTTTTCCATTTTCAGGATACAGGTGAAGACATGTGCAGATGAAGTTTGGACTCACGTGCATGAAGTCGTAGCCTAGTTTACGTTATTTATTTTTTGTATTCTTTATATTTTATATGACACCTTTGGGTGATATATGAGTTGTATTAGGCATGTATTTTAATTACTATATGGTTCGTATATAATATCTAATTACATTTATGAGTAGTATTTGCATGCTGTGTCTACCTTTCAAGTTTGTTTTTCTTTTCATTCTTAGAAATATAGACCTAATTATGGTAATGCCCCTTAGGGTGTTACAACTATAACTTGCCAACATACACTAACTAAAAATCAAGTGGTTGCATGTTCGCAAATCTCATATACATATGTATATATATATTTGTTAGTGTTGTATGGTGAACACAAGAGTGCGTCTCCGGTGAGCTTCCACAGTGGTTGTTGGCGTCTCCAGTAGTGGCACCTGCAAAGACTCTGATGCCTAATTTAGTAAGGATTCGAATGTGAGTGAATGAGAGAGAGAGCGTGTGTACTTGATAAGTGTAGAGTCCTTTATATAATGTGTTTTGGAGGAAAATTTTGTTAGAGCTAGGTGCCACGTGGTAGCGTGCATTTGGGTGCCTTGTTACATGCGTTCCTTGCCGTTAGGTGCTTCCCATGCTGTGCTGGGATAAAGGTGGAGTCGGTCCAAGATAATAAGGGTTTACTAACCAAGGTGCCTGCAAGTATGCTAGATGGGGCAGGTGAAGTGGGAGCCGACTTAAAGCTATACGTTTAAGTAACCTCTAGAATAGTTGTGTCCAAGCTGGTGATGCTTAGAGAAACATCATTGGCTTAAGAGCCTAAGTCGGCTCCATAACAGTTGCCCTCAAGCTAGTGATGCTTGGAACAGGCATCATTGACTTAAGAGCCTAAAAAGAGAGTCCAGGATGGTGTTGCCCCCAAGTCGGTAAAGCTTTTCCCTAGAAAAGGCTTGCTGGCTTTGGAGCCAAAAAGTTCGAGTGTCTTTTCATTTTTCAGACCAGTGGGCCATATTTTTGAGTAACTGAGGCATATTAAATGCATAATGATTCTCTATCTTAAAGTCCGTAGTACTTTGAATTCCAAGAGATTTTGGTTGTTACTTGGACTGTTATGCTTTCAAATTGATGGATTTGGGCCCAACCTCGTTACGGGCCCATATGATACAAGCTTTGGCTCTAACTGTTTTAGTACACTTACCCTCATTTTCTTGCTAAGACTTTCTTTATCCTTTGTGAGAATTCCTTTCTACCTTCTGTGTCTTTCTTTTCCAGCAAGAGCTACAGCTTTTCCTGTTCCCCCAATTTACTCTCCGACACCGGTCGTTTCGTACACTAAGGTAACATTCTTGTTCTTGTTTTTGCTTTAAGTAGTTCCCTATTATTGTGGTCTTTTATGTACTATATTGTGTCTTTGTTTTGTCTAAGATGGACCCGTGTAGACGCAATGCTTCGTCTTCTGCTTGCAGCGGTCGTAGCAGTCGCCCAGCGAGTTTTGCTGCTAACCAGCTGTTTCAATCCCCGACGCTACCTCTATCTCATCTCACTAGTCGTCGTGGTCGCGAGGGTGTCGTTGGTCGCGCCAGTTCTTCAATTGATCCTATAGCTACTCGCCGGGGGGGGAGGGGGGGGAGGGTAGCAATCTAGGGTTGGGTAGGTAGGCAAAGGTCCATAAGGAGAACTGATGAGTGCCCCTTAACAGCCGACCCAAAGCAACCCTCGCCACTTGAGATCATTATCTGTCCTGAAGTCTTAGAAAAATGTTAGAGCCACTTAAAAGCCATAGGGATGCCATATGGCCCAAACAAAGTATTGGAGTATGCTAAAGCTTGGGTGTAGTATCCAGACATGATGAGGATTCCTTTTAGGCCGGGGAGCACTTTTGGGGTTTCTAAGTCGGTGCCAAGGTTAGATTATATATGAGGCCTCCACCAGCCAATTCTAACCCTTCTTCCAGTGTTTTTGATAGGGAGATAGGTAAAACCGTTAGGAATGTGGAGACCACTCTGGAGGCCTACCATGATGCGGCAAATCTGAACGTTGATTGGGTGGATAAAGAGGTGGTCGGGACTCAATCATGCTTCAACCAGGCCGCCTTGGATGCCTTGGGAAGTCGTCTTAAGCTAAGTCGAGATGCTGTCAGGATGTCTTTCAATGTGGTAGCCCTTGGGGATGATGGCCGCATATGCTCACAAGGCTGAAAAGATCACATGGGGACTCCGTTGGATGGGGCTGAGGTTGCAGCGGCTGGGTACTTGTACCCCGACTTCCTACCTATGTACCTAACTTTTTTTGAGCATCTCGGCATTAGGCTACCCTTCACAGACTTCCAAGTGTCCATTTTGAATTTCCTCAATGTCATTCCCTCACAACTGCATCCAAACAGCTAGGCATTCCTTATGGCGTTCAAAAGTCTCTGTGGCCAGTGGTTATGTGCAGCCGTAATTTATTTTTGTTTTATCTTACTCCATTCGACAGACATATGATAATAAATTTTCTTCTATGTCCTTTCGAAGCATCCGAGGTCAGGCTTTGCTTAAGCCTTTTTAGGGCTTATGCAAAGATTATAAAGACAAGTTTTTCTTCCTATACCCTCGCGCAAAGAGTTAAGAGGATTTTTTCATCGTTCGTGACGTAGGGGAAAACGTCATTGAGCCCCGGTTCCCCTTATACTGGTCGTATGACAATTACTGCTTGGATTCGAGAAGATTTGTGGTCCGAGATAACAACCTGACCTTAGAAGAGGCTCACGGCTGGGATCATTTTTTTGCTATGATAAAGAATCTACAGGACCGAATTTTGTGCCAGTGGTTGATTGGCACCACATCATCTGAGTACCGATAGAGTTTTGGTGTGTGTTTGTTGTTTTTGTTTTTTTTAGCATAGCTTGACCAAGTTAATGTTTTCTTGTAGACAACATGGTGAAATCCAAGATGGCCGACTTCGCCCTAGCCCTTCAACAAGACAAAGCGGCAAAGTAGAAGGAACCGGGATAGGGCAAGGGGAAGTTGAAGGTTGTCAAGAAAGCAAAGGTGCTTCCCCCCGACCCCTATCGCAGCGAAAGGAATAGTCATTAGGGAAGCCAGGGTTCGGGATATGCGCGCTAAATAGGCTTCAACTGACATTACTGCTCACGAAGTAGCTAATGCTGGGTTGTTGTCGAGACCATACCCCCAATGTGCACCATGATTCCCGCACCACCGGGAAAAGGGCTGTGATCGGCAACATGCGAAAGGAGGAACCACCTTTGAAGAAGCGCTGGGATGACCAACCTTCTCCCTCAATGATGGAATTGGCTGATCGACACATTTTAGTCGGGAACACAACTATATTTGAGAACAAGATCCATGGTGAGGTGCGCACCATGCAAGGTGAATTGGGCACCCTACAGGACAAGCTTGAGGGGTTGGGTGCTCTCTTTAGCCATATGTTTCACGGCAATACCCAGTATGTGTTGATGAAGGAGGCTTTTAGCAGCAAAAACCCTCTAGACATCCTGCTGGAGAAAGAAGTAATCATATCCTGGCTGAAGCAGGCCAAAGAAGGGGCACGCATGGCCAAAAAGGAATCTGGCCGAAGAATCGCCGAGCTGGAGGGGGAACTACAAACCTTAAAAAGGCATATGGCAGAAGAGAAAGCTGATAAACTGCGGTTAGCAAGAGTTGAAGTCGACCTCCAAGTGAAGCTGTCTGCCACGGACGCTAAATACGTCGATCTAGATTTGGATCTATCCTCTTAGCTTCGAGCTTTGGAGAAAAAAGTTAAAAATTTGGAAGCTATGGTGCGAAAATTAGAGGCTGGAATGGAAACTTCTCAGGAGGAATCTCTTTTAATGCGCCGATGCTGGATTGAATCCGTCCAACTGTCTTTTGAAAATACAATGGAGCAAGTGCGCTTCCTCCTCCAACAAAATATGGACATTGCGTGTGCCTGGCCAGATTGTGAAGTGATTGAGGGCGTTTGGCAGGCGAATATAAATGGTGAGATGATGCCGACGAATCCTGTCATCCCCCCTCACCGCTAATTCGGACGTTGATGATGATGCTGAGGAAGATGAAGCCGGGCTAGTGCATCAGGGTACCAAGGTTAATTCAGGATCTCAAGGTGACAAGCAAGATGTCAAAGGGCAACTTACAGATAGCGTTATATCAACACCATAGGTGACGCCAACCATCCCTCCTTCTACCGAGGTTGTGATCTTAGATGATGATCCTACACCCAGAGATGCTGGTGTCTTTGAAAATGTTGCCAATGCCGAGGAATGAAGGGCTAGGATGTCAGTTTTCTTTGTAATTTTTTGTTTATGTTTCCACCAGACTATGTATACAATTGAATACTTTGAATATAAATGGTAAACTTCGATGTTTTCTTTTAATGTCTTGCTCATTGAGTACAATTTAGTGCGTGTTGTTTGCTTTGTATATAGATTGTTCTTCATGCTTTTCATTAAACATTTTCATGCTTTCTTGACTTTATCTTTACGCGCTTCTCGATTTTCGTCTTTGTCTTTATCTTCATTTTTAGCAATCTTTCTACCCGGGCTAGAGCGAATCCACGTACACGGGGTAGTTCGCACTTAATTTTCCTCATTGCTTTTTACTCCTGTGTAGTCGTTCAGCCCTGTATTTAGCTTTATATGCAACTCCGTCCAGGTATACTACAGTCTTAAATAACTACCAAATCAAAATTAGCGTTACCAATCATGCCTCAATTGTAGTACCATCTGAGGTTGCCTACATTCTATATCTGCGGGATGGCAATCCCGGGTACCGTCTCTAGAGTATATGCACCTATGCCAGTCTTTCAAGTAACTCGGTACAGACCTTCCCATTTCTCAGCAAGTTTTCCTTGTCTGGTGTTTCTCCCTCCCATGTCAGAACTCCTCAAGACCAGATCTCTGGGTTCAAAAGCACAATGCATGACTTTCTTGTTATATCTCGCCGTGACCTGTCTTTTCAAAGTAGCCTCTCTTATGGCAGCAACTTCCCTCCTTTCTTTCGCTACGTCTAACTTTGTACGCAGCAATCCGTCATTATCCTCCAGCCTTAGGTTAGCCACTCTCCACGTCGGCTCTCTAATCTCTACCGGGATCATTGCCGTAAGTAAGGCAAAAAGGAGACTCTTCAGTGGAAGAATGGGGGGTTGTGCGGTATGCCCATAGGACATGTGGTAGTTGCTCAACCCAACACCCTTTCGCTTCATCTAAACACCGTCTGAGCCCTTTGAGGATGACTCGGTTTGCTGCCTCTGCTTGCCTATTCGTTTGGGGATGTTCAATCGACGTAAAGTGCTGCTTAATCTTCAACCCAGCCAAGAACCCCTAAAAACTTCTGTCTGTAAACTGAGTGTCATTATCTAACATTAGAACGTCTAGTATCCGGAACATGCAAATAATCTGCCAGAATACGAAGTTCTCCACATTCTTAGCCATGATAGTGGCTAATGCTTCTACTTCAATCCATTTAGTGAAATAATCAATTCCTACTACTAAATACTTAACTTGGCCGGGTGCTTTGGGAAAGGGGCCGAGTATATCAATCCCCCACCATATGAAGGGCCATAGGGAGGTGATCATACTCAAATCTTCTAGGGGGGCCCAGATGAATGTCGGAGCATTTTTGGCACCTATCACATTTTTTAGCGAACTCTATAGCGTCATTTTCTAGCGTCAGCCAATAAAGGCTCGCTCTAAGTATCTTCTTAGCTAATGCTTTGCCTCCTAAGTGTTGGCCATAGCATCCCTCGTGTATCTCGGCCATTACATATTTAGACTCTGGCTTTCTCAAACATCTAAGCAACGGTTACGAGAAACCATGTCGGTATAGTTTATCATTCACAATTTAAAAATGAGCTGCAGATCATTCTAGCCTCTTTGCTTTTTTTCTGTCTTTCGGGGTAACGCCTTCATTCAGATAATGAATAATAAGGGACATCCAACTCTGCTCCAACTCAATCGCTATTACAAGATTAGGCTCGTGAATTGTCTGTTAGATGACCGTCCTATTATTATCAGAAGACTTCATGCTAGCCACCTTCGATAAAATATCCGCCCTAACATTCTTTTCTCGGGGAATGTAGACAAAGTCTATAATATTAAACTTTGCGATGAGAGTCTTGACTTTTGCCAGATACCTTTACAATATCGGCTCTTTAGCTTGATAGGCCCCATTAATCTACGAGATCATCAACTGAGAATCGCTACATACATGCAATGACGTAACGCCAATGTCAGCTACCATAATGAGTCCAGCTATGCATGCCTCGTATTCTGCCTAGTTGTTGGAAGTGGGAAACATAAAAGTCAACGACTATTCCAACATGATGTTGTCCACAGACTCCAACATTATGCCGGCTCCGCTTCCTTTTTCATTGGACAACCCATATACGAAAAGAGTCCAGGTCAAATTTTCGAATGAGGACTCCACAAGAGTCAACTCTGCTATAAAGTCAACTAGTGCTTAGGCTTTCAGTACCTGCCTCAGTTCATACTAAATCCCATTTTCTGATAATTCTATGGCACAGGTTGTCATCCTCCCTGCTAACTCGGGCATGTGCAGAATATGCCGAATTGGCTGATCCATTCTTACTATAATCTGATGCGAATTGAAGTATGGTCTTAACCTTTTAGCCGCCATTACAAGAGCAAACACAACCTTCTCCATCTTGGGATATCTTAGTTCAGCCCCTTGGAGAGCTCTGCTTACAAAGTAGACCGGCTTTTGCCCTTTCGGTTTCTCTCGTACTAGCGCGACACTCACAGCTTCATCAACCACGGCTAGGTATAGGTAACAGACTTCACCCAACTCGAGTTTAGTGAGTAAGGGGGGAAAAGATAAATTTTCTTTCAACCTTATGAACGCAGCTTCACAATCATCTATCCATTCAAAATGTTTACCTTTCCTTAAAAGCCCGAAAAAAAGGAAAGCATTCTGTGCCGATCTGGCTATAAATCTCATCAACGTAGCCAAACGCCTTGTTATTTTCTGAACCTCCTTCACATTCTGAGGGCTCTTCATCTCTAGTATAGCCCAACATTTCTTCGAGTTTAACTTAGTCCCCCTCTCAGACAACATATACTCTAAAAATTTTCCTGCCGAGACACCAAATACGTATTTGTTGGGGTTTAGCCTCATGTTATATTTTTCCAACTGGGCAAAGGTTTCTTCCAAGTACTGAAGGTGTGCCGAATGGGTGACACTTTTCACAATCATATCATCAACATATACTTGCAAATTCTACCCTATTTGTGCTTCAAACACCTTATTTATCATTCTCTGATACGTGGCATCGGCGTTTTTCAACCCGAAGGACATCACCTTATAACAACAATTGGCCTTCTCAGTCATAAAGGCCGTTTTCTCCTGATCACCTAGATATAGAAGGATCTGGTTGTATCTGGAATAAGCATCTATAAAAGACAGATAACCAGCTTGTTGATGTCAGGGAGAGGGTACAAGTCCTTTGGGCAGTGCTTGTTTGGGTCAATGTAATCAACACACATTCTCCACTTGCCATTTTGCTTCTTCACAGGTACCACATTAGCTAGGCAGGTGGTATACTTCACTTCTCGAATGAATCCGGCTTTCAACAACTCTTTCACCTACCTGTCAATCTCTTATAAGCATTCAGGGGCCATCTTTCTCCTTCTCTGACACATCGGTTTCATGAGGGATCCACTTCCAATTGGTGGCAAAAGAAATTGGGGTCTATTCCAAGCATATCTACCGGTTTCCACACGAATAAGCTAGCATTGTTCTTCATAAGCGTCGACAAATCTTCCTTCATTCTTTCATCCAAGTAGGCACCAATTCTTAGGACCTCGTCCTTCTCTTTCCCGATCTGAACCGGGATGCATTTCCCTTCAGGCTCTGGACGAGGTATCCAGGTATCTCTCTTTATCTCATCTCGATAATCTAACTTTGTCAAGAGTACTTTGCCTTCTTCGGGATTGGGTTTATAATCCCTGTCGGGGTTGTGGCTGACTTTCAGGGATTCCTTGTAACATTCCCTTGCTTTCCTGTGGTCTCCCCGAAAGGTGACTACCTCCATATTATCATCGATAAATTTCATAGCCATATGTGAGACCGAGAGAACGCCCCCCAAAGCATTCAACATCGATCTGCCCAAAATCGCATTATATAAGGACTTAGCGTCCACGACTATAAACCGCGTGGTTACAATTTTTGTGTAGGGTGACTTTCCAAATGTCACATACAGCTTTATGTAACCTACCGATGTTATGTGATGTCCGAAAAATCCTATCAAATCTTCATTGTATGGCATCAACTTGGATTTCGCGATTCTCAGCTTCTTGAAAAGTTCATAGAACATAACATCAGCGGAACTACCAATGTCTACCAGTAACCTGTGAACTTCCTTGTTTGCCATCAAAGCATTCACCACTAGAGGATCATCGTGGTTTGGCATAATGTCGGTGTAGTTTGAGTCATCAAAAATTAAAGGTGGCATCCTCTTCTTTGCGGGGCTATCACCAGCACGAACCCCAGAAGAAGTTGTCAATACTTCTCTGGCATGCCTCTTTCTCGCATTGTTTGACGGACCTTCTCTTGAAGATCCACTTACGATGACGTATATGATCTCATGACTCCGTGCAGGAAAATGGTCAGGAGACCATGTGGGCCGCCAAGATGACAATCTCTGAGAGATTGCCGGTGAATAATATGTACCTCGACATCGTCCCGTGATGGCTGAGGTGGGGAGTGGTTTCTTGCGAGACTATGTCAGCGTGATAATTTGTCTCTCTGGGGGTGGAGAGTGCCCCTTCCTTGGGCTCCTTATTCTCTCTCTTCTTGGTGGCAAAAGGCGACGTCCTCTGTCACTACGACCCCTATTCTACTTGATAAAGAGATCAAGTCTCCCTCATCTGATCAACACTTCAATTGCATCTTTTAGCTGAAAACATTCATCAATATCATGACCCGGTGCCCTATGAAATCGGCAGTATTTGGACTGATCTCCTACTTCTCTATTTCTTATTGGCTTTAGGAGTTTTATTCCTTCTTCCATAAACTCCATATTATATACCTCATTCAAAATTCTTGCCATAGAGGCATTCAACGGCATATATTCTTCAAACCTCGGGCCTCTTTTGTATAAACCTCAGTCCTCATGATGCAGCGGTTTATCGACCTTTATTGTGGGTTCTTCTTCTGCGGTGCGATCTCGACCATTTTCACCTGCCCGGTCTCCAGTACGTTTTCATAGTTGATGTATTTCTTTGCCTTCTTCAAAAACTCCTCCATCGAAGTCATAGGTATTTTAACAACTGACATGTAGAAAAGCGAGCCTAGTCTCACCTCATCTTTAGCCAACATCAAAACCACTCCAGGTTGCAGGTTTTCAACTGCCTTTGTCTCCTAATTAAATATGTCAATGTAATCTCTCAACGGCTCATTCGCACCCTGGCGGATCCTCCTCAAATTGGCCTCAGTCTTTGGCTTAGCCTTGCTAGTCGCAAAGGTGGTCTTTAATTTTTCTCTCAACATCGTCCATGAGTCGATGGACCTCGGTTCCAAAGACTGGAACCACTTCAACACCACTCTTTTCAACGAGAGTGGGAATGCTTTGCATGTCAATAAGGCCGATGCTCCTTTGTAAGACATTGTTGACTCAAACACTGAGAGGTGGACATTTGGATTAGCAAATCCATCATACAACTCTAGCGAAGGCAGTTGTTGTAGCTGCTTTGGGACCTACAAATTTAGGATCCTCAGGGAAAAAGGAAAATTGGACAAAATCATCTCGTCCTCCTCGTCCAACTTCATCGCCATGTGCATATCATGCATCTCTAGCACAGACTTCAAAGTCGATGCAGCGGACCTCTCAATGTGATCATAAGTATTCTCCATAACCTTCCTACTGTCTCTCTCTGCCTAGAGTTCAGCGATGATCTTCTCCTGTTGATGCAACGTCTCTTTCTGTTGCTGCAGCAGCACAGCAAGATCTACCATGGTGACTGACGGTGCGGTAACACCGTTCACACTAGGAGTCGCTTCAGGAGTGGCAGAAGCAGCTTCGCCATCCTTAAGTGATGGTGGGAGGAAGCTTTGGTGACAAAGGTGCCACAGTGGACCTATGGTTTCTTGCGCTAACCATCACGATCTTCAAACAATGAAGGAAATGAAAAGAATTAGAAAACGATTCCCACAGACGGCACCAATGTTGTGTGGTGAACACAAGAGTACGTTTCCGGTGAGATCCCATGGCAGTTGTTGGCGTCTCCAACGGTGGCAACTACAAGGACTCCGATGCCTAAGTCAGTAAGGATTCGTATGTGAGTGAATATGAAAGAGAGCGTGTCTACCTGATGAGTGTAGAGTCCTTTATATAGTGTGTTTTGAAGGAAAATTCTATTAAAGTTAGGTGCCACATGGCAGCGTGCATTTAGGTGTCTTATTACATGCATCCCTTACCAATAGGCGCTTCCCATGTTGTGCCGGAATAGAGGTGGAGTCGATCCGAGATAACAAGGGTTTACTAACCGGGGTGCCCGCGGGTATGCCAGTAGAGGTAGGTGAAGTGGGAGCCGACTTAAAGTTGTATGCCTGAGTAACCTCAGAACAGTTAGTAATTGAAAAGTTATTATAATTTGTATCACCACTTTTAAAAATCTATATCTAAATAAAAAAAATCTATTTTACGTCATCTCTTTTAAAATATGGTTTAGAAAAAATAAAAACTAAATTTAAAAATAGAAGATTTTTAAAACAAAAAATGAAAGAAAAAAAAAGTCATATAGCTTTTTACATCTTTCGTAAAAAAATTTAAAGAAAATAAAAGAAGAAATCATATAGATTTGACAAGTCGTGATTTTAGGAAGAAGACCCCAACATCTATATTGATTGACAAGTTGTGATTTGAGGAAGAAAACCACCTCTCTTGAATTTTATTTTTATTTTTAAATCAGGGTCATTTCACCAATAACCTATTTGAGGAAGAAGACCATAACATCTCTATTAATTGACAAGTCATGATTATTAAATCATGCATTAGAAATTCTTTCGATCACAATTTTTGACAAAATCATGCGTTAAAAAAATTAAAAAAAGAAGTCGTGTATAATTTATGACTTTATTAAAAAAAGTCATATAGAAAATTAAGGCTTTAGGAAAAATTAATTAAAGAATATAAAAAATAAAATTTATGTTCATATTCACGACTTTAGTAAAAATAAAAAATAAAAAAAATATTTAGTCGCTAAAGTCGTAAATGCAATTATGACTTCTATTAGAAGTTGTATGTTGTATCTCTCAATTGCAACTTATCTTATTTTAGGTGGATTTTCAAAAGGCTTATATATGTTTTTGGTCTCTTAAATTTGGTTTAAGTTTGTTTTTGGTCTCTCAAAGTTAAAAATGATTTTTTTAGTCCATGTAATTCGAAAAAAGCATGTTTTAGTCCTTTTGTCCAAACACAGTTGTGAATCTACCACACAAAACCCATCTAATGTCCTTGTTAGTGAAAACATTCCATCGAACTCAACTAATGCTGTATAACTAACTCAATTTTCCCTATCAATGATATTGTAGGTGGTCTCAAAATACTAAAATAAAATTTTCTCAAATTAGAGGGACTAAAAAAACCACTTTTACATTTGGAGGACCAAAAAAAACTTACCCCAAATTTGAAGAACCAAAAACATATTTAAGCCTTTTTAAAATGTGTCTCATTTCGGTTATGATAAAAGAAAATTGCCCCCAACGGGTAAAATACCATTAGGGTGTGTTTTGTAGGAATAAAAAAATAGGTGAGAAATAAGGTGAATGAAAATAGATAAGAGAGAAATAAAGTGAATAAAAATAGATGAGAAAAAGAATGAAAATAAGTGTATTTGATTTAAGAAAAACAAGAAAGAAATAGGAGAGAGAAAAATAAAAAATAATTTTTAAAATCCATGTTTAAGTTAAATAACCGATTACGAAGAATTCATAATCGATTATGAATTTTTTATAATCGATTATGAAATGTAAAAAAGTTACAATCACATGTAAAATAGCAATGATAATTGATTGTGCTCCATTGATAATTCAATATCAATGCTATCAAACGGTTACTGTGTAATTTTTGAGCATATCAACTATTTCCACACAACCAAACGATCCTAACTTTTCATTTCCTACTCTTTTTTTTTTACCTCTCTTCTTTATTTCTTTGGTAGCAATTGCTATTTCGTTGCTACCAAACAAATTGTAACAGATGGTGATGGATCTTGGCATGTTATGCTATGCCTCATCTCTATTTTTTATATTATATATATTTCTCCTTGCTGATTAAAAAAAAGGAACTTGGGGCATGCTTCAGAAAAATAAAAAAGGAAAATTAATAGAAAATATTTTGTAAAAATGATGGGATATGTTTCGAAAAAATTAGTGGATAAAATTTGATGATAATCATAAATTATTTATTTCATATTAAAAAATTTGATAAAACTGATTTTATCATCATCAATCATTAAATTATTTTTTCAAAACCGATTATCCAAACACATCTGCATTTTTAGAAAATTCCCGCCTTACCCTTATTTCTTAGCTTATGATCGACCAATTTTGCAACTATATATATCTGTCTTTCCTGGCTTCAAAAGCACATTTCACCATTCACTTGAGCTAATAATTTTACAAGCATATTACTGCCTTGACTCGGCTTCCGCCGCAAAAGGTAAATAGCATATTGAGCTATCATACTAAAAGCAAGCGAAGGTACGTACGAGATTTTATCATCCTAATGAATTATATGTTGTGTGTGCATTAATTCTTATGAATTGACTTTACTAATTATTGGCCTTGATGCAAAATTTTAAAGGGTAGAATTTAAGTATTAACTAAATTACTTAAAGAGTCTGGATCCTCTCCAGCAGAGTTTGTCTCCAGCCCCTCTCTAGCAAAAATATAAACCCTTAGATGTATTTAGTGGTTATGATGTTAGGTTCCTTTGAATAAACAAGAAAAAAGAAATAAACGTAACAAAACATAAGTTCATGCCAGGACATCTAGCTAGAATTGATAAAATTATGTAACCCTATAACCCGTGTCTGGGTCCGTTAAACATGCTTTACATGTTGGGAGTATTGCAATAACCCGTGATAGGATATGAAAGCCTTATGGTAAATGGTCTATATAGCAACACCTACTGTTAAGTGGGGCAAAAAATTTAGGGGGCAGCTCACTTTCAATAGTTCTATCTTTGAAACTTGCCTTATAACTAATTAGACTACGTTTATTACATTAATTAAATTGCATATACCTTTTATGTAATATATATAAAAATAGAAAAAGAAAGAAAATATCAAATAATTAGAATTGTGTCACAACTCATGACAATTTTAATAATTTTCTTTTGATTATGGACGCATTATTTTTGCTATTTTATTTAACATTTACTTGAGTCTTGATGAATTTTAGCCAAATTCTATCTATATATTTTTACTAATAGTGTAACCTTTTTTTGTGTGTGCACAATAACGATAATAAAGTTTAAACTTAAAACTTTGTACAAACTATTTAAACCCTCTACCAATGTACCGACCCAAATAGGTTGGTGTAACTTTACACAAATAGAAATTACTGTTTTGTCAGTGATCTAGGGCAATTCCACAATAGGAGAGATTGACCTTTGTGCCTAGCTCTTTATTTAAAGAGGGGATAGGTTCTCAATAAAAGGAATACACCTTTTATTCATTTCACAAAAAGATTATAATAACACATTCTCTAATATTTTTTTTAACACATTTATTTTTATTAGATGAAATTTATTCCTATACTTAATGAGAATGATTTATTATTTAATAAGACTTACCTAAAAATAATAAAAATTATGTCAAATTAAGTATGTTGGAGTGTGTGTGTGTATATATATATATATATATGCAGTAATAAAAATATAAATTATAACATAAGTTTATGAAACTTTCAATTTTAAAAATATTCAAACATGGATTTAATTGATAAAAAATAATTTGAAAATATTGCATTATGTTCATCATTAATTGAAGTATTTGAATGTTGCTTAAACAAATTAAAGAAGGTAAAATTGTATATCATCGACTAACTATTTAAAAAGAAGTACTATTAATTTGATTTGATATAGAAATTAGAAAGAAACTCACTAGCTACACGTCTATCGCAAAATGAAAAAGATACGTGATTATCTACGGATATTACTTATAGGTTATCATTTTCTTTTTGTCTAAAAGCCATCGATATCTTTGGGACTTGACTAATTAAGTCCATTATATATATATATATATATATATATATATATATATGTATGTATATATATATGTATGTATGTATATATATATGTATGTATGTATATATATATATACATATATATATATATATATGAAGTGAAAGGGTTTTTTTTATGTGTGAGAGGAATAGATATTAACTATTAGATCTTGTCATGAATAGTCAAGATTAAAAACATATAAAGTCATGTCAATTTTTTAAAAAATCACATGATTTTTTAAGTGGTCATTGACATTAAATCTTGACCTTCTATGTATGATTGTATGGCTAAGATTAACTCTTTTTACTCTCATATGTGTGTGTGTGTGTTTATAAATTTTATTAATTTTTAATTTGAATATTTTCATATTTTACTTATATTATAAGTATCTGTTTAATACAGATCAAGAATACTTGCTCGTTAATTTCAATCCCATTTTTGTTTCATAAAAAATGATTTTATACTTTTTAAACATTCTCTAATTAAATATTTGGATAATTTTGTTTTGTTTGAAAGTAAAACTATTGTAATATAAGTTAGATTAACACAACTACTTATAAATGTAAGTGATATATTTAATATACAATTAGGGACAGCTATGAAATTAAAATTAATGATTTTCTTTTAAAGTCTTGAATGGAGACAGCAGCGGAGAAGTTTCTTTCAGAAGGAATAATTAAGTAGAATACTAGTTTAAAAAGACATTCCAATCACCAATGGTTTTAATCTTTAATAAGAAAAGAAAGGATTAAGTGAACGGAATGTCTAATTTGATGAAAATTGTTTCTATTCTGTATATTAATTTTAAAAATGGTCGTTTTAGTCTTCATATTTTTAAAATGTGGTAGATTTTATTCTTGACTCTATACTTCATTATGATTTGACCAAAGACTAAATTCACCACATTTTAAAACCAAAACTAGTATTTTTAAAATGAAGGGATTAAAATCAATTTTTACCCAAACTTGATGTACTTAAAACAAATTTTACCTTATTAAAATGAGTTGTCTAACTTATTTCAAGTAAAAGTGAGATTAAACAACTCCATTAAAAATTATTTGTGTAATTTTCTATATACTTAAAAGTGGTTCATACAGTATAAAAAATTATACTAATTATCTTTGATAAGATTGTTTAATCCAATTTTTACTTGAGATAAGTTAGACAATCCCTTATTAAAAATATAAATGTGATTCTGGCAGTACTTCATGTAAATTTGGTTGCACAACATAACAAAATAAAAGTTAATCATTTTAAACCAGTTAACCCTACATGTAATTAATTACGCTGAGTGCAGTATAGATCTGACATGCAAGTACTTGTTAATTTCCTTGATGCTAGGAAAGATCAGTTACGATGATGAATCAAGGTGGATCCAAAGAAGAGATAAAAGGGTGGAGAAAATTTTTAACAAATGTAATGTGTTGGCCGGAAAATATCAAAAATAAGGAGAAATGGTTTGAGCACATGGGGGGGATGCTAAGTTTGGTGGCTACCGTAATCGCAACTATAACCTTTCAAAGTGCTATTAATCCACCAGGTGGCGTTAGGCCCGCAGAAAGTTTCGCAAATGAGACAGAAGTTGTCAAATGTAACGATACAATAATACCATGTCCTGGACAAGCTATCCTAGCTGTTGTTTACCCAAACACTTATACCATCTTCCTTTTTATGAACACCATATGTTTCGTTTCATCTTCAGCTGTTTGTCTCTTGCTTGTAAGTGGACTCCCTCTGCATAACCGATTTCTCACCTTGCTTTTCTCGGTATGCATGTGCATCACCCTCACCAGCCTCACTCTCACCTATTTGTTTGGTGCGAAAATGGTCACCCCAGATAACCTTTGGGGTCGAGTCATCTCCATGGTTGGAATAGTTATTGTTATTTGGATGATACTACTAGCACTGGTCACATTTTGTGTTTGCCTACCCCAACTTGTTTCGATTGTGAATAAATGGACTGGCAGAGGTAATCAACAAGATCCAACCCCTCAAGATCAAACCAAACCAGATCCAACCCCAGAAGATCAAACCTAGTTCTGCTCATCCTTCCGACCATCGCAAGTCAAACTTCCTTACTTCTGGACTATTGTACGTTGATATGTAATATTAATCATAAATAAATAATTTTGTCTTTTAGAGCATGTACATCATGGTAAACTATTGTACGTCGATATGTAATAAACCTTGGGGACTATATGTTGTATGTTGATATGTAATATTGAATAGTGGTTTGTTATAATAATTTTGTAGTTTTGAACTTTGTGCTTTGTCTAGGGATTTTCATGCTTCATATTTGTATTAAATTGTATGTCACACACACACACACACACACACACACACATATATATATATATATAATTTTTTTAAAAGATCCTTCTAACGAGTGTGTAAAAAATACTGCTTTAAAGAACATGTAATTTTTTATTTTTTTGGAAAGTTATACTAAATGTACACCCCATGTTTGCAGTGGATTGAGGTGAAAGAAAATAAAAAGATTAAAAGGAAAAAAAATGGAAAGAAAAAGTAATAATAAGAAAGGAAAAAAGAGATAGGACAAAAATGAAATAAAAATGAGAGAAAAAAAAGTGAATGTATAAGTTTAAGAGAAAAAAAGGTCATGCACTGAACTGTACACTGTTATCCAATCATAAACTATCATTTATTGTAAGTTTGTTGACTTTTATAATAAATATTTTAAAAGTTATATCAATAGTAATTTCTGATTGGCTGACAATATAAAACTTTTTAAATTGACAGTACATAACCATTAGACTTAAGCACAATGACATATTTAATTTAAACTTTTGTGGGTATTGTAAATATTAAGAACATATAAAATTACGTTTTATTTTAGTTTTTAGTATTATAAAGTTATGAAATTACGTTTCTTTAATATTATTTTATGCATTATTTAATTATTATTGTTATTTCATTAATACCGATTCGACAATGGTTCAATTACGGTTGAACCATTAACCTTGACTTAGTGCCTTGACCGGTTCAATGACTCGTCCAGTTTTAGAAACATTAGTTATTACTAAACCTTTATTATTAAATAAAAACTTTATTTAAATATTTCTTTTATTTTTTAATAATTTTATTTAGGAGGCTTTTAATTAATTCATATATTTCTTTAATTTTTTTTAAAGATTTTATTTAAAAGGCTTTCATGATAATAATTCATGATCTCATAAAAGCAATGGAAAAAAGGAAACGGAAAAACAAAACAAAGAAATGAGCCAAAATAGAGAATTGAAAAGTGATATTCAAAAAAAAGGAAGAAGAAGAAAAGAGATCAAGAAAAAGAAAAATGTGAAAGAAAAGGAGAATAAAGTACTAGATGCAATACTATATACCTCTTTCACCCACTAGCCACTTTATAAGCCCAATAAAGTCCATATTATTAATTAGAGATTGACTACACTTGTTTTCTTGAAGTTTAGTCCTAAGACAAATTAAAATTGTTTCATTTATTATTGTCAATATGTTTGCTCAAAAAAAAAAAGGAAATGACAGAGAGAGAAAAAAATAATGCTCACAAGGCTTGCACATTCATGATTTTTGCACATCAATGACTAGTGATGGTCATACTTATTCAAATGAGAACAAAAGAATCTAAACTAGGGCAATTCACATGTCATTCTTTCCTTAGTCCCTTTTCTATTTCATTCTCTAATTCCACTAGGTCCAACTACTACAATCCACATGTCATCCATATTTTCTCAAGTTTAAATTAGGGCAATCAATTCCAGCTTTGTTTGATCCTCTGATTCCACACCTTAAGATTGAACTAGGGCAATTACCCCACATGCCATTCCTCTCGTGCTTCACTTGTGAATCTTTGTCCTTTCAAATTTGAGAAAAGGCAATTGTCTTATTTATTCCATCATTAAGTCACCCTGATCTCAAATTGGGGCAATTTGTCCGCTTTTCCATGTTTAAAGCAAGACAATTTCTTCCATCATGGTTAGCTTTTTAATTCTACCAACTCAAGGCTGAACTGGGGCAATGGTTTAATCTCCATCATTCTGCCTCCTTGATCTTAAACTAGGGCAATTGCCTAATCCTCCTTGTCATTCTTACTTTTCATCACCTTCAAGGTAACTCATACACTTTTCCTCCACACTGGGGCAAGCTCATATTTCTTAGACTAAGGCAATCGTGTGGTTTACTTTCCAACCCCATTATAATGTCTCATGCTCTATTTAAAACCCAAAGACGATCAATTTCTTCCCCAAACCGTCATAGTTATGCACATTGACTAAATGATGCTTCAGAAAGAGATAACATGAGTTCAATGGCATAATCTAACAAATTTGAATTCAGTCTCTCAATTAATAGGTTAGACCAAAAAGGGTTTAGTGGATTTCAAGATGACATGTTTAAAAATAAACTTCAAAATCAAGATTAGGTCAAAGAGTTGAATATTACAAAAAAAAAAAGTCAATAAGAATGAGTTTGTATGAATTTGTTTTTTCCAAGGAAAATAATCAATTTAAAGCATTTCTCTTTGTACAAAAAGAAAAAAGAAAAAGGGAAAAAAAAAAGAAAACTTTTGTTAGCGATACCTCATGTGTAACATCCCAGGCGTTTACGAGGGCGGGGAGTGATCGCCGGTGTAAAAGAGATAAGGCACAGCCAAGGAGCAGGTCCTAGCAGGCTTCTAGTGAGAAGGGCACATGAATGAATTGAATACACACCAGAATGAGAGGGATCCAGAGGCTGTGCAAGTATGGGACTGTACAATTGAGGATAGCTTAAAGGGATTAATAAGTGTTACTTATACTAATAAGATGCATCTACTTTTTGGTAGGCTATCACTTAAGAACTCCATAGTTAAGCATGCTTAACTTGGAGCAACTTTAGGATGGGTGACCTCCTAAAAAGTTTCCCAAGAAGCATGTGAGTGAGGCTAAAGCACGCTAAAAAGTCTTGTGTTGGTTTGTGAGGACAGTCTTCAATCCCAAAAGTGGTCAGGCAGTACGTCATGATTATCTAAGCATTGCATCATGCATCAACAGTCATCAAAACATTAATATTAAATCTAAGTTCAGTACTTGGCCGACACCTACATCCAAGTCTAATACTTGCCCAGCATCTTCATCATTTTCATTAAAGTCCGGTACCTGCCTACCATCTTCATCCAAGTCTAGTACATGCTTAGCATCTTCATCAATTACATTAAAGTCTAGTACCTGTCTGGCATCTACATCCAAGTCTAGCACCTACTTAGAATCTACATCATTAACATTAAACCTTAATACCTATCTGGCACCTACATCTAATTCTAGTGCATGCCAGACATCGATATCATTAACATCAAAGTCCGATATGTAACATCCCCGGGCGCTGACGAGGGCGGGGAGTGATCGCCAATGCAAAAGAGATAAGACACGGACAAGGAGTGGCTCCTAGCAGGCTTCCAGCGGGAAGGGTACATGAATGAATCTAATACACACGAAAATGAGAGTGATCCAGAGGCTATGTAGGTATGGAACTGTACAGTTGATGATAGCTTAAAGGAATTAATAAGTGCTACCTACACCAACAACATGCATCTACTTTTTGGTAGCCTGTCACTTAAGAACTCTATAATTAAGCGTGCTTAACTTGGAGCAATTTTAAAATGGGTGACCTCTTGGAAAGTTTCCCAAGAAGCGTGTGAGTGAGGACAAAGCATGCTGAAAAGTCTTGTGTTGGTTTGTGGGGACAGTCTTTGATCCTGAAAGCAGCTAGGCGTTACACGATACTTGCCTAGCACCTGCATATAAGTCTAGTACCTTACACGCATTTGCATCATTTACATCAGAGTCTGGTACTTGCCTTGCATTTTTGCCATTTACATCAAAGTTTGGTACTTGCCCAGCACCTGCATCTAACTCTAGTACCTACTTGATATCTACATCATTTGTATCAAAATCTGGTACTTAGCTGGCACCTGCATCTAAGTCCAATATCTGCCTGACATCTATATCATTTGCATCAAAGTCCGGTGCCTACTTAACATCTGCATCTAAGTCCAGTACCTGATTGTCATCTACATTATTTGCATCTAAGTCTAATACCTGTCTGGCATCTACATCATTTGCATTAAAGTCCGGTACCTACCCGACACCTGCATCTAAGTCCAGTACCTATCTAACATCTACATCATTTACATCAAAGTCTGGTACTTTCTTGGCACCTGCATCTAAGTCCAATGCCTACTTGACATCTATGTCATTTGTATCAAATTTCGGTACCTGCATATAAGTCTAGTACTTGTCTGGCATCTACATCATTTGCATCAAAGTTTGGTACCTGCCTGACACCAGCATCTAAGTCCAATACCAGCCTAGTATCTACATCATTTATATCAAAGTTTGATACCTACTCGACATCTGCTTCTAAGTCTACTACTTTTACCTTTAAGATCTTTATTGTAACACCCTAAATTTCAAGTACTAGAAATAAACCACGAGGTAGCTCTTAGTAAAACCCTTCCTATGTGTTATTAGACAAAAGACATTTTAAGAGTTATTGTTATTAGATCACTTATTATTCTTATTATTGTTCCTATCATTATTATATTTATTGTTGTTGTTATTGCTATTATTATTATTATTATTATTATTGTGTTGTGTTGTTATTATATTTATTGTTGTTGTTCTTGTTATTATTATTATTAATTCTTTGTTATGGTGTTGTTATTATATTATTATTATTGTTATTATTAGTGTTATTTTTATTAACACCTTAGCATTAGAAATTAATAGAAATATTATCATAGAACTCAAAAGAGTATCTAGGGCCCAATAGGGAACTAAAGCCTATTAAGCCACATATCCACCCACATGTTATAAGAAGAGAATAGAGAATGAGGGTTATGTTTAGCCATCACAAAATAGAAGAAGAAAGAAGATAGAGAGAGTATGAGGAGAAAAGGAAGAAGAAGAGAAAGAGAAAGGGGAGGAATAGAAACCGAAGGACCCAAACCCTAGGACTCAGCTTTATATGTCTATAAAGGTGAGTGCTCTCCCCCATGTCCTTCCTCGTCCTTTATGTTGTTCTTGTTCATCTATTTATCTTTTTCCCTCCTTATACCTAAATTTAAGGATTTGATGGGTTTTGAGGGGATTGTGAAAGAGTAAGGAAATTATAGATTAGATTAACCAATTATCAATGTAGAAGAGTGATTAAGAATCTAATTATTTATCTTGAAGCATTTAGAACCCAAAGACAATAGGAAACATAAATTAAAATTAGTACCTCACATCTACCTGGCGACATTAAATAGCCGTTGGGCGACTTTTCTTCAAAAACTGGATTCTGTCGCTAGGCGCGCGGACTCACTGGACGGGGTGAAATACCCGCTGAGCGGGTTAGGTTCCGACGCGGACCCGCTAGGCAGGTTCGCTGGACCACCGAGCGGGACTTCCGTCCTGCTGAGCGGATACGACTTTTGCTATTCTATTTTTTGTGTTTATAAGCTCCTCTTTGCAGTTTTTAACTCATTGTTGTTTGTTTTCTTATGCCTTGTTGAGTTTATATTGCATGATTATTGTTTACTTTGAAAAAACTGAGTGTGATATGAAATTGTGCCAATGTTTCATGATAAAAGTCTATAAAAAGTTATAAGCATTATTTGTGACCATGCATCATAACATTTAAGTTATGTGATGAGGAAAGTATGGAGGAATCTGGCTGGTGGAGGCCGTGATGGGTTATCTAACCTTAGCCTTGGAGGTTATCCGGTTAGGAAAACTTCAATGGTCCATACTGATCCCATGGAGCCGGGGCATACTAGCAAAACTAGGTAACCCTGACTAGTCACCGAGGAATATCATGCTAGTTGGTGTGAAAGCTGAAGGCATCAGTACTGATGACGCTTCTCATGGCCTACATTTACTCATAGTCTACTTTCCGAAAAGTTTAGGTTGGTGCCACATGTGCATGAGTAGTGGTTTAGGAACATAGCATGCATATGTATCTTGTTATCGTGTGATATGTCGAAGTGTGCTACACTTGTAATTATGTGAAGTCTGTGTGACCTTCATGAGCGATTGATGTAATGTGAACACGTGTGAAAACGTAATTGTGTCTTGTGATGAAGTGTTGAGATTATGCATATGTGCTTATGTTGTGAATGTATGTTATGCTTGTTTGATGAAACAAAACGATGCATATGTCTAGTTACTAGCTAAAAGATGTGAAATAAATGTATGCTTGTAATTAAAATTGTGTTTGCTACCTTAAGGATAAGTGGGAGTCTAGGCCCTAGGATAGTGTTATAAGGGTTCTAGTTGAATAATAATAGTTATGAATAAGATAGAGAAATAGTGAATCCTCACACAACGTAATAGAAAGGTATAAGACAAGTAAGAGAGAACAAAATAAGGGTATTAAGGTGAGTGTTAGAGGAATGTCAAAAGTATTTTAGAACATTTGTGACCTTAGACTTGACCCTTAGAGAATAACCTTAAATATCAAAAGGAATGAGAGTAAAATCTAAACATGAAGGGTTTAAATACTAGAAAGGGTTTTGGGTAAGAAAGAATTCTTAGGTTAAGAATGAGATAGTAAGATTGTATAACAATTGTGAGAATGAGAGAGGAGTTAACAGGAAACACTGATTATTGAAAGGTGTAGACCCGACCATAGGTATGGATTATTATGAGAGGCCTAGTGAGGCTAAAGCCATGAAAGATAAGTAATGAAGGTTGTCTGAGTAGAAGAGTCTGACCTAGCTGTAGAACCCTTAAAGCACTCACTGAGACATTATGTCTCACTCCTTTAAGTTTTCCTTTTCTTCAGGATACAAGTGAAGACATATACAGGTGGAGCTTGGAGTCATATGCAGGAAGATGTAGTCTAGTTTATATTGTTTTCTTGTATTCCTCTTTATGTTTTATTCGACACCTTCGGGTGATAGATGAGTTGTATTAGGCATGTATTTTTCTCATTGTATTGTTCGTATATAATATCTAATTATATTTATAAGTCGCTTTAACATGTTTCTATGTTTTTAAGTCTTTCCTTTTTGTTCTTAGAAACCTAGGCTTAGTTATGGTAATACCCTTTAGGGTGTTACATTAATGGTATCAGAGTAGGTCGATCTTTTCGACCTGTGTGTTATGTGTCTTCTATGTTTCCTATGTGTACTCTGAGAAATTGTTTGACATTGTTTGAGTTACATTTAGTGTTTTTTATTATTTGCTATGCCATAAATCCTAACTGCCTTGTCATGGAATATTGAGACTGGCCACCTCAATACTTCGTGCAATGTAGGTGGAACGAATGGCGAGTAAAAATCGAGTCTAAGGGCAGTCACCCTTGAATTCCCTAGTAGGAACCTCACCTAGCCAACCTAACTCTAAGTAAGGAATGTTAGAAGGGATAGAGAGTAGCCAAAGAAAACCAAATGTAAAGACCTTGGAATTCAAGATTTGTTGAAACTTGAATGAATCAACCACCATTCCTTAGGGACTATAACCCCACTAAAGGGAGTGCTAGTGGAGAGATGTGATAGATAAGATAACCCTTTCGAGGATACCTTTAAAGTGGGAGAACTTAAGATAGTATTTTCAGAAAGGCACCTCTTAGGTGGAGCAAAATCATAAAAGGAAGTTAGGAGTGCGCAATGAAAGTGTGACAATAAGAAGAGAAAATGTTTAGGACCTCACCAACCTGAGGAACCAAAGAAAAATAAAAGACGTCAAATGTAAAAGAGTCCTAGAACAAAAGGATGTCCCAAGTGTCGTAAAACCATGAGTGAATGTGTTTACTTAGCCTAAGTGTCCTACTAGTGTCAAGGAATGTCTTAGCTCTTAGAAGGAAGAAACAATCAACCTTACACCCCTAGCTATAGTGGGCCTTCATTTCAAGTGTTAGAGAAACCAACAAGGATGACGAGCTTATCCTAGGTATGTGTTCCAATTGATAGACTTTTTGGTTGTTTGCATGTCCTAAGGACAATATGTTCATTTTTCTTGTTGTGTGAAGGATGAGGAGTTATTTCCAAAATCCTTGTCCTTACTTAAATGCTTGTGTGTATAGATATAAATTGTTTCAGCGCATGCTTTCACTTATTAATATGATGACCCTTAAGTGGGAATGTTGTTGCGCTTGGTGTGATTTGTGCTAAACTAGCCAAGTTATGTTGCTTCATCAAGAATTTTCTTTGATTGTTATATGTGCCTTTTCTGTGTGTTAGAACATAACATGTGTGTTTGTTTACTAAATGGTATCAAAGTTGATTGTTGGTGTCTTGGAAAAGGCTACCTACAGAGGGTTCTAACCAATGAAGGGTTCTGACCAACAAGAAAATTGAGTGAAGTGTTACTGAGTGAAGTGTCGTAGAAAGTGAGCCGCCGAGACGTCAAAGAAAGTGTTATGATACGAACTTTGAAATTATGAGATGTTACATAAATGGTAGATGTAAAATGAATTTATCCCCTTGCATGCATTCTCACTCCCCATGTATATTTCACCTTGGTATTGTGTTATATTTTGGTTAACTATAATAATAACATAATCGTCTTGATTACTTTCTTTTCTCTTGATGTCTTGTATGGATATAATTGGTCTAATTTAACGAGTGAGTTGAGTGATTCGCATGATTTAGGGGTGAGAGGTAGGGGTGGTGATATTGTATGCTAGGTTTGAGTTTAACATCTTGGGTTTGATGCACGACTATATTTCATGAAACACATTTGTGCTGATAGCCTTGAGAGTAAAATATAAACACATGTTTACACGTGTCATTACATAACTTGTAAGGATAAAATGTTAATGCTTTATATGTCCAATGTATGCAAAGTATGTGATATTGTGATGTCCTCCTTAGTTGCTTCTACTTGCTTTTTATTTTTTATTTATTTCTATTTATTTATTTTTGTATTGTTAAGGGCTTAGTAAGGGGTAGTTGAGTGTCTTTTGTGCCCTGGGATCGTGAGTTAGAGTGTAGTTGTCTTAGGATGAACAAATAGCGACCTAGGTTTCAAGTAGCTTATATCCTACAAGAAAAACGTTATTAAAGGTAAACCAATGTAGAACCAAATCCTGTGAATAGGAAACCCTTGAGTACCTCTAGAGTTAGATTGATAACGACATTTATGAATCCTAGCCAATAAATGACCTAAGGGATGAAGGATTGGAGTCACCATGTAAGGGAGCCATGTGAGCTACACCTAGCAAAGACATAAGAACGGATTCCTAAATATCACACCTACTAGATAGAAACCTAGAGAGAGTTACATCTAGAAGAGGCTTGACGTACTAAGAAAGAATGCCCAACCACCTTTAACATCTTTAGATAGATGCCTTGACTAAAACCTACTTGATCTTAGAGTTATATTTAAGGATTAGGCCTGGACAAAGATGAATGGATGATGGTAGGTGCCTATCTAGATAGAACCCATTTATTCACATGATTTCCTAAACTAGTTTAAGTATGAGATGAAGTCCTATAGAAAACCTTTTTATCAGGAAAATAGAAATTTCCTTAGGAAAAAGTTAAGGAAGAATCATAAATTGTTTAGGGTTGAAATTGTTCAAGAGGCAATTAGAAGGATGAATCTTCAATGATCAAAAAGGATGAGTAGGTGAGCAATCATGAACATGTTCTTAGGCTTTGATTTTTAAGGACAAAAATCTTTTAAGGGAGGTGGAGTTGTAACACCCCAAATTTCAAGTACTAGAAATAAACCACGAGGTAGCTCTTAGTAAGACCTTTCCCATGTGTCATTAGACAAAAGACGTTTTAAGAGTTATTATTATTAGATCACTTATTATTGTTCCTATCATTATTATATTTATTGTTGTTGTTATTGCTATTATTATTATTATTATTATTATTATTATTATTATTGTGTTGTGTTGTTGTTATTATATTTATTGTTGTTGTTGTTGTTATTATTATTATTAATTCTATGTTATGGTGTTGTTATTATATTATTATTATTGTTATTATTATTGTTATTGTTATTAACATCTTAACATTAGAAATTAATAGAAATATTATCATAGAACTCAAAAGAGCATCTAGGGCCCAATAGGGAACTAAAGCCCATTAAGCCACATATCCACCCACATGTTATAAGAAGAGAATAGAGAATGAGGGTTATGTTTAGCCATCACAAAATAGAAGAAGAAAGAAGATAGAGAGAGTATGAGGAGAAAAGGAAGAAGAAGAGAAAGAGAAAGGGGAGGAATAGAAACCGAAGGACCCAAACCCTAGGACTCAGCTTTACATGTCTATAAAGGTGAGTGCTCTCCCCCATGTCCTTCCTTGTCCTTTATGTTGTTCTTGTTCATCTATTTATCTTTTTCCCTCCTTATACCTAAATTTAAGGATTTGATGGGTTTTAAGGGGATTGTGAGGGAGTAAGGAAATTATAGATTAGATTGACCAATTATCAATGTAGAAGAGTGATTAAGAATCTAATTATTTATCTTGAAGCATTGAGAACCCAAAGACAATAGGAAAAATAAATTAAAATTAGTACCTCGCATCTGCCTAGCGGGATTAGATAGCTGTTGGGCAACTTTTCTTCAAAAATTGGACTCTGCATTGACGCTAAGCGCACGGACCCACTGGGCAGGTTGGGTTCTGACACGGACCCGCTGGGCTGGTTCGCTGGACCACCGAGCAGGACTTCTGTCTTGTTGAGCGAATATAACTTTTGCTATTCCGTTCTTTGTATTTATAAGTTCCTCTTTGTAGTTTTTAACTCATTGTTGTTTGTTTTCTTATGCCTTGTTAAGTTTATATTGTATGATTATTATTTACTTTGAAAAAACTGAGTGTGATATGAAATTGTGTCAATGTTTCATGATAAAAGCCTATAAAAAGTTGTAAACATTATTTGTGACCATGCATCATAACATTTGAGTTATGTGATGGGGAAAGAATGTAGGAATCTGGTCATGTCTCTTAATGAGGAAAGCATTATTTGTGACCATGGCTCTTAATCATGCTAAGTTATTTTTGTTTGTTTTTGTTTCTATAACAATTGAATCACTGATTTGAACTTTTAACTTGTTCAATTGATCTTTAATTTAATACTTTACGTGTCATTTTCATTTTTCTATTATATTAATGCCTTTGGTAAAGTGGAAACTAGCCAATTATAACTAACTAAGGGTTAACTCAGGAAAGAGATTTTGAGTTAGTGATTTGAAAACTAAACACATGATTTGCACGAGTTCTAGGAATGGAGATGTGTAGGTTATGTGTGCTCTTATATAATCCTAAGTGTAATGCATGAGTGCATAGTGAGTTTGCCTAAGTATTTGCTTTAATAACTACGACACATCGCTAAGTAATTAGGACAAGATTTTAAGGAGAATTCGAGTGATAAGCTAAAGTGTGAGGTTAAGATTCGAAAGAGCAAGCCTTGGTGGTAAGAGTAGTGAAACATAAGTTACTTCGTGATTATGTAGTGTCTTTTTGTTTTTGAGTCCTTTTATGTTGATTTTGTGAAATCTAAAGTCCAATTTAAGTCAAACTAATTTTTCACAACTAACCATTAACTGTGACAACTTAACCTCAATTCGCTTGACAAATGCCGAAAATTAGGATATAGTGCTTATCCTAGTCTCCATAGGATGATAACTCCACTTATCACTTTATTACATTGATTCAATATACATGCCGAGTTAGGTTGTGATAATCCATTGTCTTTATTCATTCACTTTCACCATATTGTTTAGTGACATCCTTCATAATAATTCACTGCACATCCATCTTCACATCATAACATGTTGTTAATGAGACATTTGCTCCAATTTCTCGTCTGATATAATAAGAGCTTTAATAGCTCTTTCAATTCATACAAGCTGGGATATTTCCTAATTAGATATCAAGTCTACCTTCCTCAATAAGGTTCTATAAGAAGAGATTTATGTGGAGCGACCACAAGGCTTTATAAGAAAAGGCAATAATGACGGCAACGTGCTAAGACCAAAAAAGAAAACTTATATGACCTGAAGTCAGCTTGTCAAGCATGGTACACCAGAATTGATCAATATTTATGAGGCTCAAAGAAGTTTTGTATATGTTATAAAACCATGACCAACTCTAGGTTGCCTAACTACACAAACAGTGGTTGGGCAAGTTTGGTAGATGACATGAAGAGCACATTAGCCAATGCCTTCTCACTTGGATTAGGAATATTCTCTTGGGCATCAAAGAAGTAGGCAATAGTTCACAATCAATAGTAGAGGCAAAATATATGGCTCTACTAAAGCTACAAGTTAAGCTATATGACCTCAAAGAATACTTGGAGAAATGGATGAACATCAATAAATTCACTCAATTTGGTTCATATGTGATTATTTTTAAATAACTATATACTCATAAAATGATGCAAGAATTGAAATAAAAAATTCACCAATAGTTAATATGTTTATTTTTTGGTTAAATTGTGTTATTGTTTAATATGAAAAATTACACGAAATGAAATGTAAAAAACATCATGTTAATTGAACCTTTAAGTCATTTTCCCTAAAAAAAAGCTCATGATAAATATAAAGTATGTGATACCTTGGGATAGAAATAGGTTAGATCACCCAACAAGGGTCTATCGCCCAACCTACATCAAGTCAAGTCTGGCCAATTTTTTTTACAAAATAAATTAAGTCAAGGATTGTGATACATGAGAAGTTACAAAAAATTACAAACATACAATTATATCACTTGCAAATTATTAGTACTAACTCAATTTTTATTTCACTCATTTTATTTAGTAAAAATATTAGGCCCAAACAAATGGTCTTCCTAAAGGGCCCTGCTATTCCCACTCCAATTTTCACTCTGTTCACCCCAAAATTTGTTTGTTAATTTTTTTTCAAAAATATCCCTTGACGAAAACGTGTTTCCATTGTGTATTATGCCTAACCGAAATGTGTTTTTGTGATGTTAGGGGATGCGCCGTCTATACACAATGGAAGCACATTTCCGTTGTGTTAATTTTTCAAAAAATTAATTGAAATATTAATTAATTACAATAAGTTACCATTTTTAAGAATAATCGAACTAATTATTATGCAAATTTTCATTTTCAATGGCAATCAAATTAATTAGGATACAATTTTAAAAAATATGCAAGTTATCATTTTTAATAAGAATCGAATTAATTATGATGTAAATTACCTTTTTAATAGTAATTGAATTGATTATAATGCAATTTATGATACTATTAAAAATGGTAATTTGCATTAGAATTATTTCGATTATTATTAAAAAGGGTAATTTACATTATAATTAATTCGATTCTTATTAAAAATGGTAATTTGTTTCATATATTTTTTTAAATTGTATCATAATTAATTTTATTACTATTAAAAAAGAATTATGATGCAAATTTCCTTTTTAAAAAATATAAGATACCATTTACCATTTTTAATAGAAAATAAAATAATTTTGATACAAATTTCCTTTTTTAATAGTAATCAAATTAATTATGATACAATTTTAAAAAATATACGATACAAGTCACCATTTTTATTAAGAATTGAATTAATTATGATGTAAATTACCTCTTTTTAATAGTAATCAAAATAATTATGATGCAAATAACCTTTTTTAATAGTATCATAAATTACTTATAATTACGAAAAACTAATTGTCTCACTCAATAGAATAAAAAAATATGAATAAAAAAATATTATTTAAAGTTTTTAGTTACAATTATGTAAAATTAAATAATCAATATAAATTTATTTTAACAATAATAAAAATACGTAAAAGTAATAAAATATATAATTTCAAAATTTTTTATTTTAAAATTTTCAAAAACTATTTCAATTAATAAAAGTTAATTTTAAATATGATTTATCAATATTTTATTATATGAAATACTAATTACAAAAGTAATGTTTAAAAAATTTTGTATTATTGTTTAATAATATTTTCAGAAAATAAAAAATAATTTATTTAAAGAAAATTTAATAATGTCAATATATATTAAATAGTATTTAACAAATAACTCAAAAAAGTTTAATAAATACATTGTTATCATTAAAATGAAAAAACTTAACTACAAATTAAAAATTAAAAAATCTAAATTAAATTTAAAAATAAACTTGATAAATATGTATAAATACAAAAATTTTATTTAACTACATTATTTACTCATTTTAGTAACTTTTTTATCTCATATAAAAAATATATTTAAAATTTTTAATTTTAAAATTATAAAAATTAATTTAATTAACAAAAATTAATTTTAAAGATAATTTATAAATATTTTATTGTATATAATATTAATTAAATAAATTTAAGCATTAATTATAAAAATTAAAATATTTAAAAAATATATATTATAGTTAAATAATGTTTTTAAAAGATAAAAAATAATTTATAAAAAATTTAATAATTTCAATATATATTGAAAAGTATTTAATAAATAATCCAAAAAATATTTAATAAGTATATTGTTGTAATTTAGAAATCAAAACTTAACTAAAAATCAAAACTTTAAAAAAATATGGCATCTAAATTAAATTTGAAAAATAAAAGTTATAAATATTTTAAAGTATAAAAAAATTATTTAACTATATCATTTACTCATTTCATTAATCACCTTTTATTTTATCTAAAAAATTAAAATTTAAAAAAAAGTAATATTTTTTAATTTTCTAAAAAAATAATTTAAAAATACATTAAAACATTACATTAAATAAATATAATTCAAAATAAACTAATATATATGTATTATTCAACAGAAAAGTCGGTGAAACCGTCAAATTAAAAAAATAGTAAAAAATTAAAAAGATAGCATTTTTTGTCACATTGAAATTCAAAGAGGAGACTATAAGAATAAGCTCTGTTAAGCTGAAAGAAACTCTCCTTACCAGCTTAATTATAAGCTATTTTTTTTCAAATTTTGTTATATGAAAATAAGTAACTTACTTTTTTAAGAACTTTTCATAAAATGTATTTGACCTGTCTATTTTTTTTAAGGATAAAATAAGCTAAAAAAAAGATTGGGCCAAACACACTCATAAAATATGTCAACTTTACACAATTATGCCTCAACCCAGTGGAGAATTTTATCATCTCGGTTGTTTCTGGCCTTCCCTGAAGCTCAATGTACCATAATTAATTTCCACATGATTAATCAATCATGGAGGTTTTTTTTTTTTTTTTTTCTATTTTTGTTTGTCTCAGTTGCTCCTCTATCCCGCACACCACATGTGGGTTACATTGAAAACACAGATCAGCTTGCCAAAATCTTTGTCTTAGCTGTGGCACCGACAGCATTATTAGTTGGTTCTGTTATCCTCGGTCGAGGTCTTACGGGTTTGGTTATTTGAAAATAAATGCTTTACCGCTTTGGATAGCAAGTGGTTAGTAGTATTTTATTTTGTTTACTGGAATAATATTTTGTTTCGGTTCTTGCGGTTAGTCAGGGAAGGACTTGTGCTTGGAGGTGGGACAGATGTAGGAAACTGGAGTAGGTAAATTGATTAAGCTTGATTAAGTTAAACAAATGCAGCGATGTTAGTTTGCATAGTCATTGTGTATTTGGTATATACCAGAGGTCTTCACATCTTGTTCTCATTCTGTTTTATCAGATGCAATATATGTTTAATCTGTTGTCCTTTGATTTTACAATTCTGGACTTGGTAGACTATATATCTTCCTGAAACTTTTAAATTGTTTGTGTTGATATTGTATAATTATTGAGTAGTTTATGAGAAATATTAGGTTTGTTTCCTTTTGATCATTAGAGCCTCCTACAATTAGTGAAATTTTTGAAACCTGAATCTAAATCTCACGCTCTTACAGGGAGAATATAAGAAGAAAGTCCTTCTCGGGGTTGGTGGTGGACATTATGCACCTGGATACATATATGGATATAGAATTGTTAGTCAGCTAGTCATTGTTAGAGAGCCATGTCTTTGTAATTAAATTTTCTGATTATGTCAAAGACTCGAAGTATGCAGATATAGGACATTTTTTACTTCAGAAGTATAATTCTCTATTATCTCTCAAATGTCCAGCTCCCATTTCTTCTAAATTGTACGCTTCTGAGTTCGCTTCAATCATTTTAATTGAATGTGTAGGCTGAAAAAAAATAGTTCATGCAGTTTATACAAGTTGACCAGTTAAAAAAAAAAAATGAACAAAATGAAAAATTATAAAAAGTAAAAAAAAAAAATCAAAGAATATAGTTTTAGACTCTTTACCAATTATTCGTTGCACTCTAACTATTTTATCTTCAATATTAACAGCAGCAAAAAACTGTCAAAGAGACATATTTACCCTTATTGATCATCTTTTGACTTAAAATCATGAGTCCTAAATACCATTAATTTCATATCAAAGTGAAATTGAAAACTCAAAATTTTATACTAATTTTTTTATATTTTACCACATTTAAAAATTAAAAAAAAAATTAACTCAACACCCAATCCTACTACAAGCTCCTTTTTGGGCAAGTCAAATGGGTTGGTGGGTCCCAACTCTACCTAAGAAGGTGATTGGCTATTTGCTTATCTGTCAGTCCCAACAAGCCAAACTCCTTTTGTCACCCATATTTAACAAGAATTCAAAAATGTTTTATTTTAAATATTTTTTATTCATCTTTTGTTTAGTGTGTGACGAGTGCAATTTTACTATGTAGTCCTTCGCCAATTATCTGTCTCCATCTTCCTCTTGTTCTTCCTTCACCACATGCACATCACAAGCACCATGGTCAACGCACAAACCCAGCGAAAATGAAGTTACCTAATGAGATGAGATCAAAATTAAGATCTTGGGCCTGTTTGTTTGTAATTAAAAAAGAAGTGATTTCTGAAAAATTGATTTATTTTTGAGAGATTCTTGTATAAGAAGAAGTTGATTTGTGTTTTGTTTATAATCGCAAATGATTTTTAACTTGTTTGGATGTGACAATGTAGAAGTACTTTTTTTTTGTTACAAAATTACATAGAGGACCTTATAAGCACTTCTAAGATAACATGTTTGTTTAGAAAAAAGTACTTTTTATAGATATTAAAGAATTAAATTAGATAATAGTAAAAATATTCAATTAATTAAGCATTTTTATTGAAAATGATTATTATATTTTTTATGATATAATTATTTCATATATTTTAAAAATATAATTAAGAAATAATATAATTAAATATATTTTAAAAAATTACTTCATAAATAATTAAATAATTCTATTAAAAATGATTATTGTATTTTTTCTATAAACAAATAATTTATTAATGAAGATGCAAATAGATGATGCACAGGGACTGCTCATCCATGTACCACAAAGAAAATGAATGCACGTTTTGCATTGTTGTCTACTACAAAATAAGAAATTTGTGATACAACTACTATACCTAACATGATAAGTATGAATGCTCTACAAAATAAAAGACTAGTGTACATAGTCACTCCCTCCGCTTTGGTTGCCAAGGTAGACTTAATTATATATTACAAATTACTTCATATAATAATTATATTATTTAAATTTTTATTTTATTAATGATAAAAATGTAGTAACATGTCAATGTTATAACATATCAACCATTTTTCGTATTAAAAACAGTGATATCGATTCATAATAAAAATAAGGTAAATATGTCAAAATAAAATATTCATCGGTGCTTTTGCATTAAAAAATAGAAAACAAAAATAAATGCCCAAATTAGCTCAAAAATACATGTCGATATGTTTGCTACTCACATCAGTTGCTTCTAATAGCAAATAGTCAACATTAAAATGTCAAATTTTTTATTTTTCAAAACTAAATACATAAGAGAAACTAGCATCGCACTCGTCTTGGCAATTGGTCTCTGATAGCACTTTTATTTCCTCCATGTATTTGACTTCTGCTTGTGTTGGTTCTGGCCATTCTTCATGATTAGCTATTTGTTATGATCTCCACCATAAAATGTTGCTTTGTATCTTGTAACTGATTAACATTCTCTCTAATTTTTTAAGAATATCTAAATCTTAGAGCTGGCAAAATTGGCCGATGTCCTAATGGGCTAAGCCGGCCTGGGCCATAGAAACTCTGGCCTAAAAAAAATTAGACTAAATTGGCCCAGTCTGATGGACCTCTAAGACGAGCCAAGCCTATAAAAAATAGGCCTGAAAAGTACTAGGCCTATTTGGCCGAATGTTATATATTTTTACTTTTTTTTATATAAAATATATGTAAATTTAAGGGTGAGGGTTTGGGCCAAAAAAACACAACTCATTATGACATTAGCCCGGCCCGACCCGATTTTCACACTTGTCCCGTTGAGTCGAGTCAAACAGCCTGTTTTGCCAACTCAACTAAATCTCTTAAGTCCATCCTTCTAATTTAATTGTGGGGTGCAAAACATGCCCATATAATAGAAAATTGAGTTTCAAGTTTGAAATTGGTCATGTTTTGCAATATTCTCCATCTTGCTTTGCAAATATTAGAAGTTCTTTCAACAACACATCTCAAAATATAATGATAAAAATTAAATATTTCATCTTTTGATCTAAAACTTTGAGCCAATATAAAATGTGGAAGATGATACCTCTTATTTCTGTAAGGTCCTAGGAAACCTTTGAATGACGGGTATCCTTAGTCGACAATATAATATTTACCTTTGCATAAATAGACAACATATTAAAAATATTATAAAAATACTTATGATATAAAATAAAAATAATTCAAATTATATAGAGCTACCTTGGGAATGGTAGATTTAGCTTTCGAAGAGTATCCGTAAAAATCCTTGCATCATGAACGAATCCTTCCCAGCCACACAATACAAATGTAAAGCACATGTTGAAATCACACACGGCCATCACATTTGTGCTCGTATATGTCCTTTCCTACTAAAAAATGGTAACTGGTTATTTGCGGGGACATGTATCGCAACATGAGTGCCATCTATTGCCCCTATGTAGTCTTTGAAGTAGGGCCAATAATGATCATCATCTTTGATATACCTAGAAGTAGCAAGGTGCATAGGGTCAAGAGGCCTAATTATATGATTTCCCAACTTGTATACAACTGTTAAAACTCTATGGAAATGGTTGTGAATGGTCTCACCAGAATGCTAAAATCGTTCTTGAACCTGTCTGTATATGGCTCCATGACCTATCATGTATAAGAACAAAGCAGCACCTTCTTCTACTCCAATATGTTTGGTAGGTGTCAGTCCATAGTTACTGATTAACTCCCATACCAATTGCTGAAATAAATATTTTCTCATTCGAAGTTGCTCAAAAAACCTATTCTCATTTCCCTCTATCAATTCTACAAACCACTTGTGACCTGAGAGAATTGAAGTGCTTTTATTTTCTTTCACAACATATTTCAATGCACGATTCGTAACTAAAAATGCAGCCAAATTTGTTGCAATATGAAGTGGATATATATATATTATTATTTGACACTTCAACTTCCATTTCAGAGCTATGCTCTCTTTCATCTGAACTATCTGTCATCCTGTAAATCAAAGTATAAATCTAATCACCACTCAAAAGATGAGATTAATAAAATATTTCCAACAAATATCAAACCCCAAAGTCACATCAATCTAATACATTAAAATATCAAAGACTACATCTCCGAAGTCACAAACACCAAATACGACAAATATTAAAGTTATATAAGCATAAAATATGTTCGACAAATATCAAAGTCGCAAACACCAAGCTTATGCATTAAACATCCTATCGACAAGCACGAGGAATGTTCTCTTCAGTAAAAGTGCTTAGCTAATCGACGGACATCTCACCATCATTGTCCATGAAGTAGAAAAATGCTACCATGTTCTCTTTGACAGTTAGGATTCTCACAACCACAAAATATAAGTGGCATCCCTTCAGTAAGTTTAGAACCTCATTTAACATTGGCAAACTCTTGTCATAGCTGTAAAGGTCTTCTAGTTTTGATCCTGTAACAGTAGTATTTGAGACCCAATCCAACACAAAGACAACACGATCAAGAGATTGTTGAAGTCTTTCTGCTGTCCCAATTTTTTTTTTCTCTCCTTTTCCCACTCTTTTCCTCTTTAAATTAATGTTGGAAGAACTTGGTGCTGCATTTGGTTGTTCTTCGTTACGAATTTCAAAGCAATCTGCCTCACTCTCGTTGATTAGAGTTTCTTCATTACCTTCAATATCCTCACCATCAATGTTAACTTCTTCATATAAAGGTGGATCATGATACGGCATTAAAACAGAAAGTCCAGTAGCTATTGTACCCTTGAAACATTTCTCCAGCAGGTCTAAGAATTTAGGTCTCCTGTGCTTCCATTTCAAGATCACCGGATCCTCCCGTAATCAAATCAAAAATAAATAAATAAATAAATCATCATAAAGAAAATGTAAGTTCAAAATTATTTACATGGTAAAATCAAAACATTGACATACCTTACTTTTTGCAGCCCACCATTCTTCCCGAGCTAAGATGGTTTTTTTCTCCTTATCCCATCCAAGACCAATCTCTTTATCAACCATCTTAGCAAATGATTGAAAATCCCATTTTAAGGAATCTTGTTTGTTTTTAAGTTGTACCTTGTCATAAGCACAACCTGTTATTTCATGAAAATTTTTTCCTCTAAATTCTTCCACGCTTTTGTACTAAAACGTGTACCTGACTGTTCCCAGCAAGTATGTCTTCGATACACACTTTCAAAAAAAATTCAGTTTTGTAGTGATCCCATTTTCTTGTATCCTTTTTGGGTGTCATTCTAATATTTAGAAAGGTAAAAACATAACCGTATAAGAAAAGAGAGATCTAAAACAAGTTTGATATCAATACGATAATTCATAGCAAAAATACTGTCCAGGTCAAACTTTCTAAATAATAATGTCCATTAGACATTACTTACTCAACTAACTAAACACCAATACATTTTCCAATACATTGACCATAGGAGAAATGAGCAATCCACACAGCAAAAAAGTTGTGCACCTAAATACTGATTTTTTAAAATTGTCAAATACCCCCAGGCTACAAAACAGAGTATGTCACACAGTAAATCTATTGCAAATATGCACTTCAAAATAATAATTTGCTCTTATTTTGGGAGGGCCCAAACACAGAAATTCAAGATTTTTGGGGCTATATATTGCATTGATTTTCTCTACATCGAGCACAACAAAAAGAAAAAGTCAAAGAGAATTAAGCTACAAAAAGACAAACAACAAGTAATGCCTAACTTCGTAAGAGAAAGTAACCATCGCAGATGGTAGACATGGCGATCAAATTGGACATGCAGCAAAGAGGTGTGAGTTATATGCTTAATTTAGGAATGTTTGGACTGGGATTGAGTACAATACTTAAATCTTTAATTTTCATTTCTTCATTTTTATCTAAAGAGTAAAGAGTTCCTCACATCATTCCACAAGAATCCACAAAGTATGTCACACTGTAGTCAATTATAAATATTCACTTTAAAATAATAATTTACTCTTATTTTGGGAGGGGCCAAAAAATAGAGAAATTCATGACTTTTGGGGGCCATATATTGCATTGATTTTCTCTATATTGAGGACCAACAAAAAGAAAAAGACAGAGAGAATAAGGCTAGAAAAAGATAGACAGCAGGTAGTGCCTAATTTCAGAAGAATCCATTATCTTTTTTTCATCTCCACAAATTTTTAATCTTTGATTGGGTATCTTCATGTGTATAGTGTTGGGGACACACACACAAAACCACAAAATAAAAATAGAAACAGCGAAAAACATAATTTATTTAATGTGGTTCAGCACCTCTTGTCTACATCCACAGAAACATCTCAATTTTATTCATCTCAAATATTCAACCCCATTACAAGTTTTTCGAACAAACTTGAAAAACCCTCCCTTCACATAACCCTCCTTAGGGTGGTGACGCCCTCTACAAGCCAAGTGGTTCTTATCATCTCAACAATATCTATTTATACAACTTGCATCTTAATATTAAAAGAATAAACAAATATCTAAAATAGAAAACAATATCTTTAAATCTAAATCATATCTCAAATATTTGAAAATGAAAATTTAAATTGTTTTTTCAATGTTGCAATCGGGGTCACGACCGAATGGCAAAAAAGAAATAAAAACAGAGAAGCCGCCACCAAAGTTTATTAAGGAAAACTTTGGAAAAACTATTTAAAAAGAAGTGTGGTCTTTGAAACCAAAATGGGTTTGGGAGTCGGTTACGTGTAGGGAAGGTGTTAACACCATACGATGTCCGTCATAAAGACGGTTACCCCTAATTAAATGTGCAAAATGGATAGCTTCTAAAATATTTATTTTACCCCTTAAAGAAAAGAAAATATGTTTACAAATTTTATTATTTTTATCAAAAGAATTTTAATTAAGAAGATAACATTTTATTTTTGGAAAGACATTAATTTTTTTATTTTTGAGATTGACAGGGGTGGGCCCCTGCTCCTACGTATCCTCAGGTGCAATGAAGAATCAAACTCACGTAGTTCTTTTTAGATAGAAAACGATTTTGTTGGTTGATTGTTTTCATCTTTTATATTTTATTATTTGATATTATTTTTTAGTGTGGTAAAGGCATACTCAATAACCAAATCAGAAGTGCATCTAAAGTGGTTATCAATATCCCTTTTAAGATTTTTATAATAGTCAAATAGGAAGTGCATCCCAAGTGACTATTTAAAATCTTTATGTCAAAATATTTTTTATTATTTTACTTAAAACATTATTATTATTATTAAAAAAGAATGATAATCAAATAAGAAGTGTATCTTAAATGATTAACATTAAAACTTTAATAATGTCCAAATAGGAAGTGCATCCTAAGTGGCTATTATCAAGTTTATTTGTTAATCTAATCATTTATTTATTAAAGAAACCAAGTTATACTTATTATGTACATCTTAAATTAATATATTAAAACGTAATATATAAATTATTATGTACATCGAAAGTAATATATAAAAACCTAATATGTACATCTCAAATTAATCAACCAAACTTATTATTATTATTTATATTATTATGAATTTGGTTTCATCGGGAATACGGGGCTAAATCCAATATTATTATTAAACTTAGGAAAGAAAGTTTCCTTTATATCTTCCCCCCAATTTCGTGATATTGGGCTAAGCCCAATTTCATATCTTCCCAGTCCCAAAAGAAGGCAAAAGGGTCTGAATTCACGCGCAGCTTCTAGAGGCTTGTTCCTCTGTTGTTCTTGCGAATGCCCCGCCCCCTTGTAGACTCAAGCTACTATGCCGACCTTGTCCCTGATAGCCATGATAGTGCAGTGGAGATTTGCGACAACGCGGTGGTTGACGACGACCCTCATCACGACGCAACATCGTCACAGTGACCCCGATTTTAAGTTGCGGACTCGCATCTCTTGCCGGCGGCAGCGCGATGATTCGCGGAAGCGACAGGGATTGGTGGTTGTGGCATGAAAAGGATTCGGGAAGCTCACAGAAGAGCACCAACGTATACAGGGATAATGGCACAAAGAGTAGAGGGAACAAACAGGCTGCCAAATCTAACACCGTTTCTTAATGTCAACTTGCAGAGACAAATTTTAATTCGTTTTTTTATTATTATTATTATTATTATCTTAATTTGAATTCTAGATTTTTGGAAATGTGAGAGAATGGTTGAGATTGACAACGGTTGTTTGTAATGTTCGTGTGTTTATGGCAATCGTGATTTGTGTACAGAGATCTGACTCTGTTTTATTGTGCTGAATGATTATATGTAATGTGTTAATTGATGGTCAAGGAAATAGAATGTGTATGTTTCTGTATATTGTGATGATCTTTGAGAAGAAAACGAAGTAAAGCACTGTATCTGTATTTGCGATTTTGAAATAGAATTGAAATTAGTGTGTTGGTGTGTGATACAAAGAATAAAGAAACTCTACTTCAATGAATCTTCATCATAGTTCGGAGACAGTGTGCATTATCTATGCTACAGATATCAATCCATTACAGAGATTCAAGAAGCAGTTACTAGTCACAGAAGCATATATAAAATAACTAATCATGCACAGAAGATTGAAGAATCATTCGCTGATATAAGGAAGAATAAGAAGAACACCTTCACAGCCTTCGATTCCAGAACAATAGTCTTCATAATCCGAGTCATAGTTGTAGTTACACTCTCGTCTCCTCTCCTTTGTTCTCTTTTGTATCCTCCTTGCTTCTCCTTTCTTCTTCTATTTCCCACGTGCCTCTTCCTCCTTTCAACCGTATCCTCTGTTTTCACTCTCCTCTCTTTTTTTTGGTTTCTCCTTTTTCTTCCGCACTTTCTCTGATTTTTATTTTACACAACGTCAGTCCCTTATGAAGTTCTTAAATGCCTTATTTATAGGCATTATCCTTCAAACAGAAACTTGCTTTGCAAGTCTTAACAGCTTGCACTGCAAGTTTCTCTTTATGGGCCAAGCTGCCCAAATATACTTTCTGGCCCAGAAAAATATATTCCTTTAGTCACTAGCTAACTATGGGCTTGAAGCCTCTCTCTCTTTTTGAAATCCAATAAGCATAAGGACCAGAAAACTATTACTTTTGGGCCTCAGGCATTTTGGCCCAATAAGCATTAGAGCTTAAATGAAAAACTTTATTAAGTTTTAATTTTAATTAATTAATTGATTTTTTATTTTATAAATTATCCAGATAAAATTGGGTGTTCACATTCAACATACCTTCATCAATTACAATTTTCAAACTTTCTCTTCAACTCTCGTCATCATGGATGTTCGTCTCATCCATCTCCAATCATGCTTTCATTCTGCAAACTTTAGGGTGTTCCTTGCGTCCACTCCGCAAGTACTTGATGGTTACACTTATTGTACTTACATTGCTTTTAGCTACTAGGACTCACTACTTGACTTTTCCATTACCAAGAAGATTTTTGACATAAGAATTTGCACTGCCTTTAGCCACTAGGACACGCCGCTTGACTTCTCATCGCCATGAAGACTTTCGACACAAGGATCCTACATAGATCCACTATCAACTTCATTAAGCTTCAATATTTCTCCTCTGACAGGTCACTAAGCTGCATAACCATCAGCTCTAATACCACTGTTGATGGAAACAAACCCCTTTCACGTACAAAGGATAGAACACACAGATAAAAATATAAAAATAGCGGAAGCACACCAATTTATTTAACATGGTTCACCACCTCTTGCTTACGTCCACAATAACATCTCAATTTTATTCATCTTAAATATTCAACCCCATTACAAGTTTTCTAGACAAACTTGAAAAACTCTCCCTTCACATAACCCCTTCTCTCACTTAAGGTGGTGACCCCTTCTACAAGCTGAATGGTTCTTCTCATCTTAAAAACCTATATTTATACAACTTGCATTCTAATATTAAAAGAGGAAATAAATCTCTAAAGTAGAAAGTAATATCTTTAAATCTAAATGATATGTTAAAGATTTAAAAATGAAAATTTGAATTGTTTTTCCAACATATGGCTATAAAACTAATCCCTTGACCTTAGACGAAGATGGTGATTCTTTCTCAACTACCTCCCCTCCTATCCCATCTCATATCTTTACTTTCCACTTCATTTACTATTTTTTTATCAAAATGACCAACCCATCATCTTAACCCAACAAAAATGGCAAAATTAACGACACCCACCCCTACTATCAACAATCAAACAAGTAGAATAAAACCAACAAGTGAAAACTCAGACACCATGAACAAACTCAGATGTGAATAAACAAAAAGGATAATATGGAAAAAAAACATAAAACTATAAAAAATCAATAATAAGAGCATAAACTCACCTGAAGAAAAACAATGAAAGAAACTCTGTAAATCAAAGACGAACAATACTAGAGTGTAGAGCATAGAGAAAAAGAGGGCGTTGAGCGTTATGTCACAAACATTGGATTAAGAGAGCATAGATCGAGTGTAAACATAGAGAATAGAAGAGGGACAATCACTGTCATTTTAAGTTTTTAACTAGGACAATTTTGTCCAAAATTTATCATTTCAAAAGTTCTGTGTTTTCTTAAACATCTTCTTTCCCTTCTACCACAAATACTTTTTTAGAGGACAACTCCAAGTTGCTTCTCAAAAAAAGCAATTTTTACCCTCTCTCTTTTTCTAATTATCATTGTTAAAAAAATTTTACCTTAACACTTTAAATTTTTCAATAAATAATTTTTTTCTTAAAAGAAATGATTCTTTTAAAAAAATAGTTTAGACAAAAGCATCCTTATCTTATTAAGCGTATCATTTAATTTAATATTATCTTATCGTAACAAATCTGTCAATTATGATCTTATCTTCCATTACTCATCCCTTCCACGACTAAGTCAGCAACACAACAACCCAACTTTTTCACATGTCGGGTTACTGGTGGTGTTGTGAAGATGAACATGCTGTATGAAGATAAGCAATTCCATTCATTTCATTAAATTAATGCTATATATATAGTACTTCATTGGACTTGGATTGCTTGGATTGTTTGTGTGTTAAAGAATGAAAAAAATGAGAACGAACCAATGTTTTGATTGCTTGTATTGCTTGGCAGTATATTATACCTTGTATATTGTGACAGAATCACATTGGCAAGATCTTTGATTGCTTTTTCGTCTATTGTTTCTATATAGCTTGAATTGCTTGGATTAATTGTTTGTGTGCAATGTTTGGATTGCTTGGTAGTAAATTATGCCTTTTGTATTGTGATAGAATTACATTTGGCAAGATCTTTTATTGTTTTTTGGTGGATTATTTATGTATAGCTTAGATCTTGGATTGTTTCTGTTTGTATAGGTTTAGAAAAAATGAGAATAAACCAAACCGGTGTTTTAAAAAAATAACTACATAAAGGGCGTTTATTTGAGGAAGCGCTCTCTATCTAGTATCTGCTATGAAATATACAACGCGTTCTCAAACAAGTGCTCTATATGTGATAGTCAATATAAAACACTTTTTCAAACAAACGAGTGTTCTGTATCTTCTAGTCAATACATAGGGCTTTCTCAAACAAGCGTTCTCTAATTGCGAGTCAATATACAATGCTTTTTTAAAAGTGCTCTCTTTGAATGCACAGCTTCTAGATAGAGAGCAGTGCTTGTAAGCACTTTCTAATGATGAAATAAGTGCTTTCTATAACAATTTCTAGTATAGTGAAACTTTAAACATAGAGAATAGAAGAGGGACAATCACTGTCATTTTAAGTTTCTTACTAGGACAATTTTGTTCAAAATTTATCATTTCTGTCTTTTTATTATTATTATGATTGTTAAAAAAGTTTACCTTAACAATTAAAAATTTTCAATAAATAATTTTTTTCTTAAAAGAAATGATTCTTTTAAAAAAATAGTTTAAACAAACGCACTCCTTATCTTGTTAAGCTTATCGTTTAATTTAATATTATCTTATCCTAACAAATACGTCGATTCTTTCACGACTAAATCAGCAACACGACAACCCAACTTTTTCACATGTCGGGTTACTGTTGGTGCTGTGAAGATGAACATGCTGTATGACTGTATGAAGATAAGCAGTTCCATTCATTTCATTAAATTAATGCTATATGTATAGTAAGTACTTCATTGGACTTGGCTCATTGTTCCATGCTCCATCTTAGCCGTGTCTTCTTAATCTAAATAACCCAGCTGTAAAGATTCTTGTCTTGATGCATCATTTCACTCAACATTTTGTAAGTTTCCTTCACTCAAAAACAAATTTAATTTGCATCCTTTCATTCGTGAATAAGATTACGACAAACTGTACGTCAACAAGAAATTAAATGTTAAAAAATAGAATAATCATCAAGGTTTATTTAAGTTTTAAAACAATCATTTTATTAACAAAACCAGAGCGTAAAGTGGTACAATGCATAGGTGAACAAAATTGTGGAGGAAGAAATTTTTTATGTATTACAAAAATATATTGACAATTTTGTTAATTTCTTGTATTGTTGAAAAAAATTTAAAACCAGTTAAAAATTCCGTAATAAGAAACTTAATTTAATATATTGTTATAGAATAATAAATATCAATTAAATATGAATTTATTCATTAATAAGAAATAGAAAATAACTGAATATGTTTATTTTTCAATATAACTATAAATTAGAATTTCACAATGTTGCATGCATTTTTGAAGTCAAGAAATTTTCTTAGGTGAATTAAATTACATAACAAAAATCATTTTTATGGAATTCATTAATTTAACATCGAGCATGTAAAAATATTGGAAGCAAAGTTAAGTGAATGAATGAAACTATAAATTTAAGAACACATATTTAAATAAATAGATGTCAGTACAATTTATATACGATATCACATTCATTTGTGTTAAATTTAATTTGATGTGATGCGTGTAAGAAAGATATTTTCTATTATTTTGGAAGGCAATTTATATCTAAACTTAAGAATAAATAAATTTAACAATTTAATATTTTTGTTATAATTTAATTAGAAGTTATTGAAAAATTAATATCTTTTCATATATTAAATAATATAAAGAAATTATCAAATAAATTGCCCGCTTTATTTTCCTAAAATATATGTACGTAAAAGACAATTAAGAATTACATTCATAAATTGCCACAAATTCTCATCAATCTCATAAATTAGTCATCAATTTCATTTTTTATTGATAAGAATATTAATAATTAATAAAAATATTAATAACAAAAATAGTAATGATAATTATATCATCATACAATGCATGGAAATTTTATCTCTGTATTAAAACAAAGTCTTAAATTAGTTAGATGAGAAAATAATAAATAAAAAGTAATTATCTGTTTAAAATGAGAATGAGAAAAAAAATTAACATGGTAAAAATAAGTAATTGAATCTAAATTAATTAGGTAAGAAAACTCAAATTTGCTTAGATAACAAAAAATTCAATGAATTTGGGTGAGAAGATACTATAAGAAAAAAATTTATTCATACTAAAATTAATATAATAATAAATTAGAGAAATATACAAAAATTATTTTTTTTATAATAAATCCTTTTTATAGGCATAGTGTCCTTTTTATTTATAAATTCATATATATGTGACGTTTATATCTATTTCCAGTTTTTATATAATGACTATGGTGTGTTTATTTGGCACTGATTTATTATTTATTTAATTATTTAAATAATTGTATTTTTAATTAAATTTATTTTATATTCAACTTTTAATTTATTTGGATTTGGGTTTATATACTTATTTCAATTTTAATTTAATATTTATTATACGTTATATTTAATCTTTTGACATTCGTGAATTATATAAAATAACATGATTTACGTATGAATTTTAAGATAACAAAGATTAAAAAAAAATCATTTCATATGATTGATTTTCAATACACAAATCTAACACGATAAGAAAACAATGTGAGCTATATTATGCTTAAATTAAAATTGCATTTAAAATGTTTGTCATAGCAAAGACTCCATCATATTAGCGCAATTTCTTCATCGAATCATTGGTTGCAGAAGTCGATCAGATGCATCCCTTTGGATTTTGTTCTACTCAATTACTACAACACAAAATGAAAAGAAAGCAAGTAGTTAATCTTAACAGGAATATGTTGAAATGCAAAAAAGCATAATAAACAATTACCATACCTGACAAAGAAACGCTAACAATCTCCCTATTGAAGTTGTATAAACAATTATGCATAAGCACTATGAATTTTAGGATAAGTTAGCATAACTTAGATGAAATATTTTTATTCGATGATCATATGCTTGCTTCCTTAATATTATAGTTCACAGCATTGATACCTTGCATAAGAATGTTATACAGATATAAATACAGTGCAGAGAAGAACACAAATGGTTAAATATAAAAGTGTTAGCAACACACTATCTAACACACTCTTTTTTATTAGTTAAAAATTATTGAAAACTGAAAAATCATAAGAGAGAATTATTAAATAAGATGTGGAGCTCACAAAATTTTACAATTTTTAATAAATTTTAACCAATAAAAAGAATGTGTTCAAAGAGAGTGTCAAAGAGTATGTTCCTATCATTTCTCTAAATATAATAATGGCCATTGTTGTATAATGTTATTTACAATCTTTGGAAGATATCATTGTCCACACAACATTCACAATATTGGACCTTCGACATTCTATTGCATAAGCAAAAATTCCCATAAAATATCAAACAATAAATTTAACAGCAACAAAACTATAGATATTGTAATTATCAAAAACATCAAGATTATGAAAAGTCCATCCATCGAGGAAATTAAAAATGTTCATAGAAAATTATGAAATCGTCCAAACAGGACAAGAAACACAACACAACATCCAAGGCAATTATAATCGTCCTTTGTAAATTAAAATTTCCCAACCACTTAAAAAATGGGCAAAAACGTAGCCTATTATCTTAAAATTGTTTCATCATGATTCAACTGAACAATAAATTCGGGAAGTATCATTCAAGTCAATAGTGAACTCAATTGTGTTGCCTCAAACTATTGGCTGCACAAAAAGTAGTCCATTTTTCTGTCAATTAGGCTTCTCTGCTTGATCTTCCTCAACCCATTTTGCATTTCAACACCCACATATCATCATCCACTTTAACTGCCTAAGTAGTCACGTTGTGTTTCATAACCTCCTTCACCATCCTTGCATGCTAGTTTTGTAGTTCAAGAGAAAAGAATAAGTTAAGTAATAAGCACTTCCTACAAAACATGAATGATATTTACTTTAAAGCTAACGTAAGAAGAAGGAAAACTTACTATTTGGGCTGATAAAGATGTAGAGCTTTGTTTAGGTTTTTCTAGAGGATGAACATGCAAAATCTTCCATCTACTGAACCAAAAAAAATGTTGAAATCAACAATAACAACTTTGAAATTTTACACAAATGAAAGTGTAGATATTCTCCAAAATTGGTCGCAAACATATAACAGATGAAATATATCAAAAAATTATAATTAGAATAAGTCAGACCTTTCAATTGTTTTCTTGTTTAATAGAAATAAATAAAGATAGAGTGAAAAAAGTTAGAAAATGAGTGATGAGTCATAGTTTTAGTTTGCAAAAGCGATCTATAAAGCAATGATTAGGACTATTACAAAGCGTAAGTCATAATTATAGACATGTTGACAGAATAGAACTATTTGAAAGTGTGAGTCATAATTTCTACCTAATTCTTCCTTTTAGAGTATGTTTGGTAGAAAGGAAAGAAATAAAAAGAAAAGAAGGGAAGAGACAAGAAAAGAAGAGAAAAAATAGATGAAAAATAAAGTGGAAGTTAAGGTTGTTTGATTGAAGAAAAATATAAAAAAAGTTAACTTTTTTAGATTATTTTTTATTTTAATTATTGTTATTATTATTAATTTTTATTAATATTATCTTTATTATTAATAATAAAAATTATTTTTATTTTTTATTAATATTTTTATTAATAATAATAATATTATTATTATTATATAATAAAAACATGAAGAAGAGCAGCAAATCAAAACAAAGAAAATGGAGATCGAAAAAAAAAAGGAAAGTTGGAAATCGATTTAATGGATGTGTAACTTGGCATTTTGAAGAAGAGAGGACGTGAAGCACAATAATTTTTGTCATTTCTTCGATGTTTTGCAAAGAAATTTTTAATAGTGGGTCTCACATATATTTTCAAATTTTTTTTTGCTTTTCTACGCTACCAAACCGACGGAGTACAATAATTTTGCTGCTCTTTTCTTCTCTTCCAAGCTATTTTTTCGATACCAAACCGGCCCTTAAGGTGTATTAGGAACAGTTATAAAAATTAAATTAATTTAACAATTAATTATATATAATTTATTATTATTATTATTATAGTTGATTATAATTAAAATCAGTTTTTGTTTGATAAGTCTGTTGAAAAGTGATTTTAAGATAATTAATTTTGTTTAGATACAAAAAAAATAGCTTTTATATAGTAAATTATGAAAAATGATATGAAGCTGTTGAAAAAAAACTAAAAGAGAAAAAAAAATTGTTGAGAAATTTGGAATAATTTGGGGATATTTTTTTAAGAGAAAAATTGTTAAAAAATAATCTTAAGATTCAAATGTTCATATGCATAAACATAACTTAATTTTTTTTAAAAATTATTACAAATTTCAATTGATATCTCAAATATACTGATTATATTTCAAACAGATTTTTTTCTAAAATAAATAGCTAAAATCTAATAACTCAGCTGTCTCATACACACTCTTACTATACACATGTGAAAGATTGACAGCAACAGTACTGAAACAGTATATTGGAAAGGACCAAAAATCACTTATCCATGTTTTACTTAATTAATTCACCAATTAATTGTATATGATTGTGAGATTTTGTCATTTCAACAGATAGAAGACATACTGATTTGTCCCAACGGCATATGATTGATATTCATAAAAGGCAACCACCACATGTTTGATTAATTGTGGAAAAGGTTTCGGTAACAATTGTCAGTTTGAACAATACTATTAAAAATCTAAAATAAGTAAAAAGAAATTTACTATTTTAGCCTAGTTTAAGCGGAAAATAATGTTCCTAGGGCAGACCCAAAAAATTATATATATATATATAAAAGACATAAATTATATAATATGACTTTTCATGTGAATATATCTATATATAAAAAATTGTTATTAACTGAAAAGTAATTATATTTTGTATCACCACTTTTAAAACTCTATATATAAAAATCTATATCTAAATAAAAAATCTATTTTGCATCACCTCTTTTAAAATATGTTTTAGAAAATAAAAATTAAATCTAAAAATGGAAGATTTTAAAACAAAAAATAAAAAAAAAGTCATATAGCATTTTACGTCTTTAGTTAAAAACTTTGAAGAAAATAAAAGAAGAAGTCGTATAGATTTGACAAGTTATGATTTTTTTTATTATTATTATTATTATTTGGAGAAGGACAATATATTACAATGACTAAAATAAATTAACAGGGACCAAAATTAAAAAAAAAATAACGAAGACTATTTTAAAAAAAATAATTTTACAAGAACCAAAATCAAAAAAATAATATTTTACACGAACTAAAAACATATGTAAATCTTTTGAAAAAATATAACTCGGAGTCATTTCACCAATAACTTATTTGAGGAAGAAGACCCCAACACCTCTATTGATTGACAAGTCGTGATTATTAAATCATGCATTAGAAATTCTATCCATCACAATTTGACAAAATCATGCGTTAAGAAATTAAAAAAGGGAAGTCGTGTCCAATTTATGACTTTATTAAAAAAAAGTCATATATAAAAGTAAGACTTTAGGAAAAATTAATTAAAAATATAAAAATAAAAGTTGTGTTCATTTTCACGACTTTAGTAAAAAAATAAAAAATATATATATTTAATTGCTAAAGTCTTAAATGTAGTTAAGACTTCTATTAGAAGTTGTATGTTGTATCTCTCACTTACAACTTACCTTATTTTAGGTAATTTTTTTAAAATGTGTCCCATTTCAGTTATTATAAAAGAAAATTACCCTCGATGGTTAAAAAACTATAAGAGTGTATCTGGTAGAAAAAAAAAAATAGGTAAAAAAAAATGAAAATAGAAAAGAGAGAAACAGAGTGAATAAAAATATGTGAGAAATAAAATGAAAATAGAGGTATTTAGTTTTAAAAAAATAGGAAAAAATAGGAGAAAGAAAAATTAAAAAAATTGAAATCTATTTTTAAGTTAAATAATTGATTATGAAGAATTCATAATCAATTATGAATTCTTTATAATCGATTATGAATCGTAAAAAAGTTATGATCACTTGTTAAGTAGCACTAATCGGTTATGCTTCATTGATAATCGATTGCCAGTGCTATCAAACATGCTTATTATGTAATTTTCGCACATATAAGCTATTTTCACACAATTAAGAAATCCAAACTTTTCATTTTATATTTATTTCTTCTCTCTCTCTTATTTCTATGCTACTTGTTACTCCCAAACGAACTGTAACAGATGGTGACGGGTCTTGGCATCTTATGCTCTGCCTCATCTCTATTTTTTATATTATATATATTTCTCTTTGCTGATTTAAAAAAAAAAAAGGGAACTTGGGGCATGCTTCAGAAAGGTTAAAAAGGAAAATTAATAGAAGTTATTTTGTAAAAATGATGGGATATGTTTCTAAAAAATTAGAGGACAAAATTTGATGATAATCATAAACTGGGATTGTTTAACTTACTCCAAATAAAAATGAGATTAAACAACCCCATCAAAGATAATTAGTGAAATTCTCTATGTATTTAAAGATGGTTAGTACAACATGAAAAATTACACTAATCATCTTTGATAGAGTTGTTTAACTCTATTTTTACTTGAGGTAAGTTAGACAACTCTTCATAAATTATTTATTTCATATTGAAAAAATTGAAAAAACTGATATTAACATCATCAATCATTAAATTACTTTTTCAAAACCAATTATCCAAACACATCCGAATTTTTAGAAAATTCCCACCTTACCCTTATTTCTTAGCTTATGATCGACCAATTTTGCAAGTATATATATCTGTCTCTCCTGACTTCAAAAACCATTCATTTGAGCTAATAATTTTGCAACTATATTACTGCCTTTACTTGGCTTCCGTCGCAAAAGGTAAATAGCATATTGAGCTGTCATACTAAAAGCAAGCGAAGGTACGTACAAGATTTTATCATCCTAATGAATTATTTGTTTGTGTGTGCATTTAATTCTTATGAATTGACTTTACTAATTATGGAGCTTGATGCAATACTTTAAAGGGTAGAATTTAAGTGTTAACTACATTACTTACATATGATGTTAAGGAGAGGAGTCACCTCACTACATAATAAATTTAAACTGTTCTAAAAAGAAAATAAATTTCCTTTGAATGAAATAGAAAAAAGAAATAAAAGTGAAAAAAAATAAGTTCATGCCAGGACATCTAGCTAGAATTGTTAAAATTATGTAACCCTATAACCCGAGTCTGGATCTGCTAATCTTACTTTTCATGTTGGGAGTATTGCAATAACCCGTGATAGGATATGAAAGCCATATAGTAAATGGTCTATATAGCAACACCTACTGTTAAGGGGGACAAAAAATTTGGGGGGCAGCTCACTTTCAATAGTTCTACCTTTGAATCTTACCTTATGACTAATTAGACTACGTTTGTTACATTAATTAAATTGCATATACCTTTTATTTAATATATATATAAATAGAAAAAGAAAGAAAAATATCAAATAATTAGAATTTTGTCACAACCCATGACAATTTTAATAATTTTCTCTTGATTATGGAAGCATTATTTTTACTATTTTAGTTAACCTTTAAACGAGTCTTGATGAATTTTAATCAAATTCTATCTATTTTTTTTCCTAACAGTGTAACCTTTTTTATATGTGTACAGTAAAACTTTGTGCAAATTATTTAAACCCTCTACCACTAGACTAACTCAAATTAGTGTAACTTTACTCAAATAGAAATTACTGTTTTTGTTGGGTTATCTAGGGCAATTCCACAATAGGAGAGGTTGACCTTTGTACCTAGCTCTTACTTTAAAGAGGGGATAGGTGCTCAATAAAAAGAATACACCTTTTATTTATTTCACAGAAAGGTTATAACACATTCACTAATATATTTTTTTAACATATTTATTTTTATTAGATGAAATTTATGTCCGTCTCGTTTAATTATATATATAGATTCCTCTACTTAATGAGTCTCATTTTTTATTTTAATAAGGCTTACCTAAAAATAATAAAAATTGTGTCAAAATAAGTATGTTGGAGAATATATATATATATATATATATATATATATATATATATATATATATATATATATATATATATATATATATATCTTTGGCACTAAGAAGAGCGAAGAGTGATCATCGATGCAAAAAAGATGAGGCACGAACAATGAGCAGATCTTGGCAGGCTTCCAGTGGGAGGAACAAATAAATGAATCAAATACACACCAGTAGGGATGTCAATGAGGTACGGCTGGGCGGGCATAGGTAGTAGCTACCCACTACCTGCCTCGCTAAATAAAGCCCGTACCCGCCTCGTTACTAGCACGGGTACCCGTCAAGCGGATACCTACGGATATTAAAAATATCCACGAGTATCTGTGGATATTCGCGAATGATTCCTAACATGTAAAAAAAAAAACAAATTTATTTTGTGTGTTGTGGACAATCATAAAGTGTTGCAAATATCACTTTGAATTTATATTAAATTTATAAATTAAAGAGTTATTATATAAGATTTCTCCCAAACAATCATTTTGAAAATTTTGGATAAATTTTATATAATTTATCTTTATTAATATATAAGGATATTTAAGTAAATATATAATTGCTAGTAGCTGGTACCCGCGAGTATAGGATACCATGATACCCGTACCCGCCTCATTAATAAATGAGTAACAGGTATACCTATTTAGAATATCTGTGAGTACACATTTAAAGCATCCATTTCTACTTGTGACGGATTTTATCCACAATATCCATAGGCATGGATTTTTTTGCCATCCCTACATGTAACACCCATTTAATTTTAAATATAATTTATATTAATTTAGTTATTAAGTTTAAGTAAATAAAATGTGTGTAAAATTTTTCCAGTTTTAAAAAAAATTCCAAACTTAACAGAATTTGGAAATGGTAATAAAATATGAAAGATATATACATATATTTCATAAAACTGTACATCATGGTTTAAGTAATACATAACAGTTAGAAACAAAAGTACATCGAAATACATATACTACCTAGCCCACTATATACATCAAAAGAAATCCTATACAGAGCAGTATTTATCTACCCTATCCCTTATACAAAAAGAAAATATTATAGGTCTTCAGGTCCTCCTTCGTTGAGACATTATCTATCTCGTACTCAGCATCACGGAGCGTTAATGTCGTCTTCAATAATCACGACCAATCATACACAAAAGAAAATAATGGAGTGAGGTGTTTTGTTCTAAAATCACTTTTACATGTGCGGTAGGAAATCTACCATAAAACAAAGACAAAACACAACTGACAACACAAGAGATCCTAAGATTCATTCTAAGTTGTATCCGACTACCCTTGACTAGGTATGGATCCATACTTCCCATTAGTGGGTAATAGTTCTCAACAGAACCTGGGAAGTGACTGGGAGTACATATACCTCTCTCAACACCATCACATGGTACAGTCCCCGTCATCATTGAAGAACAAAATAACAATTTAGGATATCCATTTATAGAAGTATACTCTCAAACCAATCTTGGAATGCTGAGCAGTTGTCGGGGTTATCGAGTTTGGTCAGGCGAATATCCCAGCTCAAGGGGGCTACCCTGGCCATTAGGACCTTCACCACTCGATGCCTACCCCCAAGACCTCCGCAAGTGGGTCCCTGCCTTTCATTCCTCAGCGTACCAAACTGTGGCTTCCCTAGCAGGGTGCCATGTCACTACATGTCACTTGCTTTACATTACTCACTAAACTATCAATTCCTAACTTCTCAAGCAGAGGTTTCCCTGGTCTCATTTAACTTGAGCACCAGTACAATCAACATTTCTGCCTTATTTTGCAGAAATTGCACAATACCAGAATTTTAACAGAATAACGACATAGCAATTATAGTATAATTACTAAAATTTTGGCAGAATAACAACTAAATAAATACATTTTAATTTTCTAAAATTGAGCAGAGTAACAGCTTAGCAAGCGCATTTTAATTTTCTAAAATTGAACAGAGTAACAGCTTAGCAAGTATAATTTAATAATTAAAATTTGAGCAGAGTAACAATTTAGCAAGCGCATTTTAATTTTCTAAAATTGAACGGAGTAACAGCTTAGTAAAAATTAAAGTTTAACTTTAAACAATAATAACAATACTAAAATTTAAGCCTAAACGGGTTTAGGGGAAAACCCTTCCTACCAACATGCAAAGTGACAGTAATTTAGAACCAACCCCACTCCCCCCATTACCTCTAAGATAGTTGATGAAGAGGATGGAATTGTTGGTGCAAAGCTTCTAAGAGGAGAAATTCTACTAGTTGAAAACTAGCAAAATTTTAACATAAAAACTAGATAAAAAATATTTTAGAGAGAGAAAACTTTAGAAAGAGAAGCTCTCTAGCTTGGGAGAGGAAAGGATGAGTGAAAATCTGAAAACTTTGAGGCCTATTTATAGAAGAAGGAGGGGGGTTAGGTGTCCAAATATTTACATCATCCATTATGTCACCATTATGTCATAAATCTAATTTTTATTTATTTTTAATCCAATTTAGGGACACATATCTCAAATAGGTGGTGAATCACCTATTTTAGGGTTGGGACGTGCTCCACCAGCTGTCCTAAGCCTCCATGTGTCAAATTTTATTTGTAGGTGAATTAACCGGTACCGACAAAAATGCCTAAACTTGAAAAATTTAGCTTTTAATATCAAAATAATGTATTTTAATGCAAAACTGGATAAATACATTAATTTTCATCAAAAATAAATTTCTAATAATAAATTTTAATTTTTATTAATTTGTTTCAAATTATATGTTTTTATTTTATATTTTTAAGCTAGAAAATTCATAGAAAATCCATTTTAATTCAATAAATACCAAAATTTGTATCAAAATTCTAAAATTAAATATTTTACCTATAATTAAACTAAAATTACTATTTTCACCCTTTTTGAATGTCAAACCAGTACTGGCTGGCTTATTAGACACGCAAGGGCATTTTGGTCATTTTACACAGAAATTCCAGAAAATTCCCAAAAATTCAAAAAATTATATTTTAATATATATGACATAATTCCAAGCTCAAATTGACATTTTAATGTCAATTGAGTCTTTTCCTCATGTCAGTTCTTAATGTTGAGAAATAGGGATAAAATTGTCATTTTCTAATTTCTCTAGGCTCCGGCTTGGAAAAATTATTAAAAATCATGATTAAATAGCTCTTGAGATTTTGAGAAAAATGGCGGGAGTCAGAATTTTAAAATTCATTTCCGATTTTTCAGAATTGTATATGAAAAAACAGTGGAAGAATTAAAATGGGATTATTATATTTTTCACTACTTTTTTCTCAAAATAAATTTTTTATAATGAGAGATACTTAATATAAAATTTTCAAAATATTTTGAGGTCAAAAAGTCTCCGATTGGTTCCAACAGTCAACTAGGGATATTTTTGTCATTTTACAAAAATTATCTCAATAAATTCTAGAAAAATTTCTAAAATTATTATTAATTGTTCTAAATACATTGATGACTTAAAAACAATTTTTAAACATACAGAATAATTTAATATACAAAAGTAGGGGTGTTACACTACACACAAGAATGAGAGAGATCCAGAGGCTATACAGGTGTAGGACTATACTATCGAAGATAGCTTAAAGGAATTAATAAGTGCTACCTATATCAACATGATGCGTTTACTTTTCGGTAGTCTATTACTTAAGAACTCCATAGTTAAGCATACTTGGCTTGAAACAATTCTGGAATGAAAAGTTTCCTAAGAAGTATGTGAGTGAGGGCAAAATATGCTGAAATGTCTTTTGTTGGTTTATGGGGATAGTTGTCAATCCTGAAAGCGGCCAAGCTTTACAAAGTGGTATCAAAGCTAATTGTCAATGTCTTGGAAAGGGCTACCAACGGAGGGTTCTGATAGATGGAGGTTCTGATCAACGAAGAAGTTGAGTGAAGTGTCAACGAGTGAAGTGTCATATATATATGCATTAGCTAACCTCATGGACTTAATTGATCAAGTCCCGAAGATATCGATGGCTTTAGACAAAAAGAAAATGATAACCTATATGTAATATCCATATATAATCACGTATCTTTTTCATTTTGTGATAGACGTGTAGTGAGTTTCTATATCAAATCAAATTAATAGTACTCCTTTTTAATTAGTTAGTCGGTGATATAATAATTTTACCTTCTTTAATTTGTTTAAGAAACATTCAAATACTTCAATTAATGATGAGCATAATGCAATATTTTCAAATTACTTACTTTTTCATCAATTAAATCCATGTTTGAATATTTTTAAAATTGAAAGTTTCAAAAACTTATATTTTTGTATTATAATTTACATTTTTATTACTGAAAATTAATCTTCTATGAATTAAGCTAAATTTTCTTAATTTTTATTTAAATATTTTCATATTTTACTTATATTATAAGTATCTGTTTAATACAGATCGAAAATAGTTCACTTCAGTCTCATTTTTTTTTCATAAAAAATGATTTTATATTTTTTAAAGATTCTCTAATTAAAGAATAGGATAATTTTGTATTATTTTGAAAATAAAAACTATTGTAATATAAGTTAGATTAATTACACAACTACTCATAAATGTAAGTGGTATATTTAATATACAATTAGGGCAGCTTTTACAGCTATGAAATTAAAATTAATGATTTTGTTTTAAAGTCTTGAATGGAAGCAGCGACGGAGAAATTTCTTTGAGAAGGAATAATTAAGTAGAATACTAGTTTAAAAAAACATTCCAATCACCAGTGGTTTTAATCTTTAATAAGAAAAGAAAGGATTAAATGAACGGAATAAGTCTAATTTGATTTTCTCTTCTTTACGTATCATTATTAAAAGGGTAAAATGTATTTTAGATCTTTTAAGATTTGATGAAAATTGATCTTAGTCTCTATATTAATTTTAAAAATGGTAGTTTTAGTCTTCATAATTTTTGAAATGTGATGGATTTTCTTTTTAACTTTATGCTTTATTTTGATCTAACCAGAGACCAAATTCACCACATTTCGAAAAGATACAAAATTAAAGGACCAAAACTATCATTTTTAAAATTCAGGGACTAAAATCAATTTATCCAGATTTGATGTACCTAAAACAAATTTTACCTTATTAAAAACATAAATGTCATTCTGGCAGTACTTCATGTAAATTTGGTTGCACAACATAACAAAATAAAATTTAATCATTTTAAACCAGTTAACCCTACATGCAATTAATTACGCTGAGTGCAGTATAGATCTGACATGCAAGTACTTGTTAATTTCCTTGATGCTAGGAGAGATCAGTTACGATGAACGTTCAAATTGAATCCATAGAAGAGATGAAATGGTGGACAAAAGTTATAAAAAGCGTAACGAAATGGTGGACAGAGGTGATAAAAAGTGTAAGGAATTGGCTGGAACTCGAAAAAAAGGATGAATGGTTGAAGGAGATGAGGGGGATGCTAAGTTTGGTGGCTACCGTAATCGCAACTATGACCTTTCAAAGTGCTATTAATCCACCAGGTGGAGTTAGGCCCGCAGATGAGAATGGATTTCTCAAATGTAACCAGACAGCTACGAATCCATGCCCCGGAGAAGCTGTCCTAGCTATTGTTAAAAAAGACATTTATACGAGATTCCTTTATTGTAACACTATATGTTTCGTTTCATCTTCAGCTGTTTGTCTCTTGCTTGTAAGTGGACTCCCTCTGGATAACCGATTTATCACCTGGCTTTTCTCAATAGGCATGTGCATCACCCTCACTAGCCTCACTCTTACCTATTTGTTTGGTGCGCGACTGGTCACCCCGAATGACCTTTGGGATCCACTCATCTCCATGTTTGGACTAGTTATTTTTATTTGGATGATACTGCTAGGACTCATCGCACTTTGTCTTTGCCTCAAGCTAATTGTTTGGATTGTGACTAAATATTGGAGACGTAAACGACGAGATTCAACTTAGTTCTGCTCATCCATCCGGCCATCGCAACTCAAACTACCTTACTTGTGGACTACTTTACGTTCTACCTTGTTATGCAATATTAATCATAAATAAATAAATGTCTTTCCGTGTACATCTCATGGTAGATTTGAATTTTCAACTGTTATTGTGTATAATGGTTTGTTAGGCATATAATAATTTTGTAGTTTTGAACTTTGTACTTTGTCTAGGGATTTTTCGTCCTTCATATTTGTATTAAAATATATGTTATACATATAAAATATATATAATTTATTTTTAAAAAAAATTCTTCTAACTAGTGTGTAAAAAATACTGCTTTAAAGAACACATAATATATATTATTAAATATTTTTAATTTCTTTGGGAAGATATGCTAAATGTCTACCTTATTTTGCAGTGGATTGAGGTGGAGAAAAGAAAGAAACAAAAAGAAAAAAAAATAGAAAGAAAAAGTAATAATAATAAAGGAAAAAAGGGATAGAATAAAAATGAAATAAAAATGAGGGGAAAAAGAAAGGGGATGTATAGGTTTAATTATCAAGTTGAATATAAGATAATTTTACGGTGTGTTTGGTAGAGATAAATTTGTGTGGAAATGAAAAGGAAATGATAGAAATAGAACAGTGAAAATAAGTTTGGTTGTTTGGTGGAGATGAGTTTATGAGGAAAGAAATGAAAAGGTGGTTGGAGGTCGCTAGGATGTACAAAAATAAAGCAGAGAGTGGAGCTATGTTTACATTTTTTGTTTTTTTTTTTTTTTTTTGCAATTAAAAACTGTCAGACGAAAGTGTTATTTTGTGGCTTTTTTTTTTGCATTTTTTGACAATTAAAAACCATCAAAAACATAAAAAATCAATTTTCAGCACTTAATAATCGATTATGATGCCCAAAAATCGATTTTTAGCACATGATAATCAATTATTTCGATGCACAATCAACTTTTATAATAATTTTTTACTCTTTTTCTTATTTCTTTTTTTTATTTCTCTCAAACCAAACACCTCTATTTTTATTTTATTTCTCACATATTTTCATTTACCTATTTCTTTTTTCTCTATTTCCATCCACCATATTTCTCATTTATTTATTTCCCTCTTACCAAAAACACCCTTATCCCTCGTTTGGTGGCACAGAAATGGCCAAGAAATACCATGGAGAAGAGAGAAATACACTTTATTTTGAAAATCTCTTTAGTTTGGTAGAGAGAAAATATAGTAGAGAAGTTTAAAAAATTGGTGGGTTTCACTAGTTATTTCTATTCTATTTTTCACCTATTTATCTTTTTTCTATTTCTTATTTATTTCTCTAAAACCAAACATCTTTATATCAACTTTATTTCTCACTCATTTCTATTCACCTTTTCTATTTCCATCTACCTTATTTTTTATCTATTTCTTTCCTTCTTACCAAATGAACCCTTAGGGTGTGTTTGGTAGGAAGGAAAAAAATAGGTGAGAAATAGGGTGAATGAAAATAGAAAACGTGAATGAAAATATATGAGCAATAGAGTAAAAATAAAAGTGTTTGGTTTAAGAAAAATAGATAAAAAAAATCAGAGAAAGATAAATAGGTGATCAATGAAAATAGGTGAGAAATGAAGTAAAAATATCTAATGCAGCCCACTAATTTTTTAAACTTCTCCACTATATTTCTCATGTACTAAACCATAAAAATTTTCAAAATTTTAAATATTTCTTTGCTCTCCATACTATTTCCTTGCTATTTCTTAGTTACCGACCACAGTGTTAGAGAGGATCTGATAATGTAGTTTGAGAAATTAATGGTACCTGACGATAAGTGGGGATGGGTTCTTAGTAGTTGCGAGGAAAGGTAAGTCGACACGACAATGCAAAGTTTGGTTTTGTTAGCTGGAACTTACCATTTGTACATCGAGGTGAAAACAGCAGGAATGAATTTGCAAAAAAAGAAAAGATCAAATTTTGAAATCTTTCCATTGTTTGTTAATGCCAAAGTACAAGGGGTAAAGAAAAATTTATGTGATTACCGAGCACGTGAATCAACTGGTGTAGAATTGTTTCAGTTCAATTGGTCGTCTCGAGTTCGAATCCTTGGTATATAGTTGTGCTAAATACTCAAAAGAAAAGTCTTGTCACCCATAGTGATTTTATCCAACTCGAACAAGATTGTCTTCAATAAAAAAATACCTACAATCTATACCAAAAAAAAAAAAAGAAAAATTTGTGAGTCTCACATAAAAAGTGTTTCTTTCCAAATTGAAAAGAAAAAAGAATAAAAAAAAAAAAGCTTTTGAAAATGTATAAGACACAAATACTCTTATTTATATTACATCTCAATTTTTATTCAAGATATTTATATCATTTTACACACTTTTTTTTTTCGCTTTCTAAACAACTAACTTAGAGGAAAGAAAACATCTTTCTTTCTTTTCATTTTTCTTTTACCAAACAACTTAAACAATAATCTCATTTTTCACTTTTTTCTTCCTTCCTTCCTTCCTTTTCTTTCCTTTCACTTTCATTCTTCAACCAAACATAACATTAAATCTTATACAATATTGACTACTCCAATCGGTTTAGTAACATTTTCATTCGTGGTGTCAAAAATAAATATGAAAAATTATAATTATTCATTTATTCTATTTTATTTCATTTCTATTTCATTTTCTTTTCTTCTTTTTTATCCTATTGCTTGTCACATTTATTATTTTCTCTCTCTATCTTTTTTTTTTATTTATATCTCTCTTTTTTTCTACCTCAATCTACTATATTTTGAGATTGAAGTTTATCATGACCCAATAAATATAGAGAACTTTTTCGTAAAATGAGAGTGCTTATTGTAACTATTGATGTAGTTTCTCCCTTATCAGAGTCGTATGCAATTAAGGATATATGTGGCTAGCTCAAATGAATCTATACTTAAGTAACCAAAACTTTAACATCATTTATCGGATGACTTATGAAAAACTCACAACCCAATGTAAGTGGTGATCACACACTATTAAATAATCTAACTTGATAAGTCTTAATTAACTTAAAATTCTAAACCAAAATAGTAAACAATAATATTAATTGATAAATCTTATATTTCAAAGAAATTTTACATAAAAATCGTCAAAATGCCAAATATGGACCAGCTGATCGATACATACCATTCACTTGTTTTGATTACTTACTTAGCCAGCTGATATGTGAACCATTTTCTCGAGTTTAAGTTTAACCCAATTTTAAGATATGGAACTTGATTGTGACCCATGTGGTAATTTTGTGACCCTTAAATCACATTGACCCAAACCCGAAGTTCTATTTAGTGGAAGGATCATATATAAAAAACACCTCACCTTTGTTAATTGTTATTATAATTTGAATAAACTTTATCTCGTACTACATTGTGGCGAAATTAATTTGTGCGACACTAATCACGTTTGCCCCGAAGGATTTGTATTAAGATTCACAGAAGATACGAAGCCTTTGCTTTTCTGATTTGATTAGATTCTCGTAGTGTATCCCAACATATATAGAATAGCAGTAGAAAAGAGATGGAGGGAAGGTCATAGCTGCGATTACTGTAGCCACCAAACTTAGCATCCCCCTCATGTCCTTCAACCATTTATCCTATTCTTGTGTGCCAGCCAACCCTTTCCATTTTTTTAAAACTTTTCTACGCTCTTTCATCTATTCTCTGGACTCACTTTGATCGTTCACCGTAACTGATCTCTCCTAGCTTCAAGAAAATTAACAAGTACTTGCGTGTCAGATGTGGAAGCGTAATTAATTACATATAGGGTTAATTGGTTTAAATTAAACTTCATTTTGTTATTTTGTGCAACCAAATTTACATGAAGTACTGCCAGAATCACATTATATTTTTAATAATGATACTAATTAAAGAAGAGAAAATCAAATTAAACTTATTCCGTTCATTTAATCCTTTATTTTCTTATTAAGGATTAAAATCATTGGTGATTGGAATGTCTTTTTAAACTTGTATTCTACTTAATTATTCCTTCTCAAAGAAAATTTCTCCGCTGCTGCCTCCATTCAAGACTTTAAAAGAAAATCATTTCGTTTCTAGCTGTCCCTAATAGGATATTAAATATACCACTTACATTTATGACTTGTTGTGTTAAACTAACTTATATTACAATAGATTTTATTTTCAAAATAAAACAAAATTATCTAAATCTTTAATTATAGGATCTTTAAAAAGTATAAAATCAATTTTTATGAAACAAAAATGAGATTGAAACTAGTAAGTATTCTTAATCGGTATTAAACAGATACTTATAGAGTCACTAATTTAATTCTTGAAATTGTAATGTTCGATTAAATTGGTCCCTGAATTTAATAAAATAATAAAATAGTATTTGAAATTATAAATTATCAACCAATTTAATTTATAAAATTATAATGGATAGTCAAATTGATCCCTGCAATTAAAAAAAGGTTAAATGATTCCTAAAATATTAAATCATCAATCAATTTAGCCCATTTATTATTATATGGTTTCATTTAATATCATTAAAAATGTTGAATTGACACGTTAAGTGCCTAAATGACAACCAACTAGGCACACATACGTGGTTGCCACATCACAAGGATGAAAATAACCAAAATATTGGTGAGATAATAATTAATTTTTTCCTTCCTTATGTCTTTGTTTTTCCTCCACTCATAATTTGCATTAGTCTTCTAATCTACCAATTGAAGAAATGCCACCATATTAACTCCTAAAATCAAGTTGTGTGAATCATGCATAATTAATCAGAGAGACTCATCCTTTTTAACAACACTAGAAAGGTTGGTTTAATTATGCATGTTCCACACAACTTGATTTTAGAAGTTACTATGGTGACATTTTCTCAATGGGTATATCAGAAGATTAATTACCACATTTACTGAATAGGTAGATCAAAAGACTAATGCAAAAACTAATGGGCAAAAGAAGAACAAAGATGTTGGGAAGAGAAAAATAGATCATTATCCACCAATATTTCAATCATTTTCATCCTTGTAACATGACATTCACGTATGTGTGCTTAGTTAGCAATCACTTAGACACTTAATATGCCAATTCAACCTTTTTAACAACATTAGATGACACCAACTAATAATAGAGAGATTAAACTGATTGATAATTTATAATTTCAAGAACTATTTTGCCATTTTTTAATTTAATTGTGAATTGAATATTCAATCACTAAAGAAATTGGCTAAATTACATTTTTGGTCAACCTATAATTTTCAATTAGCGATTTTGATTCCTCTATTTTTAATTTCACTATTTTAGTCCTCCAATGTTTAAAAAGCTACAATTTTGATCTCCTTATTTCTAATTCTGTATTTCAGACTAACATGACTGTTTGCGTGTTTGGAATACATAATTTCACGTCAATCCACTAATCCAGAGAATAATTAATGCGGATTAGCTTCACTGTTCACGGTTGTAATCCACGTTAAACTTTAAATCCGCATTAAGAATAGGAAGATAACGTAGAAGTAACTCAGATATGCTTGTATTGATTCAGTCTGGAGGTAACCCAATGTGTACATACGTAATTTTCCACATCCAAAACGTGTTACCAGACAAGTCAACTGTAAACAATGGCTCCACGTCTAAACTGGAGTTACATAACTTTCACATTTTTACTATATTGATTTGACATGAAATTTTGAAAAGAAAAAAAATGTAGATACAATATTATAAGTATTGTTGGTGTTGTTTTTCAATCAAAATTAAAATTTTATCTCAAGAATATATATTGATATTTAATAAAATCTTCTATTACGTTAATTACTAAAATAAATCTCTAATTTTAAATAAAAAATAATACTAATAGTACTTATAATTATGCATGTAAATTCTATCTTTTTGAAAATACGTACATTGGGTGGCCGCGTAAGGGAGCTTAATTGCTGGTGGGCCTCCTAAGTCCTAAGGGGTGGCAATATGGCCTAACCGGAATCCGCATAACCCAACAAAATAGGTTGGGTTGGATTATATGGTTCAACCCTCCAACTTATATAACTTAACCCGTTTAACCTGTCAACCTGACGGGCCAAATGACGGGTTGAATTGGATTGGCCTGTCAGGTTACTTTTTTTTTTTTTTAAGTTGAGCCTTTGAATTGAAATTGTATTATAGTTTATGTAATATTTGATATTATAGTTTTTTTTATTTAAATATGTCATATGTTAAGTTCCAAGATAAGAAGACAAATTTTTGTGGTCATTAGAATTTAAAACAAATAAAAATTGTTACTTAAAATTTATGATAAATTGATCATTTTTTAAGTATTAAGTAGGCTTTTTTATTTATTAATTTTATAACATTTTTTCTCTTTTTTAATTTTATATTTAATCATAAAATCTGAAAAAAGTTTAAAACAAAAAAGATTAAATAATTTATAATTTTTTTTAATAGATTAACAAATCAATTCAACTCAACCCAACCCACTAACCCCAACCCAATCAAAAAGGTTCAATCCAACTCAACCCAACCTATTTTTTGACAGATTAAAAACAGATTGGGTTGAATTAACCTATTTTGACAGCCTTAAGTGACATCTTTGACTCTCTATACCATATTTCCTGATATATATAACCAACTGCACCGTGACGTTTCCGCATTAACATCACACCATCTGCCCGCGGGTGAGCGGTAGTGGTTGTCAATGCCCGACACCTCGAAAGTATACCAAATATGGCAGGGCACGGAGAATGGATGACATTATCATTCAATAAGATCTTAGTCTTTTAAAAAAAATTATTAATATAATATATTTTTAGAATCTCAAGTTTTATCTTATTTGAGAGGATCTGTTCCCGCTCCTATATATTTGGCTCTAATACTTTTTAGATATTTTTGCCCTTCTCGATGGAGATCAGCAGCTAGATAGTGATTTAGATTTAGGTAGTTTTTGGGCAAGCTTTTTTTTTTTTTTTCTTAAAAATAGAAGCTGAGCTAAATACTTTAAATATCAAAACTCCTAAAAAAAATAAGTGACTTGTTTTATTATTTTTTTTGAAGAAATTGAAAAAATTAGGAGCATTTATTTAAGTTGGCTCAAGGAGCTTTTTTGCTACTTTTTCGGAGCTTTTAAAGGGGTTTGCATTCGAATTCCATACCACCTCAAATATTACATTTTTTTTTTTATTGTGCTCCGAATATATACTTCTTTGAATGACGTATTAGTCCTGTGGTCGGATTGGGTAAACTCGTTTACTTCCACTGTTTTTATGTGATGCGTACATGTGAGATTTGCAGACCAGTTTTTGTGATACATACAAATTTGTTCTTAACACGTGAGATTAACAAATTTATTTTCTTGAAATTGATTTAACGAAACAAATCAAAAGAGTCTAACTTATCTTATATATATATATGATTAATAATTGATCTTTCTCAATCTCACATTTCAAGATTATTGTAGTTGATTTTTTTTATATCCTAAACGGGCTTTATTATATTACATTTTCTTTTAGGCTACGTTTAGATTGATGAAAGTGAGTTGAATGGAAAGGGATGGAATGGGAAGGTAACTTATTTCATTGTTTGAATTTTGCAAATTAGGATGGAACCATTAAAAAAGGATGGAATGAGATCCATTCCACTCTATTGTTTATACTTATTTTTCTTCCCTCCCAATTTGGGAGGAATGTGATGGAGTAAAAATTTTATATTACCTATTGACTATATTATCCATATTATTTTTTGCCCTTAATATCAATTCTTACTTCACGTCTCATCCTCTTCTTCTTCAGCACTAGTTGCCTACTTCACACCTCACCATCTTCTTCTCCAACTTTGCAAAAGTTGGTCTCTTTGCAAGTTTCGATTTGAAAGACTACTATATTCTTTTTTGTAGAAAAAAAAAACCATTCCTTTGAACGTTGGATGTGACAATTTGTAGGCTTTGACACTTTCTTTTACGTAACAAATAAAAGAACTGTATCATTTGAAAGTCTCTCAATTATGTAAAAGAAAAACTGTATTTGTTTCAATTGTCGATGCCTGATGTGGTTGATAAAAATATTTTCTTAAATTATTTTTTTTGCAAAATGTAATTTTATTTTAAAACTACCTTTTTAAAGTAAAGATATAAAATAAATAAAATATAAAATATTTTGAAATAAGGATAATATGATAATTAAAAAATTATAACTCTTTTCGTTCCATCCTTTCTCCAAACAATGGAATAGATTATTTGTTCCATTCCATTATGAAATATCCAAACAATAGAATGACACTTTTATTTCATTCCATTCCAGTCCATTCCATTCCATTATCTACCACCAATCCAAACGTAGCCTTAGGCAAATGCTAACCAGTGGCCTTAAAGCACTATTTAAGAAATAAAAAATAAAAAGTTTTCATTAAAAAAAATGTCATTAATACACATCTACTGTGATTTTCAATTCATTTCTAATGTGATCTCTAATAAAAACTTTCTATTTTGAATACATCAACCAATATCCTAAGGGCACTCGTTAGAGTGACCCTTTCTTTTATTGTCAAAATTTATAAATAACTTATTTTTATTTAATTTTGTCCTGAATGATATTTTTATCTTGAATGAAATTTTTAATCTATGAAAAATTATTTTTATTAAGATAGTAAGTGTTGATTTGACTATTCAAAATAAGCTTTTATTTATTAATTTCTCCAAAATTATTATAATTGTTATTTCTTAAATTGATTTTATCGATCCTTATATTATTATAAATTAATATATGCTAATTTTAAATAAAATCAGCAATATTTGAAAAATATTTAACCAAACAGTTTTAGCTTAAAAGTAGTTTTTAAGGTAAAAAAAAAAATAAAAATATATCAAACAACTTTAACTTAACTTTTAAAGCTCTTTTTTTCAACTTTAACTTAATTAAAAGTAACTTTTAAGTAAAAAAAAAAAAAGACCAAACAAACTCTTAGAAGAAAAAATCAATTGGGTTTTTTACCAAAATAATTCAAAAAAAAACATTATTTCCCAAACTATACTACCCCCAAACATTATTTTCTAATATACACCAAATTACTGTTTACTCTAAAAACACCCCCCGAGGAACCGACTTCTCACCCCCATTTTTCTTTTTTTTTTTAAACCCGTTGGGAATTTGGGTCCTCAAGACCTGACTTCTCAATGGGCTGTTTTTTTTTTTTTTTTACTTTTGTTAATTTTATTATTTTTGTTAAATATAAATTTAATTTAATTATTATTATAATTATGGGTTAAATAATATGGTTAAATAATACATTTAGCGGTTAATTAAAATAATTATACTTGACCAAAAATATTAAATATTAGATAATCGTATTAAACTAGTTGTTATATTTGGCAAATTAAAATAATTAATATGTTTAATTTTACTAATGTGGTAATTTTAGGAAAAAATGTAATTGTGGTTAAATAAGTAAATAATTTATAAAAAAAAAAACACAGGGAAGATTAAAATAATAATGAATTAAATTAATAAAAGTTACATAGGATTAAAAATCATTGGGGCTGCCTTGACGTTTCAGCACGGTTAGGACATTTATTTTTGGTATGTCCTGGTGTGTAACATGCTGAACATCATTTTGGTTGACCCCTTTCTCTGAGGTCCGTCTCAATACATATTCGAGTTGATTTCGGGCGTCCACTGATATTCCTGCGCATAGTGAGATTGTAGGACAATTCCCTGTCCGTCATATGTTGGCCATGACCCTTTATTAGGCAACATGTGGAACCTTCCGCTATAGACATTGGATACATACTCCAACGTGTACACCGGACTCACCTATTACATGTAGTCATGGTGAATTTGGTTACAAGCAACAACAACATGTGCACATGGGATGGGCAGTTTTTGGAACTTTCCACATTCACATTGTTATTGTTCCAATCTAACACTGAAATGCCTCGCAGGTCGCCCTTCTAATGGGTTAATCAACCCGTGCCACCCAGAATGTTGAACCGTCTTGATCAAAGTCCTTCACGTAGTGCGTGTTCACCTCTATTGTTGCATCTTGTATGACCTTGTTAAGAATCTCTGTATATTTTTTGCCAAAGTTTATCATCGCCATGGCTTCTCTCCCCCTTCTAACGAACAATTCATTACACCTAAAGTATGTTGCTTCAACCAATGCTGAAATGGGTAGGTTTCTTGTTTTTTTAAGTACTAAGTTGATTGCCTCCACGAGATTGGTGGGCATGTGTCCCCAACGTCGCCGTCCATCCCATACGATAGTCCATTTTGGCCTTGGGATTTCATCAAGCCATTGCGTGGCTTCTGGATGCACATGACGAAGATTGTTGTAGTAGTAGAAGAAGTTTTTCTCCGTCATGGCATATGCTGAGGAGTTGGAATGAAGGATTGTCAGTAATGTTATGATCAGAATATTAAAAAAAAAATTAACATGTATGCAATACGTACCCATATTTACAACTTTTTTTTTTATCAGCACTCTTGAAGTGTCTTATGAAATTTTATGCGATGTGTCGAAGGCAAAACACATGCACTGAATCTTGTTCTGTCCAACCACTCCTCCGTCGTGCATAAGCACTCTTTATCGCTTCATGCCTATCTGATATTAGGCATAGACCATGTTAGGGTGTGATGTACTTTCTTAAGTACTTAAGGAAGAAGAACCAAGCATCTGTTGTCTCCCCCTCAACTATGGCAAAGGCTATCGAAAGAATATGGTTGTTCCTATCTTGTGCAACTGCCACCAAAAGAGTACCTATGTACTTTCCATACAACCAAGTGTCATCGACCTAAACTATAGGCTTACAGTAGGAAAACCCATTGATGCATGGTTTAAAACTCCAAAAAAGACGATGGAAAATGTTAATGTCACCATCTTGGTTGTTACATGGCAGCGTCTGCATCCTAACAATCGTCCCAGGATTAGTCATTTGGATTACCTGGAGCAATTGTGGTAAATCCTTGTATGACTGCTCCCAATTGCCATAGATTGTTTATATAGCCTTTTGCTTTCCCAGCCACGCTTTTTTGTAGGAGGTGGTCAACTACTTAGTTGTTTTTATGTGTTTAATCAGCAACGGCACCGAGATCGAGGGATCATTTCTAACCAATGCCTTGATCTCTTTACTGATCATCGTTGACGTAAGTTGACAATGATCTTGAGACAACATTGGTGACGCACATGTATGGGATCCTTGCAGTTTTCTGATCTCTCATTGTCTGCAAACCTTGCCATATACTGCTCTACACCTCCAAGCATATCCTTCAATACGACATTTTGCAACAAATAATTATTGGTCAGAACTTACAACTTTGAAGTCCACATGGTTCCTAATGTGGTGCTCCTTAATTGCAGACTGGCATGATTCTTTGTTATGGAACCACATCCCAACATAAAGGGATCCAGGTGTTGCACATAAAATGCCTTCATGATCGAAGATGTGTATAAACTCTGCATCATCTTCTGTTGCGTCCAGTTCAACAGCATGCATGTATGGGGGCAGATTGTAAGCATTGTTGGTTGTTGAGGGGCCTACGTCTTGCTGGTGGTTGTCATCTTCATCATCGTTGTCGTTCACATGGTGCTCCAGAATGTCTTCTTCATTATCAGTAAAAGGACCAACATATTCGTCATGTGGACCAGCCCTAGCATCATCAACTTGTTATGGCTTGTTGGGTTGGGATGGTGGTTGCTCGATGTATGGAGGTATTGATAGTAGTTGGGTGAAAGAGGAGGTGGCTAGTACAAATTTAGAAAAATTAAACTACATGCTGTTTAAATCAAATGAATGGGCATATGGTGGGAGTAGGGTAGAAGAAGGGGCTGTCTCCCATTCATTTTGGTGGGCATACTGTTGGTTAAGATCAAATGTTGTTGTATGTGACGATGTGGGAAATGCATGTGATGATGTGGGGAAGAAAGCATTGCCAAGTTCAAGATATGTTGTAGAAGGTGTGTTCTTCAACGTGATATAGAGCTCTATGCATCCAAGTGTCTTATATTGGGCAAAAATTGTGAACATACTCTGGACGTCTTCATCCTTGGAAAGTTTCATCGCCTTATAATGTAGAACTCCTTTGCCAACACATAAAGGGCATCGATGAAAGATACTGTCAACCATTGTTGTTGGTTGAAGTTTGAGCTTCTGTTGAATTCTTCACTTTAAGGTCTCAAGTGAAAGGCCTCTCTTGGTGGTAAGGATGACTGGGTTTAGGCATTTGAACTTTGCCCCCTCCTCGGATTGAGTCATCTAGTCGTTGTAGTAAATAATAAGATTGAAGTTGGATGAAGTCATGGCGAAGGTGGAGAGTTTAAGCTTTTTGGCTGAGAATGGATGTTAGGTAAGGATATGTTTCTAGTTTGCAAACCGAAGTTGAGTCGTGGTCTATATATAGACATAGAGAAGGATTGAATCTAGACGGTTGGATTCATGAATACAATTTGGGACCGTTCATTTTTTTAGATTGACGTAAAGTAAGGAATCTCTGACGCACTGACGCAAAGTAAGGATTTCCTAATGCACTGACGCAAAGTAAGGATTCCCTGATGCACTGACGCAAAGTAAGGATTCTCTGACGCAAAGTAAGGATTCCCTGACACAAAGTAAGGATTCCTTGACGCACTGAGGCAAAGTAAGGATTCCCTGACACAAAGTAAGGATTCCCTAACGCAGAATAAGGATTCACTGACATAAAGTAAGGATTCCCTGATGCACTGACGCAAAGTAAGGATTTCCTAATGCATTGACGTAAAGTATAGGTTCCCTAACGCAAAGTAAGGATTCCCTGACGCAACGAAATTAACGGCTAATATCACAAATGCACTTTTATAAATACATTACATGACTATCTCCCACATACACATACCTTCACTTTATCGCGTTTAGAGTAACTCCTTCTAAAAACCTTTCTTCCTTCATTTATTTTACTATTTTTTCCTCGAAAAAACACGAATTCAGAACTTGTGTTTATACACTTCAATGGTCATATGACAACAACCTTTGAAGGTGTCTACTTTTAGTGTCTTGATCCTAAGTCATTTAGAATACCTCAAGGCATCACATTTGTTGGCCTCCAACAAAAAATAATAGAAACGATCGCGCTTCCTGAACATAAAAGAGTAATTTAATATCGATGCCCTACAAGTATAGAGGATCGTTGTGTTGTATACAATGCTATGAAAGTTCAAAATGATGCCAATTTAGCTTACATGTTATCGATTTTCCTCCAACATAGACGTGTTGGGCCTATCAAGTTTTATGTTATGCTAGCGAGATCTGTTGACAAGATAATGGCACGCCTGAGGCATCCTAGATCTGTGGACCAAATCATGGTGTGCCTGATGCAACCATGGACATCAACCAACCATGACGAGGAGACCACTACCAACTTGTCTGAACCATGATTAATATTATTGTTGCCCTTCATCAACTGCTTTCAATAAACTGCATCAAAGTAGAACATGTCCTATTCAGTTCATCAATGTTGTTGTTGTCTTATGTCTACTGTTTTCAATTCCATGCATCCATGTACAAGTTGCTCTATTCAATTCATCAATGTTATTGTTTTCTTGTTGTTTCTGTTTATGGCTTAAATTGTGTTAAAAAATTTAGAAAAACAATACTAATAACAATATTAATGTATAACACAATTAAACAAAACATTTCATTAAATTATAACACTTCGATACATGCGATTGATGTTCGCAAAGTGGTCTTATCAAATCTTCTCATCTTCCGTATAATGTGATCCAAGATTCATGGTTTCATCAAGATATTCTGACAAGCCATCCCACAACCATGAGCTTGACGGATGGGATTGTGGTTGGCTAGATGTCTGCGTTTGCTGATTCTCAATAGTCGCGTATAACTCAACGAACATGAGGTTAGACACTTCAGCGAATACAACAAACATTGTGTGTACATCCTCATCTTTTTCAAGTTTCACGCCCTATATTGAAAATAACCACCCAAAAAGGATATTAGACATCGGAAATGGAGGTGCGCCACCAATTTTCCATCCCTCGGTCTAATCTTATTTTGAATGGCTTGCTTCAACACATCAAATGTCATACTTGTGTTAACTTGGAGTATCTTCGGGTCATTACTGACAAAGGTTGATCCATGCTCAGTTTCTTTCATCTCCCCATTGTAATATACAAAAGCAAATACAGGTCTGGATGCCATGGCTAGGGTACGGCTTAAGGTTAAAACCTAGGGTGATAGTTGAGATGATGCATGTGTTGTCGAATTTAACATCCACACATGTTACATTTATACACTATTTACCCGATCTAAACATTTATGATTGTGTTGGCACAAAAAACAACGGTCGTGATTGCACCGACAAAACCAACGATCTAGATCGTCCCAATCCAAGTGCGTTCACTATTCATCCGTCAGGGAATCCTGTAGGGTCTTGTCCCCTTCATCAGGAAAAAGCAACAATCATGATTGCACCGACGAAATCGACGATCCAAATCACCCCGATCCAAATGCGTTCACTGTTCATTCGTCAGGGAATCCTATAGGGTCTTGTCCCTTTCGATAGAAAAAGCAATGGTCATGATCGCACCAACAAAACCAACAATCTAGATCGCCCCGATCCAAGTGCGTTCACTGTTCATCTGTCAAGGAATCCTATAGGGTCTTGCCCCCTTCGTCAAGAAAAAGCAACAATCGTGATTGCATCGACGAAATTGACAATCCAGATCGCCCCGATCCAAATGCATCACTATTCATTTGTTAGGGAATCCTGCAAGGTCTTGTCCCTTTCGGCAGAAAAAGCATAGTCGTGATCGCACCGACAAAACCAATGATCCAGATCGGCTCGATCCAAGTGCGCTCACTATTCATCCGCTAGGGAATCTTGCAAGGTCTTTTCTTTTGCGTCAGTAAATATTCAACGGTCTAGATCGCATCGACGGAATCAACAATCCAGATCACCCACATACTTTTATAAATAGAAAACCTCTGATGGTCCTAAATAAACACACTTAACTTAAGTAGTTCATAGTCATCCTTCCATTTCGTAACATACAAATAACTTCGACCATGGAACCTACACCCTTGCTTTGGAAACAACACATACACAGATCTGCACACATACCTAATCCAGTAAGTTCATATCAAATGTTAATTATATTAATTTTCTCTACACTTTCTTGATCGTGTTGTAGTAATAAATACAATTTTGCCATGTGTAGGGCACAAAACAAGATCTAATCGAATCATATTGTCATTCAATGCCCCCTCCACATCCGTTAATAGAACCGTGTTGGAGCAAGCTGAGTTTTCCCATATCGCAAAGATGAGACATTTCAAGGTCGATCATTCTTTGATAACTGCTCTAGTAGAGCAATGAAGACCTGAATCACACACGTCCCATCTTCCAGTTGGTGAGTGCACAATAACTTTAGAAGATGTGGCACTCCAACTAAGGCTAAGGGTCGATGGAAAACCGGCTACTGGCCCAACATATTTTGATTGGGAAGAAATGTGCGAGACATATCTGGGTGTTGTTCCTCTAAAAGGGACAGCACTAAAAGGATCAACAATCAAACTTAAATGGTTGCGAGATAATATGATGCCTCTACCTGCAGAACCAACACATGACCAATTATAAGCCCATTGTAGAGCCTACATTTTAGGCTTAATTGGGGGGTTATTAATGCCTGACAAATCTGGCAACAGAGTTCATCTAATGTATTTACCATTTTTGGCAGATCTTGACCGTGTTGCACGTTACAGTTGGGGTTCAGCTTGTTTAGCAACTTTGTATAGAGAAATGTGTAAGGCTATTTATCCGAATTCTAAAACTATGGGCGGGTGTGCATCATTGTTGCAATCTTGGGCATGGTATCGCATGCCATTCATTGCACCCCAAGTTAATCGTCAGCCAAAATATACATTTGTTCTCAGGTAAATAAAAAATTCAAACTAAAGTGTACCTACCTATCCACTAATTCTACTAACATTAAATGTCTTTTACTAGATGGAGTGGCAAAGGATTACAATTTACAAGAACCCCTCATAGCAATATTATAGGACACAGATCAAGAATCGATCACATGCAATTTGAACAGGTTATTATATATACTAAATTATCCTTTGTCATACATGTATTATCAATTTACTAACCATGCTTATGTTTGTAGTTCCTATGGATGCCATACAGAGGATGTGAGACATTTATGCCATCACATGCATTCCAAGATTCCAAAATGTGGAGTGCCTGTACTGTTTTAATTTGTTTTTCTATTATAGAATGGCAACAAACGAACAAGGTAAAGCTCCAATTTGGACTATGGCAAGAAGTGCCACAACCACCTAATAATTTAGATCACCTTCACCAATTTGACATGCGAGGAAATAATTACACGAACTGGGCAAAAGAGCATGTCGACTGGCTTGGAATTTGGAAGGAACGACGCAACAACGTCTTAGTAGGGCAATCTGTTCAAGGACCTTTGTTGCACATGCGTGACTATATGCAATGATATTGTGCAAATTCGATACCTTTTCTATCTGTGCCACAACAATTGCAAGACACATGAGTTGCACGTAACATGGATGTTGGCGACACAACACATGCAACATAGCAAATGCTAACACAACAACGTGCACGGCGGTAGAGTACACCTCCCCAACCTAGCCCCCTAGTTGTTCAAATAATGCAGGAGGAAGACTTTAAACCACCTCGTCATTCACTTGCATTCACTCTATCAAAACAACAAGCTAATGAAAATGTTGAGTATCGTCAACACTTATTTGCATCTAGTTAGGCGGACTTCATGAGCAACTTATTTGGTGCAAACATTCGAACTTCGAAATCGGCTCACGCTTATATGTAGAGTATAGCCGTTCCATTGTTTCACTATTAGCTTGCTGGAAATTCGTCAACACCACACATCGACCATCATGCAACTTATCAACCAATTGTTGATGACGAGGAGAATGTAGTACGACAACAAAGACAAATTCGTCAAAATCCTCCACATAGAAGGCGACCTCCATTGTATGGAACTGGACACCATTACGAAGATTAAGTCTCCTGCCTCTTATGTAATATTTATTCATTTTATTTCCAACTAATTATTTTAATGACGAATGACAATTTTAATTTGGTGTCTTAATTTGTCAAATATAACGACTAGTTTAATACAATTATCTAATATTTAATATTTTTGGTCAAGTATAATTATTTTAATTAACTGCTAAATGTATTATTTAACCATATTATTTAACCCATAATTATAATAATAATTAAATTAAATTTATATTTAACAAAATTAACAAAAGTAAAAAAAAAAATAGCCCGTTGAGAAGTTGGGTCCTGGGGACCTGAATTCCCAACGGGTCCAAAAACAAAGAAAAGAAAAATGCAAGAGAGAAGTCAGGTCCTGAGGGGGTGTATTTGCAACGTGAACAATAATTTAGTGTATATTGGGAAATAATGTTTAGGGGTAGTATAGTTTGGGAAATAATGTTTTTTTTTTTTTTTGAATTATTTTGGTAAGAAAACCAAATCAGTTCAGATGCAAAAAACTTGTCCAGGTAATAAAACCTATGCAACAATTTTTTAAAAACTAAAATAAAAAATTTAAGGAAAATATTAATTAACTAGTATTTTAACTTGTGCATTACACAAAATAAATATTTATTTTATATAACTTAAATTTATAGTAAATAAATACTTTTGAATATATAAATTATATTATAATTAAAATTTGTAATAAATAAATCCTTTTGAACATATAAATTGTATTTAAAATTTATAATAAATAATTATTGTAATACAATGTTAATTTTTAATTATTGATAATTTCTTTTAAAAAAATATTGAAATTCAATTTAAAAATGATAGATTGAAAGAGATAAGAGGTTAAAAAACTCTAAAAACGCTTTCATTGAATAATAACAGCTAAAAATGGTCTCATTAAAGAATAACAGCTAAAAACGTTCTCGTTCAATATTAACTAACTAGTATTTTAGCCTGTACATTGCACAAAATAAATGTTTATTTTATATAATTAAAATTTATAATAAATAAATATTTTAGAACATATAAATTATATTTTAGATTTATGATAAATACTTTATATTATGATACAATATTATTTTTAATTATTGATAATTTCTTTTAAAAAAATATTGAAATTCAAATTAAAACTAAAGATATTGAAAATAATAGATTGAAAGAAATAAGAGATTAAGAAAAATTCCTAAAAGTGTTATCGTTGAAGAATGACTGTTAAAAACACTTTCGTTCAAGATAATTATTCTAATTTATATATAGAGAGGAATATCATATGCATGTTAAGAGAGTATTTGAATTTTGAAGATAAAATATATATATTCGAAATTGATTTATGATATTCAGTTATAGTTTGTTAAACTGTTTAATTGATATTAGGAGTGTATTTGAATTTTAAAGTTAATATATATATATATTTGAAATTAATGTTTGATAGTCAGTTACAATTTATTAAAAGCATATGAGCATATACTAGATGCATATTAACAGAGTGAAGTCCACCTTTTCATGAAAAGAGAGTATTCAAATGAGTGAATGTGAGGGAGAGTGGCAGCCTGAGGAAGCAAATAATTTTATACGTTTATATATAAAGAGGAATGTCCTAAAGCGTTGGTGAAGAAATCAAAAGTGAAAAAAAAAATATTAAAAAATATAATTGTATACTTCCGTATAATTTTCAATACAACCTCAACATAATTTTCAATAAAAACTTTTTATTTATTGATTCTTTAACCAATGTCTTTACACCGGGACCTAAAATTTAAAATTAGAAACTTAGAACAGAAATTGAGATTGATTTTCAAAATTTTCAAAACTTACAACTGGAAACCATGCGGCACAGAATCCAAAAATTTCAAAGTCTTTAGTCAATATGTAAATTATCTTGTAATGCAGCCCAAAAATGCGGGCCCTTCACTGTCTACATTTTTTATGCTTATTATTTTTATTTTTGTACTTTTATATTTTCATTTATTTAATTGGGCTCTAGAAAATGAATAAATAAATAAGGGATATAATTAGGGGCTCACTTTATTTTGTAAATAATTATAAAATTTTTATGAAAAAATAAAAAACATTTTTACGACTATACTTTTATTAAAAATAATTCATGATTATTTCATATAAATAGTTTATTGCTTATATTTAGAGATTTTTAAAAAAGCAGAATTTAATTTATGTTAATTTAGAATCATAAAAATCAATTTTTTTAAAAGAAGTAACTGATTTTATGAGAAGCTACTTAAAATAACTTTTAATTTTAATCAAATTTTAGATTCTTTTCAGCTTCTTATTATTTTGAAAAACTGAAATAAACACATGAAAAACTAAAAAAGTAATTATTCTTTTAAAAAGAATTGATTCTTTTACAAAAAAATCTGTAACAAACGAGCCCTAAATTATCTTTTCACAACTGATTAATCCAAAAACATTTATAGAAAATTCCCACCTTACCCTTATTTCTTAGCTTATGGCCGATTTTGCAAGTATATATATCTGTCTTTCAGTGCTTCAAAAGCACATTTCACCATTCACTTGAGCTATTATTTTTGCAAGCATATTCCTGCCTTTACCTGGCTTCCGCTGCAAAAGGCAAATAGTATCTTGAGCTATCATACTAAAGCAAGCAAAGGTACATACTGCCTAAGATTTTATCGTACTAAAGCAAGATTTGTGTGTGCATTTACTTACTATTAATTAACTCTACTAGTTATGGAGCTTGATGCAAAATTTTAACGGGTAGAATTTAAGTGTTAACTATATTCCTTAAATATGGTGTTAGGAAGGGGAGTCACCCCATCTTTCTCCTCCACATCACTGCAATTTATATTGAATTGAATCGGTCTATAAATCAGGTCTCAAAATGACCATTTGATATCGATGGCTTTTTTTTTTCTTTTTTTTCTGGACATAAGATATCGATGGCTTTAGACAAAAAGAAAATGATAACTTATATGTAATATCCATATATAATCACGTATCCTTTTCATTTTTGTGGTAGGCGTGTACTGAGTTTCTATATCAAATCAAGTTAATAGTACTTTTTTTTAATTAATTAGTCGATGATATAATAATTTTACCTTCTTTAATTCCTCGAAGCGATAGTCAATTACTTCAATTAATGATGAGCATAATGTAATATTTGCAAATTACTAACTTTTTCATCAATTAAATCCATGATTGAATATTTTTAAAATTGAATATTTCAAACACTTATATTTTAATGTTTTGATTTATATTTTTATTACTAATAAATTAATTTTCTATGCATTAAACTAATTTTTTTAATTTTTTATTATAGATTTTCATATTTTACTTATATTTATAAATATCTGTTTAATACACAGAATACTTGCTAGTTTCATTCTCATTTTTGTTTCATAATAATTGATTTTATACTTTTTAAAGATTCTCTGAAGCTTTAGATAATTCTGTTTTATTTTAAAAAAAATTATTGTTTTATATATAAGATAATTCTGTTTTATTTTTATTAGAGGTCTGTGTAAAAATATTTTCCATTGACATTGTACATAAACTAATTTTCAAAAACAATTCATACTCCACTCAAGATATTAAATTATATCAAAAGATTATATTCTTTTTCTAATGCATGCATTTGATATTAACTACGTTAAAGGATAGATCAAATGAAATTGCCTTTATATATTGATAGTGAAACATTAGAAAAACTTGATTATAAAACTTTGATCAATAATTTGTAATTGATAAAAAAAAATGAGATTAGACACATTATATTAAATTAAATTTTGAATATAAATTTTTCCTAAGGCCTCAGAATTTTTTGTCACAACTCTGCACTTAAATAAAGTGTAGATAGCGGGTATGGATATATAGGTACCCAACAGGGATGGAAATTAAAGTTTTTACAATGCGAGTATGGGTCCGAATTTAGGTATTTTTTAAATGCGGATATGAGTCCGGGTCTTATAGTACCCTACCTAGACCCTATTCATTGTCATCCCTAGCTAAAATACATTTTTTATTTCTCATCTTATTGTTTGGCTTCATTTTGATTTCTTAAGTTTAAAAATTTCACTCTAGTCCCTTTAAGTATCTTTATTAGACTAAATTGGTCATTCCATCAATTTTTTGCACTAAAAGTATTAATTTTGGTTGATGTAGCATTTCTCATAGTTTGCCATGTGTCAGTAAGTTAACCAAGTTGGTATAATAAATTGACAAAAAGAACAATTTAGTTTCATAGAGACACTTTAAGGGATTAAAATAAAACTTTTTAAACCTAAAGAAACTAAACTAAAACAAAAAAATAAGATGAAATATTAAAAATATATTTTAGCCTGATTACACAAAAGCAATTGTTTAGACAATCTGACCGAAACATATTATTCTAAAGTCACTTTTCTATTAACATATTCAACCATCAAACTGATTTTATATATCATCAATCATTAAATTATTTTTTCACAACTAATCAATCCTAACACATCTGAATTTATAGAAATTTAATTCCCACCTTACCCTTATTTCTTAGCTTATGACCAATTTTGCCAGTATATATATCTGCCTCTCCTGGCTTCAAAAGCACGCTTCTCCATTCACTTCAGCTATTAATTTTGCAAGTATATTTCTTCCTTTACGTGGCTTCCGCCGCAAAAGGCAAATAGCATCTTGAGCTATATCATACTAAAGCAAGCGAAGGTACGTAAAATTTTGTCATCCTAATGAATTATGTTTTGTTTGTACATTTACTTGTCATGAAATAACTCCACTAGGTATGGAGCTTGAAGCAAAACTTTAAAGGGTAGAATTTAAGTGTTAAATACATTCCTAAATATGATGTTAGGGAGGGGAGCCAGTGAGTCACCCCATCTTTTGTCTTCCACATCATAAATTTAAACTGTCAAAAAGAAAATAAATTTCCCTTGAATGAAAAAAAAGAGGGAGAGAAATAAAATTAACAAATCACAAATTCTGGCCGGGACATCTAGAATTAATAAAAGTATGTAGCACAATAACCCTAGTCTGGATCTTCTAATCATACTGTACATGTTTTTCTTTTGATAAAAATCATCATACTGTACATGTTGAGAGTAATGCAGCCCGTGCTTGGATATGAAAGCCTTATAGCAAATGGTCTATACTCTATAGGTAGAAGCACGTGCTTCTGTTAAGGGGAACAAAAAAATTGGGTGACAGCTCCCTTTCAATAGTTCTACCATGGAATCTTACCTTATAACCAATTAGACTACGTTTGTTACATTAATTAAAATGAATATACCTTTTATATAATATAAAATAAAAAATAAAAAAAATGTCAAATAATTAGAATTTTTGTCACAACTCGTGACAATTTTATTAATTTTCTCTTGAATATATGGAAGCATTTTTTTTACTATTTTATTTAACATTTACTTAAGTATTAATGAATTTTAGTCAAATTCTATTTATTTTATTCCCTAACAGCGTAACTTTACACAAATAAAAATTACTGTTTTAATTTGTCGGTGATCAGCAATTCCACAATAAGAGAGATTGACCTCTGTGCCTTACTCTTAATTTAAAGAGGGGATAGGTGCTCAATAAATAAAAAGAATACACCTTCTATCTATTTCACAGAAAGGTTATAATACATTCTCTAATATATTTTTTTCAACACATTTATTTTTATCAGATGAAATTCATCTAAGTCTCATATCTCATATATATATATATATATATATATATATATATATATATATATATAATGGACTTAATTAGTCAGGTCCCAAAGTAACCATTAGATATCGATGGCTTTTAGACAAAAAGAAAATGATAACCTATATGTAATATCCATTTATAATCATGTATCATTTTTCATTTTGTGATAGACGTGTAGTGAGTTTCTAAATCAAATCAAATAAATAGGTACTCCTTTTTAATTAGTTAGTCGATGGTGTAATGATTTTACCTTCTTTAACTTCTTTAAGCAATATTCAAATACTTCAATTAATGATGAGCATAATGTAATATTTGCAAATTACTAACTTTTTCATCAATTAAATCCATGTTTTATATTTTTAAAATTGAAAGTTTCAAAGACTTATTTTTATGCTATAATTATATTTTATTACTATAAATTAATTTTCTATGAATTCAACTAAATTTTCTTAATTTTTATTTGTATATTTTAATATTTTACTTAAATTTATAAGTATCTGTTTAGCACACAGAATAGAATACGAGTTTAAAAAGACATTCCAATCACCAATGGTTTTAATTTTAATATTTTACTTAAATTTATAAGTATCTGTTTAGCACACAGAATAGAACACGAGTTTAAAAAGACATTCCAATCACCAATGGTTTTAATTTAATTTTACTTAAATTTATAAGTATCTGTTTAGCACACAGAATAGATACGAGTTTAAAAAGACATTCCAATCACCAATGGTTTTAATTTTAATATTTTACTTAAATTTATAAGTATCTGTTTAGCACACAGAATAGAATACGAGTTTAAAAAGACAATCCAATCACCAATGGTTTTAATTTTTAATAAGAAAAGAAATGATTAAATGAACGGAATAAGTTTAATTTGATTTTCTCTACTTTACGTGTCATTATTAAAAGTATAAACGTGAGTCTTCCAGTAGTTCATGTAAATTTGGTTGCACAACATAACAAAATGAAATTTAATTTTAACCAATTAACCCTACGTGCAATTAGCAACCGTAAGTGCAGTATAGACCTGACATGCACGTACTTGTTAATTTCCTTGAAGCTAGGAGAGATCAATAAGTGAATCCAAAGAAGAGATGAGTGGGTGTAGAAAAGTTTTGAAAAATGTAGGAAATTGGCTGGCACACAAAAATAAGGATGAATGGTTGAAGGACATGAGGGGGATGCTGAGTTTGGTGGCTACCGTAATCGCAACTATGACCTTTCAAAGTGCTCTTAATCCACCAGGTGGTGTTAGGCCCGCAAATGATAGAGATGAAGATGTCCAATGTCCACATAAGCTTTCAGATACGAATCCATGCCCCGGACAAGCTGTCCTAGCTGTTGTTTACCCAGATGATTATACCACATTCCTTTTATCAAACACTATATGTTTTGTTTCATCTTTAGCTGTTTGTCTCTTGCTTGTAAGTGGGCTCCCTCTGAATCACCGATTTTTCACCTGGCTTTTCTCAATAGGCATGTGCATCACCCTCACCGGCCTCACTCTTACCTACATGTTTGGTGCACAAATGGTTACCCCAGATCTCATTTGGAGTACAACCACCTCCATGTTTAATAAAGTTATTTATATTTGGATTTCACTGCTAGGACTCGTCACTTTTGTCCTTTGCCTACGCCTAATTGTTTGGATTGTGACTAAATGCATTGACAAATGTAAAGGAAGAGATCCAATCTAGTTCTACTCATCCATCCGGCCATCGCAAGTCAAACTTCCTTACTTGTGGACTATTGTACATTGTTATGCAATATTAATCATGCATAAAAAAAAATAAATTTGTCCATCAGTGTACGTGGTTTCATAGTAGATTTGATTTTTCAACTATCCATGTTATTGTATAAAGGTTAATTTGTCGGGGTTTATATTAATTTTGTAGTTTTGAACGTTGTACTTTGTCTAGGGATTTTCATGCTTCATATTTGTAAAAATTATGTCATACATATAAAAATATATAATTTATATGTTTTAAAAAAAGAAATCCTTCTAACGAGTGTGAAAGAAATACTGCTTTGAAGAATATTAAAAGTGAAAAGGGAAAATTTATTGATAAACGAATGAAAGGATAGGTTTATATACAACAGAAACAAACTAACAGAATAACAAAACATGTTAAGTCACTAACACTAAACTCTAATAACACCCCCCCCCCCCCCCCCCCCCCCCCTTCAAGGTGGAGAATATATATTGATTATTCCCAACTTGCGAATGAAGGATGCAAAAGCTGATGTAGGTAATGCTTTAGTAAAGAAGTCAGCCCCTTGATGCTGGGTTTTAACATGAATCAGTTTCAGAACACGTGATTGCACCAGCTCACGAATGAAGTGATAATCAATATCTATGTGTTTTGAGCATTCATGATGGGTAGGATTTGAAGCCAAGTGAATTGCAGACTGGTTGTCACAAAAAATCATAGCAGAAGAAATAAGAACTTTGGAGTGAAGTAAGAGCCGCTTCTACCAAACCAAGTCGCTGGCAGCAGAAGATAAGGATCAGTATTCAGCTTCGGCTGAAGATTTAGAAACAGTGGGCTGCTTCCTTGACTTCCAGGAGACTAAGGCATCCCCTAAGAACACACTAAACTCTAATAAATAACATATAATAAATATTTTTTATTTCTTTGGGGAGTTATGCTACAGCCCATAGTTCAACGGTCGAATATAAGATTACTTTGACGATGATAATGCAGTTACCTGACAAGAAGAGGAGATGGGTTCTTACCTAGTTTGTGAGGAAAGGTATGTTGACATGACAGTGCAAAGGTTGGTTTTAATGCCTGGAACTCAAATCTTGTACAGATATTGACTACTTCTCCAATTTATTTAGTAAATTCCATTTGTTTGTCTCAAAAAATGGCTTAATAAATATTGAGAATTTTCATAAAATGAGATGCTGATTGTTACTATTGATGCAGTCTCTCTTATCAGAATTGTATGCAACTAATTAAGTATATACGTAGCTAGCTCTAATGAATATATATTTAAGTAACCAAAACTTAAACTTAATTTTATCGGCTGACTTCACGACCCAATATAATTGGTGACCACATACGTGTCAAATAATCTAACTTGATAAGTCTTAATTAAGTCAAAATAGTAAACAATAATATTAATTCATAAATCTTATATTGTAAAGAAATCCTCTCTATATAATTTAAAATAGTTATTTTAAATGAGAATATTTTTATGAACTATTTTTTAATGAAAACGTTTTTTTAGAGTTATTTTTTCAACAAAAACATTTTTAGGAATTATTCTTCAATAATTTCTTATTTCTTTCAATATATAATTTTTATCTTTATTTTTAAATTAAATTTTAATATTTTTAATAGAAAATATCAATAATTAAAAATATTATATCACAATATAAATTATTTATTATAAACCTAAAATATAATTTATATGTTTAAAAATATTTATTATTACAAAATTTAATTATAATATAATGTATATGTTAAAAATATTTATTTATTATAAATTTTATTTATATAAATATTTATCCTGTCTATTATATTACACAAATTAAAATACTAGTTTTACAAAAATTTCGCCAAAATGCCAAATATGGGCCAGCTGATTCGATTACTTAACCAGCTGATATATGAACCATTATTCATATGGAACCTGATTGTGACCCATGTGGCAAATTTCTGACCCTTAAATCACGTTTACCCAAACCTGGAGTTCTATTAATGGAAGGATTGTATATAGAAAATACATCAACTTTGTTAATTGCTATTCTAATTTGAATAAATTCTATTTCGTACTACATTGTGGCGAAATTTGTGTGACACTAATCACGTTTGACCCGAAGGATTTGTATTAGTAGAAAAAAGATGGAGGGACTAGCATCAATGGATTACAATAAAGGTAGCGTATTCACAAGGTACCAAATCACGACTTTCCAATTTGCCATAAACCCACTAGGGGATGTTTGGCAATCAGACACAGACAACAAACATGGTTGTGCTCCGGGTAAATTGCGCCGGGAAATCAGACACAGATAGCTAGGAGTGTACACAGGGTGGGGTCGAGTCAGGTCGGGTTTGACTTAACCCCATTACCTAGTTCGATAAAAAATGTGAGTTGGGTTAAGTTGAGTTGGGTTCATTTTTTTCTTTTTGTCAAACCCAAACTAAACCAAATTGGTCATTAATGAGTTGGTTTTGGTCGGTTAATCGGGTTTGTGTTTTTAAAATTTTTATAAATCTTTTAAAAATTATTTTTTTTCCTTTCAAATTTTGACACATTATAAAAATATTGTATTTAATTTTAGACTTTCTTTCTCATCATTCTTCTTTTTAAAATTAATATAAAGCTTATAAGAAACTTAAAACGAGCGTTGGGAGAAAAAGAACAACAATAACATGCATGAAATATGTAATTATCCAAAATTAATAGAGGTTCACGACTTCACAGGTGTGTGGGGTGTCTTTACTCTTTGTCTTACTTAGTATTAGTAATTTACTAATTAATAATTATTAATATATAAAATATATAAAAAATAATAAATTAAATAAAATGTCACTTCAATGAATCAGATTCATAGGTACATGGATCCATAAATTAAAACTCGTTACCCAACCCGTACTTAAACGGGTTGGGTCGGATGCGACCCAAAAGCTAAAAAAAACTAAACCAGAATAATTGAGTCAGTTTGAATCGGTTCAGGTTAATGGGTTACCGATACCCATGAACAACCCTAACAATAGCCATGTCAGGAGCCCGTGCAATTTCTATGATGATGGTAACGGACCCACTTGATAGAACAGCTTATCGCATCACCCTGTATTGGGCCGGCTTGGTTGTTGTAGTGTCTGGTTCTTTTGGGCCGCTTCTTTGGCTTGGCTACTCAAGAGTTCCTAAAAGCTACACGTGCCAAAATTTACTAAATATCTATGTTTTCTAACAAAATGACGTCAAAGAAAGAAAAATGATAGAAGATACAATTTTGATATGCTCAAGAGAATTGCAATTGGCCTTGGAAATCTTGATATGTGTTTTGGATACAATTTTGATACAGCACTTGGTATTTCTGGGATGTCATGTAGTGTGAATTGAGTTTCAAAAGGGGATGGCTGATATAATACCGATGCAGCAGCCAATCACGTTTACCATGGAGCATCGCATTTTGGATTAGGTTGTTGGGAGGCTTTTCGGTCTATGGGCATATTTTGTCAAGGAAGGAACGTGGTTACTCCCAACAACCTAATCCAAAATGCGATGCTCCATGGTAAAACGTGATGTGTCAAACAGGATTGGGGAATCGCTACTCAAAATTAGAGGTTAAGGTATCTATGATGTAATAAATATCTCCAATACAATATGAGTATTGAAATCAAAATTTCATTGGTGGGGCTTTTGCGCACAGTACATATACTTTTTCTTGGCTTTACAATGAGGGGGTCGAGGTGAGGTGATCTACAAGGATTTCATAATTGGTCAGTGAAAACATCAATGCAAAAGTGATTCAGTTCCGTTTAGAGGCTGGAGGGCCAATTCACGATATGATGGCTAGCTAGGTGGTGTGTATGATGCTGTTAGGTTTTTTTTTTCAACCATTTGGGATGCAGTGGTTAAAAGGGTGTTTAATGTATTTTGGTTTATGACTGGGACTAATAAAGTAATTTATAAATCAAATGTAATTATATTTCTTTAAAATCTAAATTAAAGATATTTAATCCTTCTCTGAGAAAATGTTAAACAGGTATTATTTATGGCAAATTACAAGGAAAGGTAAAAAACCCAGAAAGCTAACACCTAACTCTACAGTGGAAAGGGCCTACAACTAGATCATGTAACAAGATGAGGCTACATCCAGGTGGTGGATGGTCTAGGATAGACAGGCCCAGCTCGCTGGAATGGGCCAAGTATACATCATAGTTAAATTTTGTGTGATTTTGCAAATAGAATTAAATCTCCTCAAAATTCACATTTAATGATACATTACTTGTATTGCAATTTGCAAGTGCTGCAAAAGTTTGCAATTTGCATTTTTTTTTTATCAAAACGGGACATTCCTCTTTTAATTGAAGTTATTAAATTAGTGTAATTTAAAAAATTACTAATATGAGATAAATTATCTTTATAGACTGCGGATTTTTTTTATTATTATTACACAAGTAATTTATCATAAATTTTTCTAACAGTTTTAGACTGTCACCAATTTCTTGCTTAAAGAAGTAAAAGTAAGAATCACTTATGGATAATTTTTTAAAATTAAACTAGTTTAATTTTTTAAAAGTGATTTATTCTATTTTGGTGAAAAAACCTTCGAAGTAACTAACTTTTATAACCAAAACTCCAAAAGTTGATCAAGTGATTTCTCAATTTTTGGTCCATGGTACTTGTGCAATTTAATACTTTTAGTACCATTATTTTTAGTAGAAACTACAAATATCTTTAACGAGAAAAAATTCTACTCGAATTAAGTAACATCATTATAAGTAATTTTGTTATTAGTAACCACTAGTATGTAGATAATAAAGCATAAATGCACCGCATATGATTAAGAGTTTATTTTGATGTATTCTGTTAAAAAAAAAAAAAAAAAAAACCTGCACCATTATCAATCTTGTCACGGTAACAAACGATGCATTTAATTTAAGTTTGTAACAATCATGCCAAACATTTATAACTAATGTGCCAATGTGGCATATGGTACAAGAATGTGTCATAACAAAACTAAAAAGTTCGGTTGCAGGACATCACGTTAGTGTGTGTTTAGATGAGTATTGACAAAATTGATTTTGAATAAAATTAATTTTGAAGTAATATGATTTATGTTTAAATATTTTTATTATAAAAATAAATTAATAATAAAACTTTATAAAATTTTTGATCTAATACAAAAGCTACTTAAAGTTGTTTTAATTCAAAATCAATTCTAAAACTAGAATCAATTTTTAAATGAAATCAAAGTGAAAATTTACCACCAAATCCTAAGACGTTGGTGCCACTGTGCCAGGGACAACGCCACCTTGAACTTTAGGACAATCTTCCTCTACAAAACAAATCACCTCGATTTCTAATTGATAAGGATCCAGTAGTATTCTGCCGCGTAATCAATATCTAGGGATGTCAACAGCGCAGATAATCTGCCATCTGTCCCGCCCGATAAAAACTCACTTCCTCTCCGCTCTATTATCCATGTAAGTACTTATTAAGTAAATACTTGTAAATATTTTTAATATTCGTAAGTATTTATAAATATTTATGTATACTTTTTAAAAAAAAATTATTTGTGTGTTATAAATAATTATAAAATATTATAAATATTACGTCAAATTCACAAATTAAAAAATTATTATTTAAAATAATCATTTTGAACATATATTTTAATTATTCTAATAATTTTTTTAAAAAAATAATATAAAGACCTACAAATTTATATTCTTTTTTCTTATAATATAATTCTATAAGATTTTTCTTGTAATAAATAATTATTTTGAAAAATTTAGACAAATTTTAATTAATTTTATTTATATTAATATATAAAAATATTTGAGTAAATATATAATAATAGATAACAAGTATTCACATATACAAGTACCTCCTCCATTAATAAATAAATAACAAATATGTCTATTTAAACTATCTTTTAGTATCTATTTAAATTACTTGTTTTTAATCTGTGACAGATTTTATTCTTAGATATTTATGTACACGGAATTTTTTTTTTCCCATCTCTGACAATATCACGTGTTTTCTGTCCTTCTGCTCTTTCTTTTCCTGTGATATTGTACGTGTACAAGAAAGTTCATAAATTCTCCTTATATACATCAAAGTACCAAATCCTTCTTTTTGCCTTTTTTTTTCCCGTATAGAATTTTTCCTCAATTTATATTCTGGTCTTCTATTCTCTTCAAAATAGTTATACTTAAGCTTTTTATTTGAAAACGCATTTATAATAGTATTTATACGGATAAATAATTTTATAGGAAAGCATGATAAATAGAGAAAAAATGACTCAAAACTCGGGTGAAACTAGATCAAGTTGCTTGCGGAGATCTTGTGACATGGGTCACATTTAGGAATAACATTATTTAAAAAGTTGAGCTTTGATCTATATTTTTTTTATGTCAAAGGTGTAAAGTATTTATTGAGATTTTTTTCATTTACAAAACTCAAATTTGTAATCTTACTTAAAATATTCAAATCCAGCCTCATTCAAACTAACATAATGTTGATTACAAATTGACCTATTCAAGTAAATAATAATAATAATAATAATAATAATAATAATAATATGAAAACCTATAATAATAACATTATTATTAATGTATTAGATACTTAACGTAATATTTTGAGAATATATATATTTTTTATCTATTTAAATGATTAAAATTGTTTACTAGTATATAAGTTTAGGCTTATTAACTTATTTAGAGACAAGTTTCATGACCTATTTAAAAAGTCTTAGCACAGATTGTGCTTTTAAACAGATTTTCGAATCAAGTCAAAAAGTAAATAATTCATATTCAAACTTTGGATTTGGAAAAAAAATCAAGTTCAAGCGTAATGAAATTTAATCTAACCTAATTCATTTTCACCCGTACTCAAGAGTTAAGTCATATGGATCCGTTGGGCAGGTGCCCAATACCATGTATAACTCAACATGACCAACCTCAAATTTATGTAAACTTAATTTTTTTGTCTCTCAGACATTCCTTAAATTTTATTTAGTTTTTTTTATTTTGGCTAAAATATATTTTTGGTCTTTTATCTTTTTACTAAAATTTGTTTTGATCTTTTATCTTTTAAAAGAATTATTTTTGTCTTTTAACTCTCAAATCTAAGTTAATGATTTTCTTTTGAAATAGTGATAATTTTTTATTTTGAGGCACGATTTTGAACATTTTTTTGACTGGTTCAAGATGTAAAACTTTTTTTATTAGATTCATATGAAAATTATAAAAGCCAACTAATGTTTGAACTAAAAAAAGCCATAAACATGGTAAAAATCACATGAAAAGTGAGTCTCGCATGAGCAACAAGAAAAAAATCTGATATTAGATTTTTCAACTTTCTAGTTACACGACGATAGAGGAGAGAAAGATTTGCATAGGGAACAAAGATAAACAGACTTTTTACATTAGTTGTAAAGATAATCGATTTAAAAAGTACTTTCTACATCAGTTAAAAATTTAATCGATGTATAAAGTACTTTTAACATTGGTTATCTTTATAATTGATGTAAAAATGTTTCACTTATTTACAAAAATGTTATCGCATTTTCTTTTGCATCAATTATTAAGCAATTGATGTAAAAAAAAACATTATAAAATTCATTTTTGTTTTAGTAGTGGTGTTACCGATCTCTTTTTTTTCTTTGACAAATCAAAACCCTAAATTTTTCAAATATAGTTAACATTAGCTATTGATTGTTATTCAAGTAATTGTTAAAGTTATGGATTTTTTTTACTAGCATATTTTCTCACCCTTATTAACTTTAGTGTTTAAAGTTAAAAACAAGAGTTTTAAAATTAAAGTGAAAATTATTTAAAAATTTATATTTTTTAATTTTAGTTATTTTAATAATTTAATAATTTTAAGTTATGGTCCCTTAATTTATTTAGAAGATTCAATTGAGTCCCTTTATTAATAAAAGGTTCAATTAAGTCTTTTAATTTTCAGAAATGCACCAATGTTATCCTTTCTGTCCAATTGCGAGAAATGATGTTATTAGATTATTTATTTTACTTTTTAATAATATATAGTATATTAAAATAAAAAATACTCTAACTATAAATAGAATCTAAAATAATTTGAATTTAATTGTCACTATTAATGTAAATATTTTTACACTATCAAGTAACAATTAGAAACTATTTTTGAGATAATTTTAAAAATAGTTATTATCAAAATAAACAAATTTATCATGCATGACAATCTATGATTAAATAAAGATGTAAAAACATTTATACTATTAGTACATTTTAATAAAATTCAAATAATTTTATTGATGAATGACATAATAAGTGAGTCTAATTCTTAGTTTAAGCTATGTTTTTTAGTGAAATCGCTTGACTAAAGCTTGATATAGTTGACTAAATAAATTTATGAAAAAACAATTAAACTAGTAAAACATCTACCTATCAATATAGTGTGATATGATTACCAGATAACCATAACCTTTAAGCACGTGATTAGGATTTTGATTCTCAAGTTTTTGTGCATGGAAGAACATCTATTGGGAGATGTTCTTTATATATAGATAGATAGATAGATAGATAGAGAAAGAGAGAGAGAGTGCTAATAAGGGTAGGTTTTTAATTCATTGGCCGAAGAGTATTTATAATGTCAATATTCAAGCTGTGCGGAAAAACACTTCTAGGGAATAACAATTTCAACCAATACATTTAAATGAGGATTAGTCCCACAAAGAAAGTTAAATATTACTAATAATAATAATAATAATTAGTAAAATTGAAAATTAATTAAGAAGCAAAACAATAGTAAGATTTTTTGTTCTAAAAAAAGATCACAGGAATCACACAAAATATTTTAAATAAAATTCACAACTTTTAACAAGACCTTACTATTAAAATCATATATAATATATTTATATGAAAAACTCAAATAAGTGAATCTATTCTCATTATATATACTAGAGGAAAAATAGGCATTGTCATGTCTTGTTTTTTCAGTACTTTTTATTTTTTAGTAAATAAAAAATAACTAAAGTGAAGGATGTAAAAAACTGTTTAGTTGAGAAGTTGTTTTTTATAATAACTGCAGGAGTTAAAGGTAAACAAGTCTAAAAAAAGTAAAAACTAAACATAAGTATAACTTTTATTATATATATAGATAAAAAAAAAAAAAGGTTTAATACATCATTTGGTCCCTAAACTTTTAAAAAATATTTAATTAGATCCCTGAACTAAAACAATTTATAATTAAGTCTTTGATTTTTTACAATTTTTGTAATTGAGTCTTTGGAAATATTAAAACTGCCACAAAATATAAATTTTCTAACAGTTTTAAACTGTTATAAATTAACTTTAGGGACTCAATTATAAAAATTGTAGAAAATCAAAGACTTAATTACAAATTTTTTTAGTTTAGAGACTTAATTAAAAATTCTTCAAAAATTTAAGAATCAACTAATATATTAAACCATAAAAAAATAAAAATCCCCACCATGTCACATTTCTGAACAATGCTGAACCAATAAAAGAACAATATCTTAATAAAAGAAGGCAAATTGCTTAATCTGGATTCTATCCTCTCTTTTATTCTTCCCCTTTTTTGGGCTACTCTGACTCTGCATTCTCTCCGGATCTCAATCTTTCACCAACCTTATCCATTCGTCTTTGCCTATCACACTATAATAATGAAATCCTCGATTTATCTGTCATAATATGTAAGTTTGATCAAGATCTTCTGCAATTAATTTCTAAACTGCACAAATCTTCACCATTTAAAAAGGTTCATAATTTTCACATCAATATAAATTATAAAGTATGAAAACTTACTTTATAAAGACTAGCCAGATCATACACACAAGTCAATTTATTCCCGCATCATCTGACAAAGTCAGGATCAGATATTAATATTATGCTGAACAAACGACTCACATGGTACGCGTCACAGGAGAACCAAGCTCGAACCAACACTGGATAAGGATTGTCACGTCACTAACTTTCTCGGACAACACTCCATCTGACAAACCAACCACAAAAACTAAAACACCCTAACAAACACGCACATGGGCCTAATCCGTAACCGACACGTGTCAGTCCCTCGCTCCTTCTCCCACCTTCAAATTCACCTCTCATTCCGGTTATCCTTTTCTCTCTCTTTCACTCTTTCTCTCTCTCACACTGTTTATGGATGCTCTGAACTTTATCTATATATGACGACGATGTGTGCCTCCAATTTTCCGGCAACCTTCGAACTTTCCGTCACCGGTGCCGATGTTGATGCGTTTTCCGGTATGAATCGTTTGCGACACTCCCTTTATTGGTTTAGAAATGCTAGATCTATTCATCGTGTCACACGTTCGATCCAAAACCTGGTTCCACAAGAGGAGAAAAAACCTCCCACTTTGTTCCCATAAACCCTAGCGATATCTCCCTTCCAATTTCGTAACGCTCGATTGTAATTTGCGAATTGTACAGCTAGAATTTCTTTTCTTTTCTTTTTTTAATTTTTAATTTTTAATTTTCTTTATTTTCCAATTTTCTTTGCCGGGTCTGCAAAGGGTGTACAGTTAGGGTTGTAGATGGTGAGGGTCGGAGGCTGTTTTTGAAGGAAAAATCAGATTTTGATTCTGGGTTTTTGTTGTGGGGGTGGAGAACAAGATTTAAAAAAAAAGGGTTTGCGATCGCGATTTTGGCTTCAACATCAAGGTTTTTGGAGTGTCTGTGACTACAATTGTGACTGCATAGGTTACATTTGTTTATAATTTCCCGCAATATCAAAGAACGCAATAAAACTGCGACCTTAAAACTTGAGCTGGAGAAAGTGGGGAAAATGAGCATGACCGTGGCTGAGGAAGAATCTGGTGAAGAGGTTCATGTTCCGGGTGAGATTGATTGGCAAATGCTTGATAAATCAAAGTTTTTCTTCCTTGGTGCTGCTCTTTTCTCTGGGGTTTCTGCAACCCTTTACCCTGTGGTTGTGTTGAAGACTAGGCAGCAAGTGGCTCAGTCCCAAGTTTCTTGCATCAACACAGCATTTTCATTGATTAGGGGTGAGGGTTTTAGAGCATTGTACCGTGGGTTCGGGACTTCTTTGATGGGAACGATCCCTGCTAGGGCTCTTTACATGGCTGCATTAGAGGTTACCAAGAGCAATGTGGGCACTGCCACTGTTAGGTTTGGTCTTGCTGAGCCCACTGCTGCTGCAGTTGCCAATGCGGCTGCTGGCTTGAGTGCAGCCATGGCAGCTCAGCTTGTGTGGACCCCTGTTGATGTTGTGAGCCAGAGGCTGATGGTTCAAGGTGGTTGTGATTCCGGCAATCCTAAGGCTTCGGCTTTTCGGTACATCAATGGGATTGATGCCTTCAGGAAGATTTTGAGCAGTGATGGTCTCAGGGGCTTGTATAGGGGTTTTGGGATCTCAATTTTGACCTATGCCCCTTCAAATGCAGTCTGGTGGGCTTCATATTCTGTTGCACAAAGGATGGTTTGGGGTGGAGTTGGGTACTACTTGTGCAAGGGGGGTGATAGTGCAGCTAACAGTGCATTGAAGCCTGATACAAAGACTGTGATGGCAGTGCAGGGAGCCAGTGCAGCAGTGGCTGGTGGCATGGCTGCTTTGATCACCATGCCACTGGACACCATCAAGACAAGACTGCAGGTCTTGGATGGCGACGAGAACGGCCGTTGTAGACCGACGGTTATGCAGACGGTGAGGAATCTGGTTAAGGAAGGCGGTTGGATGGCTTGTTATAGAGGATTGGGGCCTAGGTGGGCTTCAATGTCAATGTCTGCAACAACAATGATCACAACTTATGAGTTCCTCAAACGGCTCTCCGCGAAGAATCAAGAGGTTTTGACATAATGAAGGATAGGTTTATGACAGCAAAAAGGATAAACAAAGAGAAGAGGAGGCGTTCTTCTTTCCTCCCTTTTGCCTGTTTTTCTGTTCTTATCTTTTCTCCACTTGTCAATGCCGTTTCTGCTCTCTTAGATTGCCTGAATGACTGCTTGATCAATGTAAGTCGCTGCAGGTTATTACATAAATAAAACTTTTCTTCTAACACATCTATTCTATATTTTGATAGAGAGAAAAAAAATAGAGAAAAAGGAAGGAGATGAGAAAAGAAAAGAAAAATAGGTGAAAAATAGAATAAAAATTAAGATTGTTTAGTTGAAGAGAAATATAGAAAAATAGAAGAAAAGTTAACTTTTTGATATTACTATTATTTATTACTATTATTATTATTATTATTATTGATGCTGATAGAGTTGTCAAAATGGGTCTGCCCAATGGGCCGACCTGCTTAATCCGCAAAAAAGACTAAGTTGGACTTAAAAAAAGATAACTCGAAAGAAACTGGACCATTTTGGCCTCGCCCATCTAGCCCAGTGGGCCAACTGAGCCAAGGCCGGGCTGGCTCGGGATATATATATATATATAACCGAGAAAGCAGTAGCACCATGAACTGCTTCCAAGCATCAGTGCAAATATATATATATATATATATATATACTTTAAAAAATTAAAAAAGAAAGGGTTGCACACGTTTATAAAAAAAGCTAATATTGGTACTTTATTTTGTAAATAAAATTTGTTTATAGATATATTTTTAATAAGACTATTGAGTAATTAAATTAATTATATATGAATAAAAATGTTCGTTTATACTAAAAAGTATGTAGAATTTAATTTTAAATATTTAATAATGATTTAAATAATTTAATTTTATATAATTTTTTATAGAAAAAATAATAATTAAAATAAATAACAATGTTAATAAATTTGAAAATAAATTCATGCCAAATTGGCCCCATGGCTTGCATAGGGTTAGGCTGGGCCAAAAAAATGAGGCCTGAACACAAATTGAGCCAAGCCAGGCCAGGCTGGCCCACTAAAGAGCAAAGGCCTGGGCGAGCCGGCCTGCCCAATTTGACAGCTCTAATTATTGAAACAAGTAAACCGATTTACCAGTAATTGTTACAAAAAAGAGCAGTGACGAGAACGGCTGTCGTAGACCGACGGTTATGCAGACGATGAGGAATCTGGTTAAGGACAGCGGTTGGATGGCTTGTTATAGAGGATTGGGACCTAGGTGGGCTTCAATGTTAATGTTTGCAACAACAATGATCACAACTTATGAGTTCCTCAAACGGCTCTCCGCAAAGAATCAAGAGGTTTTGACATGATGAAAGATAGGTTTATGACAGCAAAAAGGATAAACAAAGAGAAGAGGAGGTGTTCTTCTTTCCTCCCTTCTTTGCCTGTTTTTCTGTTCTTATCTTTTCTCCACTTGTCAATGTCATTTCTGCTCTCTTAGCTTGCTTGAATGACTGCTTGATCAATGTAAGTCATTGCAGGTTATTACATAAATAAAACTTTTCTTCTAACACATCTATTCTATATTTTGGTAGAGAGAAGAAATAGAGAGAAAGGAAAGAAGGAGGTGAGAAAAAAAAAAGTGAAAAATAGAGTAAAAATTAAAATTGTTTAGTTGAAGAAAAATACAAAAAAATAGAAGTTAACTTTTTAAGATTATTTTTTATTTTAATTATTATTATTATAATAATAATAATTGATTGCTGATAGAGTTGTCAAAATAAGTCCGACTCGATGGGCTGACCCACTTAGTCTGCAAAAAAAAATGGGCTGGGCTCAAAAAAAGACAACTCAAAAGAAATCGAGCCATTTTGGCTCGGCCCAACGTGCCAACTGAGTCAGGACCAGGCTGCCTCGGTATATATATAGATATAACCGAGAAAGCAGTAGCATCACGGACTGCTTCCAGGCATCAGTGCAAATATATATATATATATATATATATATATATATATATATATATATATATATATATATATATATATATATATATATATATAATTAAAAAAAAAGGTCACACATGTTTGTAAAAAAAAAAAAGTTAACATGGGTATTTTATTTTGTAAATAAAATTTGCTTCAAGATATATTTTTAATAAGATTATTGAATAATTAAGTCAATTATATATGAATAAAAATATCTATTTATACTAAAAAGTATGTAGAATTTAATTTTAAATATTTAATAATAATTTAAATAATTTAATTTTATATAATTTTTTGTAAAAAAAATAATAATTAAAATAAATAACAATGTTAATAAATTTGAAAAAAAATTCAGGTCAAATTGGCCTCGAGGCTCGCATAGGGTTGCGCTAGGCCAAAAAAAAGAAGCTCAAACACATACCGGGTCAGGCCAGGTTGGCCTACTAAAGAGTAATGGCTCACCTGCTCAATTTGACAGCTCTAATTGCTGAAACAAGTAAATCGATTTACCTGTAATTGTTACAAAAAAGAGCAGCGGCGGCACCACTTTCGTACAACACTTTCACTTAAATCTTCCCCTTTTTTCGGAGAAATTTTTTCCTATGAGTCCCACAATTTTTTTCAAATATTTTCTCACACTTGTACTCTACCAAACAACCAATATTCTTTCACTTCCACTCTCTTCCTTCCTCTTCCTCCCTATTTTCACTATACCAAATGGACCCTAATTAATTTACTTTTTTTTTTGGATGAAAAGGTTACTTGTTTATTATTATTATTATTATTATTATAAATAAATAAATAAAAATAAAATTAATAATAAAAATAAATATTAATAATAATAATAAAAATAATAATAATAATTAAAATAAAAAATAATCTCAAAATTAATTTTCTCTCTATTTCTCTTCTATTTTTTTTAACAAAACAACTTTAACTTCTACTTTATTTCTCACATTTTCTTTTCTTTTCTTTTCTCATCTCTATTCTTCTTTTCTCTTCATTTCTTTCCTCTCTATCATGGTAGAGAGGAAAGAAATAGAGGGAAAGGAAGAGAAGAGAAATAAGTGAGAAATAGAATGAAAGTTAAAATTGTTGATTGAAGACTTGAAGTGAAATAGAAGAGAAATGGAGAGAGAGTTAATTTTTTGATATTATTTTTCATTTTAATCATTATTATTATTAATATTATTTATTTTTATTATTCATTTATTATTAGTAATCTTATTTATTATTATTTTATTATTAATAATAATATTTATTATTATTTTTAGTATTATTGTTATTATTATTAACCGATTATGTTGGGGGGGCGGGGTTATTTTGGGGTGGGGGGATAATAATGAATTGCATAAGTTACTCATATAATCTATTATACATATTGTATAATTGAATATGTGTGCTACATATAATTGATTATACAATTTGTATAATCGATTATAGCTCCATTTTTATTCAATTTTGCACACTTCTGCGCAATTGAGCGTGGATAAAAAAACATGTGGGGCCCACTAAAATTTTAAATATTTCAAGGTTATTTTTACGCAACCAAACAAATGGCAGTCATATGCTTCTCCTCACTTCTTTCTTCTTCCCTGCACTTCCTCACTACTTCTCGCATAACAAATACAGCGTAAAGGCTAAAGCACAAACAATATGGTGGCGCGCGATGCGTGAGAATTGAGAAAATCATGGCCGACTTGGCCTTTTGCTTTTGTGTGGCATGCATGGAATGCGATGTCAGCTAGCATGGCAGTAAAAGTGTACAAACATTGTTTCATGGAATAATTCATCATTTTTTTAGAATTGTTGTGATACTAGGGGTGTCAAAACGGGTCAATCTAACCCATCCACAACTCACCGAAAAACAAGTTGAGTTGAGTTAAACCCGTTTTTTAATTGCTAACCCATTAAAAAATTTATAATTTTTTTCGCCTTAAATTTTTTTTCAAATTTTATGATCGAATATAAAATTAAAAAAAGAAAAAAAATATTATAAAATTAGTAAATAAAAAAATCTACTTAATACTTAAGAAATATCAATTCATCATAAACTTTAAGTAACAAATTTTACTTGTCCTAAATTCTAATGACTACAAAAATTTACCTTTTTGTCTTGAGACTTCACATATGACATATTTAAATAAAAAGAAGCTATAATCTCAAATTTTACATGAGTCATAATACATTCTTAACTCAAAGGATTAAGCTAAAAAAAAAAAAAGTCACCCAACGGGCCAACCCAACCTATCATTTGGCCCGTCGGGTTGGCAGGTTGAACAAGTTGGGTTATGCGAGTTGGAGGGCTAAACTACATAACCCAATCCAACCCATTTTATCGGGTTATGTAAGTTGACCCGACGAGTTGGACCTGTTTTGATACCCTTATGTGATACCCATAAAATTTCAAAGGTTTTTCTTCTCCACTACTGTCGTGAGTGAGTGTATCCATTGTATGAGTGTACCCAATAAAGAATTTCAAATAAGTAATTTTTAAACAAAAAGTTTAGGTTAACAAAATATACATTTTCTCATTGGGAAAGATGACAAATTTTAGAATGAATTATCAATTTAGTTTTTGAAATTGTAATAGTTAATCAAATTGGTCCTTAAAAATAATAAAACAGTAAAATAGTCCTTAAAATAATACATTATCAATTAATTTAGTCCTTGAAATTGTAATAGACAATTAAATTAATCCTTGAAATTAATAAAACGACAAAATTGTCCTTGAAATTATAATAGTTGGTCAAATTAGTTCCTAAAATTAAAAAATCTTAATTACATTTTTTGTGCTCTGACTTTCAAAATTTTACAAATTATGCCCCTAAAGTTTTTTCTCGCACACTTGACCATAAACTTACATAATTTTGCAAATTTTATCTTAACCTTAATTGACCATCCATGATATGAAAATGATAAAAATGTTTGAGATAGGATTTGAACCCTTGACCTCTTTCTTCGCTACCAACAAAGCACTAAGTCATTTGGCTTGTTTAGTTTGCATATAAAAAATATATTATATATATCATTATTGCATTTGTTAATTGCACTATAGATTCCTTAAGTGTATGTTTATATTTGTATGAAAAAATATTAAAAGTTAAGATGATAAATTTATTTATTAAATATTTTTATTTTAATTATATACATTTATTTATTCAATTATATAAAATTATTTATTATCTAAAAATTATTTATACATCTTCCACCCTTTTATTTGTAGGGTAGTTATTCAAAAATAAAAATATTTAATAAATAAGTTTATAAGTTATTGTATAATTTAACTATTAGATAATTTTATATGTTATAATAAATAAATTTGTATAAATTATAAATTAAAATAATTAAAATAAAAATATTTAATAAATGAATTAATCATCTTAATTTTAATATTTTTTACACAATAAATTTAAACATACACTTGGGAAACCAAAAGTGTAATTAACAAATGCAAAATTGGTATATATAATCTATTTTTATATATATAAACTAAATAAGCTAAATGACCTAGTGGTTTTATGGTTGTGGATAAGGTAGGATAAAATTTGCAAAATTATATCAGTTTAGGGTCAAAATGTGCTAAAAAAACTTTAGGGACAAAATTCGCAAAATTTTAAAAGTTAGGAACCAAAAGGTGTAATTAAGTTTTTTTAATTTTAAGAACTAATTTGACCGATCATTACAATTTTAGGGACTAAATTGCTTAATAATTTACAATTTCAGGGATCATTTTGTCATTTTATTTATTTTAGGGACTGATTTGACCATCCATTATAATTTTAGGGACTAAATTGATTGACAATGTACAATTTTAGGACCATTTTAGCCTTTCATTAATTTTAAGGACCAATTTGACAAACTATTACAATTTCAATGATTAAATTGGTGATTCACTCCAAATTTTAACAAGAATTTATAATGAAATTTATATATTACTAAGGGTGAAAATATGTCAGGCCGCCTATTAGAGGCTTATGGCCTAGCCTACATAAGACCTGATCTGACCAAACTCATTTATTAAAAATGTTAGGCTTAGACTTTTTAAATATTCTATTTATGTTAAAAAAAAGTCAGACCCCATGTCTTCAAAAAAAATTATTAAACCTAATAGATCAACCTATTTATATACATATATAATAAAATATTATTATATTATATATTATGTTATATTATATGTACATAATTATATATAATACATATATTACATATAATATTATAAAAGAATATATAATTACTAACAGACTTTTTTTGGTCAATGTACTTTTTTAGGCCAATGGGCCTACTAGCCTTTTTATAGGCCTTATAAGAAAATAAGCTTTTAAGCAAACTTATAGAATAGGCCAGATTTTTATGCAAGTCAGGTCCAGACTTCTAAAAAATGCCTATGACAGGTAAATAAGTCATACTCAAACTTTATCTTTTTAACAAAGGTCAAGCTCAGGCCTACCGAAGCTTGGCCTGACCTAATCTATTTCTAACCCTACATATCGCCTACTAACAGAGAAAATCTAACACTCAAACTCAAATCACAACTTGTCTAAACAAAAAACTTGTCCAAATGTGCCAACTACTGTTGGCTCAAATAAGAAGTATGCCAAAAAAAAAAGTTATATTTTAAAACTTTTAAGTATTATGTTTTAAAGTTTAATGAATATGTACTGTCAATGTAAAAGATTTTTTATTGTCAACCAATTAGAAATCAATTTTGGTGTGACTCTTAAGATAGTTATTATCACAATTAACAATTTAACATATATATATATATATATATATATATATATTTGTATGTATGTATGTATGTATGTATAAGGAGTGACTCTTGTGAGAACACTTGCTTATGTAAGAACATGAGAACAACTAATAATAACTGTTGGATCAAGATTAAAAAAATAGAATGTCGGGATTAAAACATAATTATAAACAACCTTAACCTTATTTAAAACCACAAACACCACCATCATTGCCACAATCACCACTGTTGTCACCTCCCATGCTACCGCCATCGCTACCGCCACCACCAATGGCGATGAAGGTGGGGGCGACGGCGATGGTTGTGGTTTTAAGTGAGACCATCACTATCGTCGTCGTCACCACTGCCACCGCTCCCATCACCACAATTGACGATGGCAGTGGTGCGGGCGATAGTGGTGGCGACAAAGGGGATGGTTGTGGTTTTAAGTGAGACCACCACACACACACACACACACACACACACATACATATATATATAATTGGGTTTTAATCTCGACGATTTTTAATCCAGACAGTTTATTTTTTTAATCTTGATCCAACAGTTACTATTAGTTGTTCTCATGTTTTCACATAAGCAAGTGTTCTACCTAGAGCTGGGCATATGGGTTGCAAGCTATCATCCTAAAAATATGGTCCATTTAAGAATGCGGGCTTTTCATCTCGGACCATTTAAACCACAATTTAAGCAGATTTATCCACGGGCTTACGGGCTTGCCCGCGGGCTTTTATGAGTCCTTTGAGAAAAAAAATGGACTTACTTGGACACTTACTTTACCTTCAGACTTTGTATGATTACTTATTCCATAGGTGCTTTTCCACAGGGGTGTGTTTGACTGTTTTGAAAGTATTTTAACAAAAAATTATAATTATTAGCATACTTTTTAAAAAAATAAGTGATAATATATCATATACACACTTAGACTCATAATAACTAAGATTAAAAGTACAATATTGGAACTATAATTTGTAATTTATTCTTCATGAATTATCAGTGTGACTTTCGAACCTTGGAGATCAACTTTCATTAAAATTTTCCAAACAATAAAGTAATAGCTTTGACACTTTTTTACTCAACTACAGTTTCAACTTTCAAATCACTCGATTATAAACTATCCTACGCCTACTCCATTGTTTTCAAAACTCGCGAACGGATAAGCAATTATACAACAAAGAGAACTTTGCGAACTATGTCACACAACCTCCCGCACGTCTAGCCTCCTCATCTTGAAAGTAATTTATTTCATGAGCCGCGAATTGGCCCGTTAGCCCGCAAGCTATGCGGGGCGGATGCAGGCCTCAAAATTCAGGACCGTTTATCTTGCGAGCACGGCAACCCATATACCTAGCTTTAGTTCTGCCTATGACATGGCACCAATGTGAATTGCTTATGTCGTAATGCTAAAAAAATGGAATCTATGGTTTATAAAATAGTAAAATTTTACATAGTGGGAGAGAACCTTAACCACTAAACCACTTAACAATTTTGATTTATAACTAGTCTTTCTACCCTGCGATGCACGAAACCTTTTATATTGGCTGTAGATTAAAATAATTGTTTAAATTATAATTTATATGTAATTTATATTTTTTATAAATATTTTGAAAATGACTTTTATAATTGAATATCTTTGATGAAAGTTAAAAAAAATAATTTTTAAAATTTTTATATTTCTATAAGCATTTAATTATTTAATTTCACTACTTTTAAAAAAGTAAAATATGTTTCTTTTTGGTTTTTCAGTTAAAAAAATTACAATTCCTTAATTGAATTGTTTTTATTATATATATAATATGACTTTATTTTCTTTAAAAAGTATTAAGCCAATACAATTTTAACTAATTATATACAAATATTATTTTATATCTTAAAAGAAGTAAAAAATAAAATTATATTTAAGACCCTTTAAATTCATAATGAAAAATACATTTATCAACTATTTATATACATGACTACCATTTTCCATCAAATGAACTTCATATAGACAATTTAACACAAATCGAATTCATCTTTTCAATTAGAATTTCAACACAATTAAACTTCTTCAAAGTATACATAGGTTTTGTTTTCGTTAACTCTTTTAACCTATCTCAACCTCAAAAAATATTTTCTTACAAAGTAAATCATCAAACTTTCAAGATTTCTAATGAAGTTTTCATATTGTGCAAATATGAGAATGATAAATGAACAACACATTCAAATATTGGTCTTTAAAGTAAAATTTTCAATGGAATTTTATTTTCTGTCATTTAATATTATTTAAACTAATTACTTAAAAGAAAATTCAATTTTGATTAAATAAAAGAAAATATTCAATAAATTAGTTAAGTTAGAAGATAATAAGCAAGAGAAAAGTAAATTTAATTTAAAATTATCATAATAATGAATTAAAATTTATTAAAATTTCAATGGATCATAATTTCTTCCAACTAATTCAATTTTTACAAAAAATTTTAAGAGTAAATTTCTCTTCATAATTTCATGAAAAATTTTCATCTCTTCTTGATATATTTTATTCATACTTTGTATGTTAGATAAAATATTTAATAAATTAGTTAAGTTAAAAGATAGTGAGCAAGAAAAAATTATTTATACTAATATTATTATAACAATGAATTAAAAAATTAATTTTACCCTAATAATCTAGCTAGATCTTAATGTGGTTTCAAGTAAACTGTTCATCCTTGTGAGTTAAGTGTAAATTTTTCAACTTGCTTTCCTAAAAAAAGTTCATCCCCATTGGTTATATTTGATATATAATTTTTATATTAATAAATTTACATATACATATCAATCTATAAAAAATATTTTAAATTTACCCATGTAAAAGAAAATCTTTAATAATTTAATTAAGTGGGAATATAATAAATTATAACTAAATAATGATTTTCCTAAAAATTCATTTTAGACATTAATTTTACACAAAAATAATAATAACAAATACATGGACTTAATTTTATTTCTTGTCATATTACTAAATATAAATTAATTAGGTTAATTTATTGCATCCCCATGTTATATTTTATCAACATTTTTCTTTTATATTGATCAATTTAGATTTAGACACTAATGTATAAAAAAAAGAAAAGAATAATGATTTGTCTATCTTTTTTGAGAATTTAAATTTTACATATCATGTGAAAGATTAAAACACATACTTTAAATGAATTTGACTTTCTATAATTTAATTAAATCTAAAATAATTCTTTTAAAGAAAATTCAAATTTTAATGATTTAATTAAGTGAGGATATCATAAATTAGAACTAAATAATGATTTGCTTAAAAATTAATTTTAGACATTAATTTTACACACAAAAAGATAATAACAAATACATGGACTTAATTTTATTTTTTTGTCGTGTTACTAAATATAAATTAATTAGGTTAAGTTTTTTTGGCTCATAGCACCATATGTACAAAATAAATGAATAATTTTTTTTTGTAATATGCAAGTGTGCCATTTTTTTTATTGAGATATAGATTCATTGTTCTCTAATTGAATTTATCTATAAAATATTAAAGGGAATTTTTTCTCTTTATGAGTTTTTATGTAGATTCATTATTTTGTAATTGTGTTTTTCTATAAAATATTAAAAGAAAATTATTCTTTTTTTGGGTTTTTATTCGTTCATTTAAGTATACATTTTTAATCATATTGTGAAAGATTTAAAACAACCAATATTTATATTTTTATTAATCATATTGTATGAACCTTGCAATTTTTTTACTGGGATATAGGTTTTTGTTCTAATTGGGTTTATAGTAGAAATATTAAAAGAAAATTCATATCTTTTTTTTTTTTTTTGGTTTTTAGTAGTTCATTTTAAGTATACATTTTAAATCATATTATAGGAAACTTGAGAATGGTTGTCTTTCTTTTTTTTAGTTTTAAGTTTTTTGCCACATAGCACTATATACACATAATAAATGAATAATTTCTTTCTAATGTGTATGTGTATCAATTTTCTCCATTGAAATGTAGATTTATTCTTATTATTCTTCTTCTTTTTTAGATTTATTATTTTCTAATTGAGTCTTTTTATGAAATAATACAAGGAAGTTTCCCCCTCTCCCTTTTTTTTTTTGGATTTTTATTAGTTCATTTAAGTAAACATTTTTAATCATATTGTATTAATTAATCAAATTGTGAAATATTTAAAACAACCAATAGTTATATTTTATTAGTTTTGTTACTTAAAAGGGTAATATAACAATACGTAAGATTTAAATAGTTGATGATCATAAGAACAACAACGAGAAAGATAGTAGTAAAACTATAGAGATAGGAGAAGGAGAATGACTATGGAGCAAAGGTAACAAAAATAATCTAGAAGGCAAGCAAATTATAACGAAAAACATCATGCAGTACAAGTAATGAAATATTTTATATTTTAATACTTCAAATAATATTTTGTAAATAATCTTGCATGTTTGTTACTTTCACGTGTTATTCTTTTAATAATTTAGTTTTCATGTTAACACCTATTTGACAAATTCACAAGACGTAGATGATATATTTATAAACCAAAATGTTGTGTTTATTAGCATTATGTAAACTTTCGTGGAGTTTTGGAAAGATACTTAACGAAGCTCCTGTGACGTTATTAAATTACAACATTGTATTTACTCAAGTTTTGAGATTTAAATAATTCTACAATTTCAATTATAACACATGATAGTAATATTAAGTGCTTAATATTTTAAAAAAGGCAACTTATGAATATTGGACGGATATATTTATTTATCAATTTGTAACATGTTTCAAATTGATAAATAAATATACTTTCTTTATACTTGATTATGCATAAATGTGTGCAATACTCTTTTAAAATAAATTTATCTTTACAATAATAAAAATATATTTATATTTAATTTAATATTTAAAACATCACAATCTTAACTTATAAAATAAAAACAAATATATTTATTTATTATATTAAAATTATTTTAAATTTAATAATTTAAAATAATTTTTTCATGACAATTAGTAAATAAGCTCCAACCTAGATGATAAATTTTTAGAAGTTAAAACGTCATTTAAAAGTTTAACATTCTTTGTATTTATTCTATCAAAATACGAGTATCATGTCTATTTATAAAATTAATTATTTTATAAACCATGTCTATCTATCTGTAATAATTAATTAGTATATTTTGATTTACACAATTACTAATATTAAAATAATTACAACAAATTTATAAATACACTTATATCATGATTTTTATTTAAAATTTCTATTAGTTGATTTCTTAATGATTATTTTTGGGACAATAAATAGCAAAATTGTTCGAATAATAAAATGTATAAAGATACTTTTTACGTCACTTAATCAAAGTAAATTCTTACTAAAATTTTACCTAATTCGTATGATTAAACAATGTTGATACAAAGGCATTAGATTTATTTGTTTACACCTATCACACTTATCATGATTTTAAAATGAGGCAATATCTTATTTTCTTAATTTTTTTAGAATGAAAACTTGCATTTTAATAAATGAGATAATATCTTATTATTTTAATTTTTAAAATAAAAATTTTCATTTTAATAAATGAGCTTTATAGTCAACACTTAATGTAGGATTTTTGTAATACATAAGTTGTTAGCTTTTAAATGACGAGATAATTAAAGCAAGTACACCAATTTTTTTCTTTTGGTGTTTATCCCTCTATCATTTCAATTGTTAATATTGGTACACACCCAAATAATAAAAAAAAAAAATTTCACGTGTCCTTTTATGTATTTTTTTTATTTAAGGCAAACTAAAATTCAAGGAAATCTGCCAATTATATGAAGAGTTTAAAAAAACTACTTTGACATGTACTTTGACAAACAAGTAAGTGATAAGATGTCTATTTATTTCTTACTTTATTTTTTTAATTTGTCAATAAATTGACTTAAATTTTCTAGGAGGTTGAATTCGAAAAACTATAAAATATATGAAAAGATTAGCAATCACTAGCACCAATTTGTCCAACTGACAACAATGTTAAATAAAATTTTATAGTGACAATTTCATATCAGATTGTTAATTCACTAAATTTTTAAATTTCTTTATTGCTGGTTAATTGTCTAAAAATATATTCTATTGGATTCAATTTCACGATAATAGTAGATGAAGCTCAACTTTTAAAAATTGTAAAAAAAATTCTTATCTCAAAAAATATATAGATAATATAATATGATTTCTTTAAAAAAATATTTTATTTGTGTAATGTTAATTGATTCAGAAATGTAATAGTTATAATAAAACACAAACCTACCATAAAATTAGTTATAATATTTTCCCATCTTAAAATGATTCTAACTTATTTTTTTTCTCAACATTAGAAGACTAGAAAATGTAATATCAAGTGATAGTTGTTATATTAACAAATATTATGTAAAACAAAAAATTTGCATTCTTCAGGTTTTAATAATCAATTCTTTGACGAACTATTACATTACATGATGTTAAATATTTTATAATTATACATGACATTATGAAATTTTTTTTGTAGTTTTTCAAATCCAAGAATTGATGGAAGATGAGATGTACAAATAATTGGGAAGAATTCTTACAAGGTAAACAACTATTCAAGCTTATTATTTTTTGTTTCATTGGTTTGCTTTCTTATTGCTTAACTAAAAATAATGACAAATTACACAACTTTTTAATTAATTACAGGAAAATAAAAATTATTCCTAAAATGCAATAATTATTTGATCTTCAATTTAAGGAAGATTTGATGATTACAAAGTAATAATAATTGTATATAAATAATATATTTTATTTGACTTTTATGTATGTTTACACTTATATACATCATAATATTTCTAACATATTTATATATATGTGTATATAATAATCAAAGTTATTTATATTACTAGAGTAGGACTTCGTGCAATGCACAACAAATAATTTATTAAATTATTAAACATATATTGAGAAAAAATTATTAAATTAACAATAACATAGAAAAAATACAAATAAGGATGTATTAAACAAAAAATAAATTAATAAATTTAATTTAATATACATGTCAATGTAAAATAATAGAAATTGTTATAATATATCAAACTTAATATCTTATTAAAAAATAAAAAAGCAAACACACAAACATGACAGTAATTATCTTAATTATTTATATTTAATAATTATATTAATTACTTTATAATTCAAATGTCTATTTTAGATCACCATTAAAATATTTATAGAATAATTTATTCTTAAATTATATATATATATATACATATATATCGAGTATCGAGTATCAAGAAAGAGAGATTATATCTTGTGTGTTACATGGGTCAAATACTCTAGTATTATATATACTATTACTATATGAGATAATTTCATTTTTTATCCCCAAGTATGATTAATGTATAAATTTAATTTTTATTTAATATTAAATATTTATTATTAAATTTAAAAAATAATGTAAGTATTATAATATTTTATTACATAATATAAACACACTCATTTTTTCTTCCATTTCCTTTTTCACCCAATTTTCTCCTCACATCTCATTTTTTTCTATTATTCTACTTCTACTATATTATTAAATAAAATATTATAATAATTAAATTTTTATTAAAATAATAAATATTAAATTATATAAATTGATTAAATTAAACAATTTATAAATTTATAAATTTATAAATTAAATTAAATTATGTGTATTCTAAATTAAATTTAACTAAATGGTTAATAAATTTAATTATATAATTTTCTTAAATATTTAATTAAATTTAATTTAGAATACACATGATTTAATTTAATTTATAAATTATTTAATTAAATTTAATAATTTGTATAATTTAATATTAAATATTTCATTTAATATTAAAATTTTATTATTTTAATTTACAAATATTTTAATTATTATAATATTTTATTAAATAATATAGTATAAGTAGGCTAATAGAAAAAGAATAAAGATGTGAGAAGAAAATTGGATAAAAAAGAAAACGAAAAAAAAGTGAGTGTATGTTTATATTATGTAATAAAATATTATAATACTTACATCGCTTTTTAAATTAAATAATAAGGATTTAATATTAAATAAAAATTAAATTCGTACATTAGTCATACTTAGGAGACAAAAAGTACAATTATAATATATGTTCTACACCTTAAATCAAATAAATAAGTGGTTTAGTGGTTAAGATTCTCTTATTGTGTGAGAGATCATGCACATTAGCATCATGTCATCATATAGCTACCACGTCAATATTAGCATTCACATGTAGATGGTAGGACAAAAATTGCGTAATTTTGAAAATTGGGAATTTTTTTTTAAAAAAAGGACCAAAATTGCAACTATAATAAATTATGATCATATAATCTTATATGAAGTCAAAATCAGACGTTAATCACATAATTACTTAAAATTTTTATATATTTATTTTATAATCTTACCATTTGAATAAAATTATATATTTGTCTTGTAATAAATGGTCAATATTATTTTTATTTCTTATAATAATTAAGATACTCGTGTGTGTGTGTATAAAGAACAAGTAATAATGCATTTTTCTTTTGATTTTTTTTCTTCATTAGGTGTGGTTATTAAAAGAATTAGGTCTTATTTGGATAAGTTTCTCTATTAGTACTTATAGGAAGAAAAAATAAAAGAAAAAAAATAAAATAATTTTCTTCCATAAATTAAAATTAGCTTATACAAAAGTTAAAATAAGTTTCTTGAAGAAGCTAAAATCAATAAACTTCTCCAAAAAACCAATTTTAACTTAAATATAAGCTAATTAATTTTAGTTTATAAGAGAAACTTATTTCATTTTTACTCTTATTTCATTCTCCTATGAATACTTATTGAAAAGTTTATCCAAACATAACATTATGACTCGTTTGGAAGAGTTTATTTATAACTTACTTTTGACTTATCTTATGACATAGACACTTGAATAAATGTTCGAAAGAGTTTATGAAAATAACTTTTAATATGTCAATGAACTTTTTTCAGCTTTTTTTCCAACAAACTCTTGAGGATAACTTATAAAAATAGCTTACATCTTATATAAAAATAGTTTAACATATTCTTTTTGATTATAAAAACAACTTATACATAAGTGTTTATATAATAAGAACTTATTTAATAAAATTGTAATTATGTTATTTATCGAAATAGACCCTTAAAGAAAATGATTTTTTTTAATATATACCACAAGTATCTTTCATTGAAGGCAATCTTATTTGAGGTAGGTAGAACCATTATAGGCGACAAAACTTTCCTTTCAAGTACTTAACGCAGTCGCTTATCTGAAATTCAAGTTCGAGACCACTAATTAAACTGTAATAATTCTGCGTTAGTTAATCCACACGCTCAAACAATTTAAAGTGAGGCTGTTCTATTCTTCTAATTAAAAGAAAAACATGCCGCAAAAAAACAATATAGTGATCTTTGATACTACTAATGGAGTGGAGATAATCCTCATTACTCTTGTGATTATAATACTATTATTATTATTGATTGGTTCAGCGTTGGTTGGTTTACCTTTGTCAGCAAGCACGCTCAACAACCAATTCAATGACGAAATCAACTTTCTATAGATTGACATTAAAACGATTAAATATTTTTTAAATGCAAAAATATAAGTGTTTTTAAAGTACCTATAATGCATGGATTTATATCTAGTTTTATCATATTCTATTAACAAAAAGAGGTCAACGGAGTGGAGTGTAACTGTAGCCATAAATTTGGGTCGAATATCATTTGGTGAAACTTGAGGGCTAGATGTGCAAGCATGAAAGTTAGGAGTTTAATGAATATATGTTATCAGTGTAAAAGATTTTATATTGTCAATCAATTAAAAATTAGCTTTGATGCGATTTTTAAGACAGATATTATCAAAATCAATAAACTTATCATATATGAATGGTGGTTTGTGATTGAATTATGGTATAAATTTTTTTTATATTGCTAGTGCATGTTCTTTTTTCTCGTAAGTTAAAGCAATATATTTTATGTTGATAAAAACTTTTTTTAGAGGTTATAGGTATCTTATACAGGAGACAAATCTGTTCAAGTTGAATAAGATTATTATAAACAATAAAATTTTTTCTCTAAATATTTAATGTAATTGCACACTTAGAATTCAAACTTAAAATTACTATTTAAGTTGGAGTAATTCTGAACCAGTCGATGTAGGTACTTGACTACTTGGTATTCTGTTGATAAAGACTCAACTTATTTGGCGTGGCATTAGTTTTTAAATCAAAATAATATTAAAAGTTTAATCATATTCATCCAGTATAAATCAAGAGTTTAATAGTCATGCGCTGTCAATGTAAAAAGTTTTATACTATCAACTAATTAGAAATCATTATTGACATGACTTTTAAAGTATTTATTATAAAAGTTAACAAACTTATAATAAATGATAGTTTGTGATTGAATGACAGTGTAAAATTACTTTACACTATTGTACATGGCCCGTTTTCTCATAAATCAAATATCCCCATTTTATACCCAATTATTTACATCTTATTCATGAGAAAGACGTATTATATTCTTAGATATATATAAACTTGGTTTATATACGGATATGGATTAATTAATATGATTAATTTGTTATTCGCTAATGCACACTTTATATTCTCTTAATACTTTTTATTTAATTAAAAAAAATTGTATAATTAACAAAATTATTTGTAATGCTCTTTTCAAAATTAAAATATCTAACTATTAGGCTAGCAAACAACTAACATTACCCACCAGCACTTATCCAAATCAAATAACTCCTTAATTTCTGTTTTTAAATGCGAAGAACGTGAGATGAGTTTTGTATGTGCTAACGAAGAACGTAATATGTCAAGTCAAGACATAGGATTAAGAGTTCACCAACAACCAAAAAAAAACTTAAGATTAAGAGCCTTTTGCACCGATAAAATAATAAACTCTAGTGAATTAAAGTTGAAAGGAGCAGACTAGTCAACTCATAGTACATCTATCTTATGACTCCATTTTTCTTTTGATGAATTATTTATACTTATTTTAATAAATGATTCCAGTGCCAAACTCGTGATTATGTTTAAATAAAATAAATATATAAATAAAATAAAAAGGCTTAATATTGCTGTAATTGCTAGATCTCAAAAGTGGGAATCCACCATCTGCGCTGAAGCATATTGAGATTTTAAGCTAGGGCTGAGAGCGACAGCAATGAAAGAGCATTTGACAATGATCCCTTCCGCCACTTCAGCAACAGCAGCTGTTGGATCAACATCTTCATTGCTTACGTCTACTACTGTGTCAATAATTGGTGATTAAACTCCATTATTTCTTCCAAAAGGGCATGATTAACCTACCAAATAAGTCACATAAATTCTATATCAGAAATCGAAGACCAATACAGTAGATAAATTACACACCAACTCTTGAGAAAATCCAGAAATTATATGTGGTTTTGTGGGAAAGCTACCTTAATTGCGGTCACCCCTAGCCTGCCATAGTTGCGGCCTCTTTGGGGGTTGCCTTAATTGTAGCCTCAAGGATGGTAGTTTAGTCCCACATCGATTAAAAATATGGCTTAAATAGAGCTTATAAAGCTTGGACAGTCCTCACATTACAAGTTGGTTTTGTAGGGTTGAGTTAAGCCCTAAGTACAAATTCTAAGAGGTTTCCTAGCAATAATAACTTTGTAAGTCTTTTTTATTATCTGATGAACCATCATGCTCTAATGAAACAAACAGATTTTAATAGGTATCCGGATCACACAAATTCTGGTTAGTCATCATCATATGATGAATCTAATGGAATATGCCAACATACTACATCAACAACTTAAATAATATACATGAGTTACTCACACTAACAATAGTAGGTTCTAAGCTTTCAAGCTTATTGATATGGACACAATTAGCCCAGAAGTTGAATTCCAGGATGCTGTTTTGATGGAAGATGAAGACTTGGATGTAGAACATGAGATGGGTCCCATTGGACATTAAAGCATCATATTCCTGTTGCATGGCAAGTTTCCACTCAGTGGACAAAATAGCCTGCTTCACTATTCTAGGTTCTGTGCAGGTGAGGAGAAGTGTGGGATTTAAGCGGGGTTTTACAATTCCAGACTTGGAACGCGTTTGCACTGGGTGGGAAGAGTGAGAGGGTGGTATAGTTACTGCAGGAGGAGGAGAGACAGAAGTAGATAGTGAGTCTGAAGTTGTGTGGACAGAATTGGAGGAAGATAAGGATGAAGGTGTAGGTGAGTGTGAGGAAGAAGGAATATTAGGTTGGGGAGGGGTGGAAGTAACAGTAGGAACAATACCTAGTGGGAGAAGTTTGGAACACACAGAGGATGAAATAGGTTCAGATATTGAGTTGGAGAATGGAAATTTAGATTCATTAAAAATTACTTCTTTAGAGATGTACAACTTCCCATTGGCATAAAGACATTTATGTTGTGTTGAGTATCCCAAGAAGGTACACTCAACTTATCTATGTTGTAGTTTATGTTCGATATAAGATCTTAAGAGAGGAAAACATGCACATCCAAAAATTGAGAAAACCATAATCTGGTGATTTGTTAGAAAGAACAGTAAGAGGAATTTGATGACTATTCAAAATGGATGTTAATCTATTAATTAAAAAGGTTGTAGTGTGAAAAGCATGATTCCAAAATTTAATAGGGAGAGGCTTGTGACAGTAAAGAAAGCCCCACTTCAACAATATGTCTGTGCTTTCGCTTAACTACACCATTCTTATGGCAAGTATGAGGGCAAATAGGCCTATACTGAATTCCCAATTTAGACAAGTATTAAGTGAAGGGTCTAAATTCACCCCCCCCAATCAGATTGCACAGCTTTTATTTTCTTGTTTAATTGAAGTTCAATCATGGTTTTGAATTTTTGTTTAAGATAATAAATCCATGTAAAATGACTAAATGCATCTACAAAACATACATAGTAACTATAGCCCATAGGTGAGGTCATAGGTGCTGGGCCCGAAGGTCACAAAATATAAGTTGTAAAGGTTCAGTATACACAGTGAAGGAAGGGGGTGACGGAATGCGATGAGTTTTGCCTATACAGCAAGCAAAACAAAATGGTAAACTTTGTTTATTTGAAACAGTAATATAACAATGTTTAAGTACATCAAAAAGTACAACTGAGTGGGGATGCCCCAGTCTATTATGCCAAAGAGACATTATATCTGAACTGCAAATAAGAGCAGATTTATTTCCATTACTTACAGGTACAGTATCTGAACCTAATACAGAATGACTAGTACTGTTGAAAGGAAAATTGGTAACTGCAGACCTGGATAGAAGATTTTTAAACTAGTAGACGCCATCTAAATTTAGACAACCTTCAAGAAGGACGCTGTGATTAGCCTGAGATTTAACATAGCAGTTAGTAGGATGAAATTCAAAATACACTCCATTATCTCTAGCAAATTTGCTAACACTGACTAAGGTTTGGGTAATAGACGGAACTAACAGTAAATTTTTAATGTGAAAACTAACATTTGAGTTTGAAAGTGAAGTAAAAGAAGCAGAACCAATAGAACAGATTGGCAAACCTTGTCCATTGCCAAGGAAGACATGCTCTTGACCTGAGGTTGGTACCTCTTGCATCAAGTGTTGAGGACTTGCAGTAACATGGTGTGTTGCACCAGAATCAACATACGAATTCTATGATTGTTGCATAGGGGCAGCACTGGAGAAATAGGCTTATGGAGTGGAGGTATAGTGCATATTTGGAGGTGGTGGAAGCATACAGCGTGGTTGTTGTTGAGACTGATATGGATAGCCATACTAAACACCAACAGAGGGATCAAAATGGTGAAAGCATGTTGTAGCAGTATGGCCAATCTTGTTGCAGAGTTGGCACTGAACAGTGCCTCTGCCAGATCGACCTCCTCTTCAACCTCCACATTCTCCCCGGCCACCACGACCTTCACCGGAAGGAGGACGGTAGCCTCGAGATAGGGTCAAGGCTTGACTTGCACTGGAATTAGCATTGTGCTACGAAAAATTAGCCTATGGAACAAAATTAGGTGCAGTCGCATTAGTTTCTGTTCTGGAACTGCTTGTGTGATATTGAGGGAAACTTGTTCACTAGATTGCTTAAGCCGCTCAATCCTTGTTTCTTGCGCTACAATTAGGGATTCAATTTCTTCGAGTGCAAATAGCTTCGGTTTGCTATTATGACAGAGACGAGAGATTCATACTCCGTTGGAAGACCTTCGAGAACCGCATTAAGTTGTTCCTGATCGAAAACTGGATTGTCGATTGACTTTAAGCACGCAGCAAGTGCTTTGATTCATAAAATAAACTCCGATACTGTGGATCCCCTTTTTTGACGCATCGGAGTTCAATGCGAAGTTGTCGCGCTCTCGCCTTCGTGTGCGAGTTGAAGTGGCTATCAATTTTATGCCACATTCATAGGCGTGATTGCATCCTATAACACGAGTCAAGATCGTCCAGGAAAGAGATGATTGTAGCCAACTAAGAAGGAGCTGGTCTTGGAGTTCCCAGGCTCGGAACGCAGCGTTTTCTAACCCTAGGGTGCGATCTTCATCAGAGAGAAATTGATAAGGAATTTTTGATTGAATCAAAAAACGATGAAGACGGTGAGCTTTTATGACCGGCTTAACTTGTTGTTTCCATAGCAAAAAATTGTTATCATCAAGCTTCTCGCTAATTGTGTAGGAAAAGTTCACAGGTGCTGTCATCAGAAGCAAATGCACTAGAGAATTAGGGCCGCACTTAGGGGAATTCGAGTTGGTAGGGCTGAGATTAGGATCGGAAGCCATGGATTCAGCTTCTCAAGCTCTGTATACCATGTTAGAATTACAGAGACAGAGAGAGAAAAGTATGAGAGAAGAAACTGAGAAAATATGTTTTATTGAACACACTTTGAATTACAAAAAGTCACCTATATGTATAGGTGATGAGAGTCTGTTAGACTACACTAACTAACGACTGAATACAGCTGTCATGACGGTTACACAACTGTCAAGACAGCTACAAACTAACTAAAAATAACATCTGTACAAACACAGTATACATCAGTATACACTAACAGGTGAGAAGAAAAAAAATATTGATCACAATATAACATGAGTATGTTAGGATTTTATTAAGGGTGTGCAAAAAATCCAAACTGATCTAAACCGCTTCAAAATCGAACCAATCCAAATTGATCTGAACCGCTTCAAAACCGAACCAATCCAAATTTTAAAAACTGATCCATTTTCAAAAAAACTGAACCGAACCGAATCGCTTTTTTTAAAACTGTTCGGTTACCCAATCCATTTTTCATGAAATGGATCGGTTCAGTCTAGTTCGGTTCTTTGAAAAACCGATCCATATATGAATATAAAATGGATAACCGAACCAAACTAAACTGATCCGGTCCAAATCCCAAAAATCAAACCATTTTAAAAGAAATCCAAACCAAACTACTTTTTAAAAAATGATTCGGTTAACCAAACCGTTTTTTACAAAGCAGTTCAGTTCGGTTCGGATCAGTTTTTTGAGGTAGCCATTTTTTGCACACCCCTAGATTTTATAACACACAAGAAAGGTCAACATAAAAATTTCAAAAGAAAGAAATAAAAGAAGAAACAGGACAAGGAGACAAATGACAAGGATAATATGAATGTAATAGAGTAAAAAAAAAAAAAAATTGCTTCATTTATTATATTTCAAGCAAAAGGATATTATATAGTCTCAATATCATCAGCTTACAAACATGAACAGTTCAGAAAATCAGAATAATTACTAAAAGAACAGGATGACAAAATTTAATCAAATATACAGGGGTAAAGTGTATTTGGCTCCCTTAAACTTTGGGGCATTTGTAAAGTGACACCATGAACTTTAAAGTCATCCCAATTAGTCCTTAAACGCTAACTACTACTCCAATATAGAGCGACTTCTAAGTTCCACTAAATATTTAACAGAAATGCCATGTGGCAAAATATCAATCATCCATCTCTGTAATTTATTTATTATTTAAGTTCAATTTTATCTAATTTCAGTAATTTCCATAACCAAAAACAATATAAAATTTGAAAATAAATAAATAAATAACTATAATGAGAATAGTCTTCTTCCACACTGATCAATCCAAATCATAAAATCAAAGTCAATTTTCACTTTCTCATCAAAAACTGATTTATCAACTTTTATCTTCCACATCCCTTGAATCCCTACAATTGTCACTATTAAAACATCATGTTTAGCAAAATTTTTGTTATAATTACAAGCCTTTTAGCTTCTTGCATAATCATTTGTATCTGTCAGTACATTCTTTAGTGACACAAGGTGGCATTAGCTGCAACCAGCTGGAGTCACTTTCCGGTATGCTTGAGTTGGATCACTGTCTAGGTGGTGTGAGGTTATAGAGAGACAAAGAGGATTTTACTCTCTTTGTGAAGTAGAGAAGCATTGACAAGGAGATCCTTCAGCAAGTCGAACAAATTGATGACCTGACCATTGACCATATTGGTCACTAACATCTTGCTATCAAACTTTGTATTTTGTAAGTTAGAAAAATAGAATTTAAATAGATTAATAAAGGGGGCAAATTACATAGAAACGGAGGACTTCAAATTTGCCACATGGCACCTCTGTTAAGGATTTAAAACGAAAGGATTTATTAAAGTATTGGGAAAAATCCAAGTCCCACATCAGTTAAAGATAGTGCCAGGATAGAATATATAAATGAGGGGCAACTCTCATCCTATGAGCTAGCTTTTGGGGTTGAGTTAGGCCTAAACCCAAATTGTAAGATGGTATTAAAGCCTATTCTAAATCTATTAACGGGTCATTTACCATATTATCCACACACCAAGCCCAATAGTGCTGGACGTGAGGGGGTGTATTGGGAAAAACCCAAGTCCCGCATCAGCTAGAAATAGTGTCAAGATAGAGTATATAAATGAGAGACAACCTTTATCCTATGAACTAGCTTTTGTTGGGATTGAGTTAGGCCTAAATCCAAATTATAAAATAGAGTAATGACTAAAGTTTAGGGTATAATTGAGACAACTTTAAAGATTGTGGTAGTGCTTTGCAATTGCCCCAAAAGTTTAGGAGAGCTGAATACACTATTCCCAATATTTATATATAAATAATTAGGATTTGACACTTCGGTATCACTACTACAACATAATATAATCACCAAATCAAGGCTATTAAATGCTAACCTTGATCGGGAGGTTTATCGCTAGAGCCAACTTGATTTGATGGCATATTGCCAGCCAAGGTGTTTCGGGATTTAGTCTCCATTGGAAGCATCTTCAAAGATATTTTCCGTAGATAATCAGACTGAAAAAGAGGGAACATGAGTGCTGTGTCAAACCATCAATCATTTTTATCGTATTATATTTGCATAGGTAACCATAAATGAAATAGAGGCTCCTCAATTCTCACAATAAATGTACCTGGCTTGTTGCAGCAATAAAAATCTTGTCTTCAAACCTTTGAGCAATCTTCCGAAGTTCATGCAATCCATCAGGACCAGAAACAGGAAGATGTTTTTTTAATGTGTCCATTCTACAAAATGAAAAATAATAGTTTCATAATTAGATAATGCAAGCAATATAGATTTTAAGCATATCAGCCAATCCTTAAAAGACAGAACATGATTAGCTGTAAAAAGTTGATGAAATCATCAGAGAAAACCCCTTACCCACCCAATCCGCAAGAGAAAGAGAGTAGGATTAATGGGCTGCCATGATGATCTTAGTAACATCTTCTTAGGATATAAGGGATTAGCTACAATAACCTTCCACCGAATTTTTCTAAATATCTATCTGTGACCAAAATTGTGAAAGAAAAGAAATAGCACAACATTATGGAGGAGCCAAATACAAAATCCTAAAGTAGTATACTCAAAAGACCAAGACTTTTTGTTTAATTATAATGGCACTACCCTCTAACCAAAATCTCCAAAGTCTTTCAAAGATATCAAACTGGCAAAGCATTATTCTCCCTTCTCTTTCCAAATCTCCAAAATAAATGAAAGAGAAGTTGTCCACATTTAGAGGGCAGACCAAATGCTCACCAATGATAAAAAAAAAAAAAAAAGGTTTATTCTAACAAATTGTGCAATGAAACATCAAATGATTAGTCTAGTAAATTGCAAAATAATAATAAAGTTAACATCCAATTATGGTCATACCCTGCTCACCCATCCAACAAGTATTAATGTAGCACAGACATACTAAAGCTTGTGCATGGAACTTGAATACAACATTTAAATTCAATACAGTAGTGATTCAAATAAACAACATTCATTTGACAAAAGATAATGAATATATTTGACTATTGTTCTTCACATACCATATACAATTTTGAGCAAAGTGGTGTACTATACATGTTTTAGAAAATTACAGAGAGGTGTTATTTGTCTCGTGTTTGTTTTAGTTCTTCCACCATCATGTATTTCTATTTTCTTGGATAGAATTGCTTCTATATGGCAAACAAAAGAAACCTTTTGGAAATGTTGTCAATTTAGGGATTAATTATTTGTTTATTAATTTTATTTTGATATGCAACAATAGGTGAAAAAAAATATTCAAATAACGTCAGTGATACAGTATTGAAATTGAAGCTTACATTCTGTTGACAATTCTTTGGCGTGATTCAGGTGATAGTTGAGCTCTCCAATCACTTGTATCCATAGTGAGGTTAGTGCCTTGATTAGGTCTCCAATTATTGGAATTCATCAAATTTAAATTACCTGAAGCACCTGTATAAGAACATTCTAATCAAATTAGATTTTAAAAGGAAACATGTAAAGGGGGTACATATACGTACAAGAGACATTATATATTTCCATTGTTGTTATGGCTTGCTAGTAACAACTATGAGTACACAAACGAAGTACAAGCATAAAGTTTTGCCATCCTTGCTCCTTCCAATTTCCAAAACCTCTGATTAATCAATAAGAATTGTTATAGACTAAAAAGACCATAGGGCATATTTGGAAGAGTTTTCATATATTGGGAAAAACCCAAGTCCCACATTAACTAGAGATAGTGCCAAAATAGAGTATATGAGTAGGGGACAACCTTTATCTTATGAACTAGCTTTTGGGATCTAAAATGGTAACAGTGCAGAGCCCTTGGATAAGCTTTCATGCACTGTTGATGAATCTATTTATTGTGAAAAGCCTAGGTTAACTCCTCAGACTTCACTATGACCTTCATTTTCATTTTCAAACTAATGACCTACTTGTTGAGCTGAACCCAGACTGCGAAATGACATTTGATTTCTCATATTTTCATTTTTGAAACTACTACTTAACAGGGGTCCATCATGACATGATACAACTTTTCTCATTTGTTTTCAAGGCAACAGCCTCCAAAGAATGACCATGAGAACTCTCCATGTTTGACACATAAGATAATTCTTTAAGAGAAGGAGATAGATGTCCATCGTGCTTAGATCTTGATCCAGACAAAGTTGGAAAGAGGGCAGTGTGATTTGGAGCATGATTATAGTCTGGGCGTGTTATAGGAATGTGTTTGTATACAGCCTAAAGAATCAGAATCTATTTTCGGCGTGTTATAGGAATGTGTTTGTATACAGCCTAAAGAATCAGAATCTATTTTCGGCTTATGTTTTTGGATGCTATCATCTAGAGAAGTAACCCCACTGGAAGAGGCTCCAAAGGGTTGCTTTGTATCCGCATATTGTTCTGGAGGAGTGTAAAGATGAACAGAACCACCATTTTCTAGGTAACCATTTTTTCTCCTTCCCGCTGATGGCTTTGGCAGATTCCTCTGCAGCTTTTCTTTGGGCAGCAAATCATCTATATTACCAGATTTCATGTCTGACTCACTCTCATTGAACACTGATAATGGGACACCATCATCAATAACATCCATTTGAGACCTGATTTTTTCATCAACAGGAGATGATCTTGTGTTGGAAACATTGATTGGAAGACCTACAATATTTTCCTTGGAATCAATATTATAATCTAATATACCTTTCATTGGACTAATTTTCCCATATGAAAACTTGAAGTCAGACTTCAATGCATCATCAGAACCTTCAGTGCCATGAGAAGATGAAAGCTAGGAGAACTCCTCTTCATTATTGAGACTTCCCATTACTCCCTTTGTTTCATATTGATTGATGCTTAAAGTTTTTTCACATAAATTAAGAAAGACAATAAATAAGTTACTTAGTGAAACAATTTTACTAAATATCCTTGCTCCCCTTTTCAAAAATTGGCTGAAACAACACTCAAAAATCATTAGTTTCATGTATTTGTTTAGGGTAAATTTGGAATAAAAGTGTTAATATTTCATTGAAAACTGAGAAGATTAATTAATATGGAATTTTTTTTGAATGCTAAAACATCAATCAATATGGAACAAAGGGAGTAAATCACAACTTAAAATTCTCAAAGTTTCCTATATCCAACCATCCATCATTATCAATAATACTAAGTTCATTGTCAGCTTGGGATATTGTTGGAACCAAAGATGTATGAAGCGTCTAGTCCTTCAAAGTTTTGAAGATAACAAACTTATTAAAATGTAAGTCTCTATTTTGAACTAACAAATTACAGTGTCCAATACCATGGCATCCAACGCGCCAGTCTTAACAAGCGTCCAATACTCGCATATGAGGACCGTTCGAGAGTAAGTCTCCTTTCATGGACTGAGTCTTAAGCTTAGACGCTAGTATTAGATTCGTCCAGACGTAAGCTCTTAAACGACTAAGCTTTTTAAGTACTCGTCCAGTCTATATGTTTCTTTTATACATATGTAAAACTCAAGACTAATGCCTTAGCATTTAAGATATAATGTTCAAATATTTCAAGCATTAAATGGTAGACAAAAACATTCTAGTGCAAAAGCGCAGCAATACAGAAAAAGGAAGTCAACTTATCGAGCTGCCAAGCCAAAAGAAGAATGTTCAGAAAAACAAACCGTTAACACAATCCTGCACCTTCTGTTTTGGTGCAAGCTCAAAAGTTACCTTTTCTGACCTGTCTGAAAGCTCGATACGTGCACCTTTTTCTTGAAGACTGAAGCTAAGTCATCTTCAACGGCTCTTTTTCATTGAAGACTATATATACCAAGAAAGAAGAAAAAAAAAAGTGGAATCAAGTGAAGAGCATACAGACGTTGACCATGAGACATTTTGAAAAGAACATATTGCTTTCGTGCATCCACTGGACGATAGTGAAAATTCTTTGAAACCATTCTGTAGTGTGCTTAATCTTTTACATTCTCACTTTGTGAGTTGGATTTCGTTGTTAACAACTATATTTGTTGTGAAAGCCTGGAGAGACTTAGTGAAAAAAAATACTTAGGTTGTTAAGCAATCTGGAGTGATTGCATTGTAAAGTCTGAAAAGGTCGTGAAGAATATTTGTAACCTAAGGTTGGTTAGTGTATACCTTCTAGGTGAAAGAACTGGACGTAGCTCAAGGTTGAGTGAACCAATATAAAATCTCTGTGTTCTTATTCTTCCCTATCCTTTTGCTCAAATTGTTTTCGAACCTATTTTTAAAGTGAAAAGTTTTTTTAGACACACAATTCAACCCCCTCTTCTTGTGCAACTCTCACTCGTTCAGATATGTGATTGATGGGAAATTGGCAGACACTATCATCTTCCACCACACACTTGTCACCCAATATAGTATCATCTGCATAGAGCTCACAACCACCAGAATCTAAATTGCTGCTCTCAAAGCAGTGATTGGACATGCTTGTGTCATTTAATGTTAGCCTTTTGGCTTCTTTGCTTGAATCACTACTGCATGAAGTAAACACACCTTCAGGTGTGTGAGACCGTGAATCCTTTTCTAGTATTCTTTCTTTTTGGGTCATATTTTTAAGTATAATTCCGCTTTACCCTGAGTACCATAGCTATTCACATAATCACTACTTCTGATACCACGTAATTCATAAAGTGATTTCTTACAGCTATCTCCCTGTATTACAAATTGATTTTTATGTTTGTCACCAGCATGGGGCACTCTATGATCATTATTTTCACCAAATCCATCCCACACATTATCTTCAAGCATTAACAAATATTGTACACTTCAAATTAACTGTAACATCAGCTACCCCCACCACCAATCAACAACTAGTTTTTCAAGGGTAGCGTTTTAGGAGTCTTATTAATAACTACCAAGCCACTTCTTCAGCTCTAGCTATTTTGAGAATGGATTGCACAACAGCCTGCTAATAAGATTATGAGAGTGGTTCACATTATACGAGTAACAAAGGAACATTCTTCAGTTATCACGAAGATCTGCCATTGAGCATTAGCTATATCGTATGGCATACTTGTCACATTTCCTCCAACTCACACAAGCTTGATGTCTTATAAGGAAAGATATTAGAGCCAGCTATATATTCTCGTACATAGAGATGTTTGATATTCCTTTGAGACTTTTTATCCACCACTAAAGATACATTCAACTGCTTGATCCAATGTCATGTTTCTTTAACAATATCTCATGTGTGGGGATTCCTTTCCAGTCTCTTCTTTACTATCCAACTTGAACTTGCCCAATAGTGCCAAATTTATTAATGGGCCACCTACTTACTATGTTATTCACGCACCAAGCCCAACAGTGCTGGGCATGAGGGGGTGTATTGGGAACAAAAAACCCAAGTCTCACATTGACTAGAGATAGTGTCAAAATAGAATATATAAGTGGGAGGTAACTCTCACTCTATGAGCTAGTTTTTAAAGTTAAGTTAGGTCTAAACCCAAATTCTAAGACCATGAAATTTATTTTATCATATGAGCACTTTACAGGTATTTGGTTAAGTGTACAAAAGTGACTTATAATCTTGCTATGCTTATTTCAATAAGTTTCACAGTAAAACTTATCGAATTAAGCTTATTAAAATAAACTTATTTAATAAGTGCTTAATTAAATTGTTTATCCAAATGTGTCCAAATTCAATACTTCCTCGGAACTCTTAACTAACCTAGCATCACTATGACATAAAAATAATTGGGCAGCTCTTTCTGAACTAGAACTATACAAAACACAAACGGACAACTCTTTGGTCTATGAAGCTGTAGCATATCACCAGTACTAATTTTACTAAGAATCACTGTTTAACAAAAGACTTTGACCATTCAAGGGGATCTGAATTTTCCAGGGAAGCTTAGCAAGAAAGATGCTTCATTTGAAGACTATGAAAGAAAAACTTAACCAAAATACAAATATCAGTAAAAATAAGAGACGAAACCTGCTTATCCATATCGGAGGACATATGGAAAGTGCCAAAGAGACTGCAAGTCATAGGACGCTCTATAAGAGGAATATTTATAAATTATCTAACACGCACCAAATATTAAAATTTTAATCAATTTTATTCCTAACAGAACTGATTAAAGTTGTTGAAGTGACCACGTGTAGAGTTGACGGATGATTCATGTTCGACGTAGAAACAATGCATCTGTCTAGTTACAACTTACACATTATGCTGAAAATCTAGAGTTTAAAATTGATACAAAGATAACTCCAAAACCAAGAATGGCACAACGGTATCTCATTTCTTATGGCAAATATTGACTTTTATCAAAAAAAAAAAAGTCCCTTCAAAGATCAAATTGACTCAGTCATAAACTAACCGTGTCGGAGTTTGTTAGCTCTTCATGTTATACTTTAATAAACTTGTTTTCATCTCAAGGAACTAAAATTCTAGAACAAAGAACAAAAGGCTAGCTTGTACTTGTTCTCCTCTACTCGGATTTTCTTTCTTTTTAACTTTGTCCTTAATCACTTCCTCAAAGTCAAACCTGGGCCTCCTCCTCTCTAGAGTTCCTCCTCATAATCTACACATGATTTCCATGCAGGTTCTCCATTAATTTTCCAAAAACAAGGCATTTGACAATTCAATACTAGTCAGAAATTCCAATTCCATCGTCATTTGCAAAGATTATCATTTAATGATCATCAAAGAGAGATATATTATTCTATTCATTCACGGAATCGAATAAACCAAATACAGGAACGAGAAAAAAAAAAAAAAACGACGAAAACGAAGAGACGGTACCGTTATCGTCGATGGTGGAAGGCGACGGACGAAGGCGGAGAGAGGCCTCGTCCGGTGACGCCTCCGAAACAGAGCTTTTAGAGCAGTGAGATGTTCTGGGCCTAATTTCACGTCCCCTAATTAATTGCGCAATCAATCTCACGTATAATAACCTACTTTTCACGCTAAAAACACGAATCCAGTAAAATAGTAAAATCACTCATTCACACGGTCAGCTATTTATGAAGTTCAGTGGCTCTCATTATATCTGAATAAATCATATTTAAAACAGGTATTAAGATGTGAGCCGTCCGATCTCCATCCAATAATTGTAAAACCTTAACTGCATGAATATATGCAATTTTTGACTGCACCAAATCTATTTTCCTAAAAACACACACATTGGCTTCTTCTTTTTTGGTATAAAAGGGAACACACATTGGTTTCTCAATTTTATAAGAGAGGATTTGTCCTATTCTAACCTCAACCTGCCGCTACCAAACCAAACCTAGACAATTGTCCAAGGTTATCAAAGTGGATGGATACTGTCCATGAATCATCCTATACTAAGATTCTTATATTTTAATTAATTAATTAATTCTAAAGTAATTCAAGTATTCAACCCATTTGTGCGGCCGTTACTGTCAAATTAGCGTTACATTACCACGCGTGTTATGGATTAGTTATGCAACGACACTAGTAAGGATCAAGCCGCCACATCTTACTTTTTCGTAGAGAATCAGCGTTTCTAACAAAAATAAAATAAAATCGTCCAGATATGATTAAATTCAATTTTAATTTTGTAATTGTAAATAGTTTTATTAGTTTAATAGACATACACAGTTAATGTAAAAACTCTTATACTATCCAGCAATCATAAATAATCTTTAATATGACTTTTAAATTAATTATTATAAAAGTTAACAACATTATTATATATCTTAATTTATAATTAGATGACAGTATGAAAAACTTTTATACTGCTAGTGCATATATTATTATTATTATTATATTTTTATTAGCTTTAGAGTTTAATTTTCATTTATTATCAGTGTAAAAAATTTTACATTATCTACTAATAAAAAAATATATTAAGTATGATTTTTAAGATAATTATTATAAAAGTCAATAAATTTATCATATATGATCATTTGTAATTAAATTAGAGTTTAAAAATTCTTTACCTTATCATTTGAACTCTTAGTTTTAATTTTCATAAATTTTAAAGATTTTAAAAAACAATTTCTATTACAATTTTTTAATAACATCACATGGCACATCATAGTTAGAATGATCATTAATAGTATACAATTAAATGTATGTCATGATATTATTAAGTAATAACAATAATTATTTTAAAAAATAAAGTATATAAAAATCAAAATAAAAAATACTTTTGAACAATAGAAATAAATTTAAGTATATATATATATATATATATATATATATAGGATAAAAAATGTTTAAATAAATAAATAAAAATAAATAGTATATGTAACCGACAATGTAAAAATGTTTTACATTGTCATTTAGTCACAAATTGTATTATATGCTAAATTTATTGATATTTATAATAACTACCTACCTTAAAATTTATATCTATCATAATTTCTGATTGATTCACACTATAAATTTTTTTATACTCACCTTACATATATATATTAAACTAAAAAAAGAAAATAGACCAACCCTCACATACACTTTAATTCTTATATTTGTTATTAAACTTTCAGTCGATGTCAAGTAATTTAGTCAAATTGCCAACGTTCAAAATGATTTATCGTAAGGGTCCTTTAGACAGGTAACACTTAAAATCAATTTTCCTTTATACTTAAGAATTTTCTCAAAACAACCTAATTTGAAATGGTAACAAGTCCTGATTTTAATTTGGATTATTTATTTTTTTAACCTCAGCTTAATTTATTCTCAGTCTTAATTTTTTTAGTTAATTTGTTCGATTAGTTAATTTATTAATTACATTAATGCTATTTCTATTAAAATCATTATGTTAAATTATCACTTGTCATATTGAGGTTTTTTCTATATAATAATATCATTATATTATAAGATTGTTTGACATGTTATTATTTAATAAAATAACTTGGATAAGAGCAAAATAATCAAGTATTATGTAAATACATCTTTTACTTGGATCACTAATAATCCCTTTGTCGGATACCCCACCTTGTACAAAAACTTTATTTTCATTCGCCATCTAAGGCCATAGTTATATTTCAATGGTATTGGATAAATTTGTTTTGGTGGTGGTGGTTGGTCATGAATTCACTGTTAAAAGTTAATGAATTAATGATTAAACTAGTATAATAATCCATGTCCTGTATGGGTGGAGTTTACAATTTATAATTTTTTATATTATTATGACTTTTAATAATTTTTTTAAAATTTCATATAAATATATATTAGTATATATGTACATAAATATTTAAAAAATATATTAAAATTATTATAAATATTGATGTATATTTAAATAATTTTATATTCTCATATGTCTTATATTATTTTGATTTATATAAATATTTAAAAAATATATTATCTTTATAGATATATTTGTAATTGTATATAACTTAAATATATACATAATTTTAATAAAAATATTAATAAAAAATATTTTATATTACATTTTGTAATTATTAGTTTTTTTTAAAAAAATTGTCTCTATCATATAAGAATAAAACGATTAACATTATTTATAAAAAAAAATTGTGGGTATTTGAACTTATAGATTACAATAAGAAATAAATTATGAATACAAAGATAAAATATTTAGAATAAATTACATTAACACCTCCTGAAATTTTTTGAGATTATACATAACTTCTAGTTTTTTTAACATTTACAATAGCATCCCTTATAGGGGTATACAGTGTAATGTTTTCAAACAATCAAGGAAGTTAATGTAATGCATCAATGGTGTTAGTATAATGTTTATCAAACAATTAAAGGGGTTGGTGTAAAAGTAAAAAAATGATACATCCATTTAATCGTCTAAATAGTGGTAAAACTAGGAATTGCTATGCACCGAGCTAAGTCTTTGAGGGAACGATATACTTATTCACCCTTGCTATTAATGTGACTTGGTATACTTGCCAAGGGGTAAACACACCTCGCATCCTTTTGCCAGAGATCGTCTCTTTCAAGGTAAGGGGGAGTAACTTATCTCGCTCATAGATATGGTTTTGGTTATAGGTAGAGGGGTTGGCCCTAAACCCCAATTGTCTGTTAATTGTATGATTGTGTGTAAAGGGAAGTGCAATTTTTCCCAATTATTGTGTGCTTTATAGCAATACTATGTTTGATTGTGTGTGTGGACTGTCGTGACTACTTTTTCTTTTTCTCCTTTGTGTTTAAGTTAGGGATTTAATGGGTTTTAAAAGGATTGTGAGTGAGTGAGGAATTTATAGAATAGATGGACCAATTAGAAGGGTAATAAAAGTGATTAGAAATTGATTAATCCATTTTGAAATGTTTGGAAGCCAAGGAAAGCCGTAGGTTGCATGTTCTGTGAACCCTTGTGATCTGCAAGAATCGTAGTTGGCGCTAAGCATGAAAGAGACGGAGAGTTTCTTAGAAGTTTGGCCCTAAGCGCCAAAACTTTGGTGCTAAGTGTGGTGGTGCTAAGCACCAGAAAGTTGGCACTAAGAATGAGTATGACAGTGAATTCCCTATATGAGCGTTGGACCTACCAAAGAGTGGGTCTGGAAGTAAAGTGTGGTGGCGTTAAGCGTGACCCTTTGAGACACTAAGGTTGATGTCTTAGTTAAGAGCAATGGATTATAAGTTATGTAGTTGCCTTCCATGCTTATGTTCTACATGATTATCATTGCTTAGAGGTCTTGTTAAACTTATATCTTGTGGTTGATGCTTGCCTTGAGAAAATGTGTATACTGTTGCCTTATGTTAATGCTCTATGATAAAAATATATGAAAAGTCTTCAGCATTGTATATGACCATCATCATGATATTGAGTCACGTGAAGAAAGAAAGTATGTAAGAATTTGGCTGGTAGAGGTCGGAATAGGTTGTCTAACCTTAGCTTTGGGGATGGTACCCAGTGTGGAAATTCCAATGCCCTATGCTGATCCCATAGAGCTGGAGCATGTTGGCAAAACTAGGTAACCTTGACTATTCACCAAGGAATATCATACTAGTTGAGGGTGCAAAAGTTGAAAGCATTGTTACTGATGACATTTCTTATGGTCGTGCACTTACTTCTACTTTACTTTCAAGATGAACTTAGGTTAGTACCACAAATGCATAAGAAGTAGAAGTTAAATGACATTGCATTTCATATGTTTGTGCATTTTTAATCATTGCAAATTAATGTTAATTTGATTATGCATGTGTTATGTATTCTACCTGTTTTCACTGTCATACTTTGAACATGATGTGAGATGTATTTCACTCCCTTGTTTCTTGTGTTTTCTGTTTATGTTTATGATGTATAAGTGATGTCCAACAAAACCTTAAGGAAAAGTCTTAGAGTAAAGGCTTATAACTCATTTGTAGTTATTTACAGTTTTTTTGGGTTTTGTGAGGTCTGATAGTAATGTGACATTGGGATTTTGGCTATTTACTGTTTTATGCCTTTAGCTTTCAAACTTAAAAATTGTAGTTTGATGTCATTAGTTGATTTATTTTCCAAAGACTTGTATAGCCAATTGTGGGCCACCATCTTTTTATTTATTAGTAAAGTATTTTATGGAGTTTGAATTGATGCAAGTTATGCATGTGATGTCTTTTACCGTGTGAAGAGGATGATTTTAAACGACCGTTTTATTCTGCAAACAAAAAATATATTCTATTTTCATAATATTTATTTAATAATTAACTTTGGGGTAAAGGGTGTTACAACCCGCCCATTGAGCTGACTACCAAACCATATTGGTCTAACTTCATTACAAATTAAAAGAACATGTTCAATAGTCTTCCCTTCCTCTTCACAGCATGGGCAGATCAGGTCAACATCCACAATCTTTTGTTGCTGATTTTTTTGAACTGGCAAAATGTTTCGAAAAGTGCTCTACACCAATTTTTGGCCTTTAAGAGCCATTTCCACCTTCCACAAATCTTTCCAATGGAGCCCATTACTGTCACTAGTGGACGTAGCATTTTCACCAAACTACGTAATAGCAACTTGGTATCTAGATTTCATAGAGTACCTACCATCCTTATTAAAGCGCCATAGGATTTGATCTTGATCCGAGATTGACCTCATTGGAATAGGCTGAATATTTCTCACAATTTGGACATTGAACAATTGATAAATTAACTGCTTTTTCCATGTTCTTGTCTCATGATCAATAAGATCACTCACTAGTAAATCTTCTTGAGACTCACATCAAGGTTGCCTATAAAAAGTGCACCCAGTGGTATCCAGAACTCATGAGTTTGTCCACACATTATTATTAGCTCTATTACCCACCTTCCAATACAATCCCTTATCCATGATACCCTTGGATGAGTAAATACTTGACCATATGTAGTTAGGCCAAGGCCCCCTACGAGCATCAATGGCCTTAGAATAAGGAAAATATTTAGCTTTCAGCGCCTTCGCCATGAGGGAATTATTGCATATCACTAACCGCCACCATTGTTTAGCTAGCATAGCCTTATTGAAGTAGTGTATCCAACCTGGTTTCTATGTCCCATGACTTCTCCACTACCTTGTCCACCTATGGCCTTAAATTCAGTTTTACAGCCTAGTTCGCTCTCTTTTAATTCATTTTCCAAGACCCTGAAATCTCTCTTTTCCCCATTCCTCCAAATTACACTCATCATCTGTCAACCATATTTTTTCAAAATGGTACATCCTCATCCTTATCCTATCCTTCCTCTTCCATCCCTGTCCACTCACCAGAAGAATTGGATTATGATCAAATTAATGTCTAGGTAGTGAGTGAACACTTGCTTCATCCTATAATTGCATCCATTGATTATTTGTAAGAGCCCTATCTAGATGTTCTTCAACCAGCTCTAGCACTTTTCGCTTGTTGGTCCAAGTGAATTTGGATCCTATATACCCAACTTCTTCCAACCCATAGGACTGGATAATATTATGAAATGCGATAATCACAGTCAAATCAGGTGGCACACCCCTTGTTTGTTTTGCGGGCTTAACAATTGGTTGAAATCACCGATACACAACCATGGCTCATCCCCCGAAGGCTTTAAATCATTTATCAACTGACCTATCAAGTGCTTCTGTGGTGTGTTCAGACACCTATATATGGTTGAACAAAAAATTATGAATAAATTATATTGAATAAATGTTGCTAAAAATATATATTTTTATTGAATAAATTATATAATTATATTAATTATGGTAATTATAACTGACATATATATATATATATATATATATATATATATATTGTGACTTGAATTAATTATGATAATTATAACGAATATATATTTTAATTATGGTAATAAAAATTATTTTACACAAAGGTAGTTAGATTTTTTTAAAATTGTATAATTAAAGTAATTAATGTAGTCATCAATTATATACAACTAAACTAATTACCTAAAATAATTATATATATTTGAATTACATAATTAACGTAATTAAAATAATTTTGAATTATATACAATTAAGATAAATATTTTAATTATATATAATTCATTTTTCTCAAAATGGATTTTTTTATTTTCTATTGATAAAATTACATAATTACATTAATTAAAGAAATTACAACCAACACATATTCTTAATTGAATTAATTAAAGTTTTATAATTAGTATATATAAATTTTAATTAAGGTATTAAACATTATTTTAAGTTAGGGTATATTATATGTGTGTGTGTGTGAGAGAGAGAGAGAGAGAGAGAGAGAGAATTTTAATTATTATATAAAATTTAATTATTGTATATATATATATATATATATATATATATTGTAATTATTAAAATAATTAATATATTATTTATATTGCATGTATTAGATGTTATATTTCAAAATGTCAATAAAAAATATAAAGTTCAAGTTAACAACATTACATCCATTTTTCCTCAAGCCACAAGGTCACATTCATTTTTTTCTACTAAAATGTTGTTGTTTTTTAATGACCTATATATATATATATATATTAATTTGAGTTAATATAGGTAATTAATGTAATTATCATCTACATATGATTAAGGTAATTTTCTATAATATTATATATATATACATATATACATATATACATGTATATATGTATATATACATATATACATATATATGTATATATATTTAAATTGCATAATATAATAGTTAATGTAATTACGGTCAATATATATTTTGAAATGAATTAATTAAGGTAATTTTACACCCATGATTAATTGTGTGTTGCATTATTTAGATTTAAATCAAGAAAAGGTATCAAATTTTCAATATTTGATGATGATCAAAGAGTTTGTACATCAACCAAAAACATTATGTATCGAGAAATATTTGATAATGTTTAACATGATCAAAAATATTAACATGAGTTTTATTCCAATTTTCCTTTTTTTTTTACAATTGGAGTGTTGTGTTTATTTTTTTTAATATCTTGGATTTTTTTTCATCTTTTTTGCAATTATCACTTATCTTTCATACAAAAACTCAATGGTCATAATTATAGTAAAAAATGTTCAATTAATTTCATTCAGTGTCAAATCTTTCATATTGAAACGCTCTATTTTCTTTTTCTTTTTCAATGGAAGCTTAATTTCGAACAAAGATACAAAAAAAAAACTGTAAAACCCTTTGTGATCTTTTAGATTTTATTTTTTCCACATACATCTTTTAATTTGAGCTATAAGTATAGCAATTAGGGATCACAAAAAAAAAATCATACTCTTGGGTAAAATATACTATAAATTGAAAATGGATATCCTAATGGGGTACCTGCTGGTAAAATAAATGAATTTTTCTCTATCTATTTATTACCGAGACAAAGGTAGGTAGTAAAGTACCTAAACTTGCAGGTACCCACAATTTGAAATTACTTAAATAACTTTAATTATATATAAATTAAGTTGCTCTAATTTATTTTTAGTATAAATATATGTTTTGAAATTGTTTGTTTTTAATTTTATTTTATTTTTCTTTTCTTAATTTTATATTTTCATAAATATCCATTGATACTCGTGAAAACCTATGGATATTTATAAAATTCATTGATACTCACTCAATAGATATTCATGCAAGTACGAGGCAACCATAAGGTGTACTTTCATTTAAGAAGGGTAGTGACGGGAGGTTACTACTCATGCCCACCTTGTAGCATTGTCACTCCTAATAGCGATTTAGTCCACAAATATCATTTCATATTTATAAAAATATATTAATATTTTATACAATATTCACATTTAAGAATTATTATCTAACTATATATATATATATATATATATATATATATATATATATATATTAAAAATACAAAAATCACTACAATATTGACATTAAAATAAGCATCAACGTACTTAATTTCACTAATAATATTAAAACTTATGGTCCTTCTTCTTTATACTAAGTATTAAAATAAATACATTTAGAAATTTATATATTAACAAACGTTATATTTACCTTACAAATAGTTAATATTGCATATCAATCAAAATAATAATCGAATGTTAATTTTCCGTGCATTACATGGGCCCACATACTAGTATATGTCATTTGGGTATAATTAAGCAATGTTGGCAAATGGCAAGTGTGGTGAGATGATGAATAACTATCAACTATCCTGTGCATTCGTATATGTATTTTTAACTTAAGTAAAAATTAAAAATGTAAACAAAAATTATTTAAAACTATAAAATAATATGTATAATTAATTTAAATAAATAAAGTCATTGTTTAAAATTTATAAAACAAAACTATAAATTTTAAAAATTTTAAAAATAATTGATATAATAACAAAACTACAAAAGTAATCAAATTTAAAATGTTAAGAGTTAAAATAAATAACGTGAAAGAAATATTATAAAACACTAAACAATAACAAAACTAAAGTTTTTTTTTAGGGAAATACTAAACAATAACAAAACTAAAGTTAGGAAATTTATTTACTTATGAGTGTTTTTGTTTTAGAAAATTTACTTACGAATTAGAGATTTCTTAAATTTAAAAGTGAGGAAATTTATTTACTTATGAGTTATGACACAGGAAGGAGTTGGTTTATAATTTAGGCTTAAATATGTTTTAAATTCTTGCAAATATGGTTCTCTCTTATTTTAGTCCTTACAATTTTTCTTCTTGTCATTTTTAGATGTTCACATTTTTGTAATATTATTTTGTTATTCCTTAGTATTGACATGGTTAACAAAATAAAGAATATTAATTAAGATAATTAAGATAATAAAGAACGTTTTAAATTAAGATAATTAGATTATTTTTAGGTGCATAATTTAATTAAGTAATGTATTTATTATTTTATATAACTAAGGTAAGTTACATATAATTTACTTTTATAATTTATTTTTAATTTGTAATATATTATGAACAATGATTTTTATTGTTTTTAACATTGTTTTTACTTTTCAATTCACTAATTTATTTTTAACATTGTACATTTTAAAAAAAATATAATTTACTTAGATGCTTATAATTTACTTTTAATATATTACTCTTGATGTTAATTTTACATTTTAATTCATTAAATTTGATTGATTGTAATATAATTTATTTTTTTAATATATCACAAGCAATAATTTTGTCTTCAAAGACAAAAGTAATATATCCTCTCTCTATATATAAATTAGAATAGTTATTTTATACGAGAATATTTTTAGCTATCATTCTTCAACGATAGTGTTTTTAGTTGTCATTTTTCAACGAAATTGTTTTTAGAATTTTTTTAACCTTTCATATCTTTTAATATATTATTTTAAATATCTTTATTTCTAAATTAAATTTTAATATTTTTTTAAAGAATTATCATTAATTAGAATGACATTGTATCATAATATAAATTATATATTATAAATTTAAAATATAATTTATATGTTCAAAAATATTTATTTATTACAAATTTTAATTATAATATAATTTATATTATATATTCAGGGGCATTTATTTATTATAAATTTATGTTATATAAAATAAAATTTATTTTGTGTAATGCACAGGTTAAAATACTAGTTAAAAGTAAATTATAAGCATTTAAATAAATTATAATATTTTTTTAAAAATACAATATTAAAAGTAAAGTAATGTATTGAAAAGTAAGAATAATATTAAAAATAATAAAAATAATTGTTTATAATATATTAAAAAATAAAAATAAATTATATATAATTATTTTATTTATATAAAATAATCAATAAAGTGATAAACTTAATTGAATTACGCACATAAAAATAATTGAATTATTTTAATTTAAAATATTCTTAATTGTTTTAATTATCCTAATTAATATTTTTTATTTTGTTTGCTTTATCAGCATCAAATATACCAAAATTAATGGTATAAACAAAAAATATTAAAAAAATGTCAAGATGTAAAAATACCAAAAGAATTTTACAAAAAATTAAAACAAGGCAAAACCAAATTTACAGAAATTTAAAACATATTTAAGGTATAATTTATTTGTATGAAGTATGGGTAATTTTCAATGGTGGAGTTTTTGAGCACGCCGGCGCAATTGCGTACCCTCAAGAGTGGATTTTATTTCTAATTTTCGAGTTTGGACCAAAAATATTAAAATTAAAATATGAATAAAAACCAAGCAAACAAAAGGAAGAAAAAGGTAGAGTTGTTGTTTGTTGTGTGCATTGCACTAAGCAAAATTTGGTTGCAGAGGCAGAGAGAGCCACCACCGCACCCACACTCTCTACACTTTCGCCCTTACTCTCTAACTCCCAAATCTCTCTCTTTTTCACCCAAACCACTTCCTTTCGCTCTCTATTCCCTTTCCTTCATCTGATTTGGGTTTCCGAGGGAGCAGCACCGGAGGGACCAATGGACTCGCGCACACAGTATAATCCTCGCACCGTCGAAGAGGTTTTTAGGGATTTCAAGGGCCGAAGAGCTGGTCTCATCAAAGCCCTAACCACCGGTATACATCTTTTCTTTTTTTCTTTTTTTAAAAATAATTTTCAATTTCTGTGTTCGACGTCGTTTTTCTAGTCAAGTAATGTGCTTTGCATGCAAAATTCTCGATTTTTTGTTTTTTAATTTTTGGGTCGGTGAAAATTTTCGTGTGGGTTTGGTTTCGTATGCGCGTCGCTGTTATTGTTGTTGGCGCATGACAAGTGTTGGTGAGAAATTTTGGTTTTAATTTATTTGGCATTTTGACATATTTTCAAACTTAAATTTGGGGCGAAAATTAATTTAGGTTTTGTATGCTATGTGAAATTTTTTGTTTTTGAGTGTTTTTAAAGTTTGTATTGTTTGCCCTGTGAACGGGTTTGCTTTTGAAATTTTTTATGCGGATGGTTTTCAGTGGGTATTTTTCATTTCATTTGATTTCTGTGACAACTTGATGGTTTCCCTATTGACATTGAAATGTGCTTTGAGGAAAAGAGGCAATGAAACTACCATAGTGGTAGTGTGTGTGGTTTATGAGTGTTATTTGATTTGTGCTTTGTAAGGAAGTTGCACGTGTTTCTTCCTTTTTGGTCTTGTTATTTTTTATTTTTTCAGTGTGCTTGACTCACGTTTGCTTAGCACTTAATGTGGGGGCTTTGTGATTTTTTAACCTGTAACTGCTATATGATGCGTTTATTCTTATTATTTCTTTTTATTTTCCTGATTTTTTTATGTCTTTGTTCATTTTCAACATTTGAATATGACATTCGTCTTTTTTGTGTCTGTATTTTAAAGTTTATATGTATGAAGGTTTTGAAAGCTTTTCCATACTGATGGACTTTTTCTGCTTGGTAATGTTGTTGCAGATGTTGAAGATTTCTACAACCAGTGTGATCCTGGTCAGGTTGTACTTTCTTTTTATGTAGGCTTTGTGTGCCATGTCATTGGTGTTTTTGAATAATCAATTGGCTTTTAACTAGCTGTAGGGCTGGATTCAATTGAAGCTTCTCTAAAAATTATCGAATAAGTACTCATTCTGTTGATTTTTTTGATTTTTGAGGGATTTTTTTTGCTCTAAATGGAGGTTTAACTATTATTGCTTTTTGGGGTTTGTACTTGGTTCCTTGAGTCCTTTACTTTGTTCTTACCTTCTTTAATATATTTAATGCAGTCAATTTTATATGAGAGTACCGGTATTTTAATTTTTAAACTCTTCCAGGTTTTCTGTTCTCATGATTAATTTACGCTTCTCTTGGTTCTTGTGTCAGGAACATTATTTAAAGCTAGCTTATTATCGTGTCATTTTCTATCTTTTCTACTATTAATTCCTTTGTGATGCCTTGTTGAATTGTAGCTTAGTCATGTGTTTCAATTAGAAATTAACTGTTATTTGTCATGTGATTAAATAGTTTTGAATAATGATTTGGGGTGGGGGTGGGGAATTGCATTCCATGTGATAATCAGTCAAAGTGGCCATAACTTGCATTTCTGTACTTGTTGCCTTCCATGATTAAATGTAATTGCAGATAAAGTTTGGCTATAATATACAAAAAGCAATGACAGAATGACAATAGGGATTGGCATGATGCAATGTTTTCCCTATAAAGTCTGTGAGTGGTTATTTCATTATTGAAATGTGATTATCAAATCTGTTTATTGACTGAACTTAAGGGGAATTCATTAGCATTGTTGACTTGTAATAGCAGTGTCAATGTCATTCTCCTATAGACATTCTTACATGCAGAGTTAGGTTAAATTAAATTGAATTCCTGGTCCACCTCAGTTTCATGGTGGTAAATTTTTGCTAATTTTTCTTTGAAAATAGAAATATTATTATGCAGCTCTTCTAGCTGCAAAGAAAAATACCAGAGAAAGAATTAAGAATTATTTTTTGAGGATTATAAGGCTTTCCATTTTAGATATTCTATTTGGTGCTTGTGTTTTATAAATCAATTACCTTCATTCTTTCAGAGAAGGAGAATTTGTGCTTGTATGGCTTTCCCAGTGAGCAGTGGGAAGTAAATTTACCTGCTGAAGAAGTGCCACCAGAACTTCCTGAGCCCGTGCTGGGCATTAACTTTGCTAGGGATGGCATGCAAGAAAAAGACTGGCTATCTTTAGTTGCTGTCCATAGTGATGCATGGTTACTTGCTATTGCATTCTATTTTGGAGCCAGATTTGGGTTTGATAAAGCTGACAGGTATTTCATACTCTGACCAGAAATCTTATTTGAAGTTAACTTAAGTTAGTTGAAAATAACAAAGCAGTTGGGATCCTGCTTGTCTGATTTATCTCATTGGTTCAGTTCTTTTCTTTACGTGTCTTAATCATTCATGTACTCCTGATTTGCATATGTAATGCAGGAAACGGCTTTTCAATATGATCAATGAACTGCCAACAATATTTGAAGTTGTTACTGGTGCAGCAAAGAAACAGGTTAAGGAGAAGTCTTCAGTTTCAAACCACAGTGGCAGCAAGTCTAAGTCCAGCTCCAAGGAAGTAATAATATCTTCTCACACCTGTGCATCACATATAAATATATTTTTCAATCATACTTTATTTTGTGTTGCAGTGAAGAACTAATGTTGATTTTCAGGAGTTGTCTGTTTCTAGATACAGGATCCATTTAAACTTAAGTACCTGAGGTCATTGAGTTAATTAATTTTTAGGAGGGTTCAATCTATAATTGAAAATATTAGAAAGATTGTGTAAATGTTATGAAAATGGTGAAAGGATGTATAACGTATGTGGACAATCTATATATAAATCTTCAGAAGATAAATCTAGTATCAAATTGGATGGATATCATCTGAATGTGTGTGTGCGTTGTAGGTAGGGGTTCAATATTGTGGTATACTATCCCCAAAATATAAACCTTAACGGAAAATATGGGTAGTTATGGTTAGTGGCATTCTCTCATATGCTCTAAATAAAAATAATATAGAAAAAGAAGATTAACATGAGTGCATGCCAAGATGAAATTTCATATGAATAGAAATTAAAGATAGCTGTAGCGTAGTCAGAATGAGAAACAATATGTGTTGAGACTTTATGACCTTCATACAACTTGATCCCTTAAGATTGAGCTGTGATCTAAAAGACTGAAGTGTTGGTGAAATGGAATATCTCTATACTTGACCTTACTTATTTTGTTTTAGTTTTGACCTTGCATGCTGCTGCTGTTGTACTTCTAAGATGAAATTTGGTCTTAAAAGAGTTACGGTAGATGAACTAGTATAGATCCATTTATTAACTTCCAACCTTTTGTGTTCCTTACATGTATAAACAATTTATTTGAACTTTGGACTCGTAACTAACACCTTCATTCCTGTAAGAAATGGGGAGATGAAAAGGGGGATAAAGTATCTGAACTCTTGAACATGCTATTATGGTTTTGTAATAGTTGTTTTGAATTCTAATCTAGAGTTTGGGTATTTCATTTCCTGAATTTCTGGATGTGGTAGTGGTAGCAAATTGATGTTTCCAAAGTTGTTTGAAGTCATGGTTTAAATGTAATGCATTGTAACTGTAGTTCTTTAAATGTATGACAATTTGTGGTGTTATAGAAATATCTGGCTCTTCTGCATGGTATCATCATACTGTGGTTCTCTTTTACTCTTCGGCTAGTTTGTTTTCTCATCTATTTGTTGTCTTGTTGAACAGCGGGCTCCGGAATCTCAGAGTAGGCAGACAAAAGCATTGCAACCAAAAGATGAGGATGAAGAACTGGATGAGCAAGATGACGATGAACATGGAGAGACCTTGTGTGGGGCATGTGGTGAGCATTATGGCACTGATGAATTCTGGATTTGCTGTGACATCTGTGAGAAGTGGTTCCATGGTAAATGTGTGAAGATCACCCCTGCTAGGGCAGAGCATATCAAGCAATACAAGTGCCCATCATGCAGTAACAAGAGAGCTCGTCCCTGACTGACATGAGCCAAGTTCCATCATTGACAATCATTGTTGGACTCTTTGCTGATCTTGTTATTCTGATTTTCTTCCTAGATGTTGCAGTTAATGGGTAGTTTCTGTTTGACACATGTAGGTTTCTTTTCTAGTCTTTAGGATTCTGCTGTGTTGGTTGTTTAGTGTCAGCTGCAATTCAGTTGATGTCTTGGATTTGATCAATTTGTAGTTTATGCATTGTTGACTTGGGAAAGTGAAGTCTTTCCTTAATGTCATTCTAAAACTAGGTTAATGAAACACAAATTTATTTGAAATGGATGTCTAGTTATGTCATTGATGTAGTTTGCCACCCCACCCCCAAAACTAAAGCTTTGGGACATAAAGGTGTTTTCCTGGTCAGCCATTTTGCATGCATCTAAAAGCTTGTTTTGGGTTGTCCAGGGTATTTCTCGACCAAAAGTCCGAAACTAATCTCAGTGACTAATCTAAAAGCTGGAGATGCACATTCTCAATAGAGAATTTCTACAGCATTGTTGGGTCGGCTTGTCAGTAATGGAGTCAATCATATTTGGAGTTTTTACATCGGCCAAAAAAGTGGCTAAGCTAATGTTTACGAGATACGGTTCTCTCTATTATAGTTAATGTGTGCATGCTTCTATCTTACAAAGCTGGTGAGGTTGAAAGCATGACTCGTTGACCTTTTATCAGTGTTTGGAGTTGCATAAAAAAATCTGTTCACCCACGTCAAAGTAGAAGCTACAATGTGTAGCGTTGAGTTGGACGCACGTATTTGATCTGTGGACGCAGTTCGAAACAGGAAAATAACTGCTTAAATTGATTATGCATTTGGTTGCTTGAATAGTTTATGTGAGACCACGGGACAAAGCATTAATGCTCACTATACCAGCATTTGAGAGCTGTTTGGTTTCTGTATTCAGCAACTGTTTTTGGCTTTTAGAGATAAAAAGATCAATAAAAGTTGATTGGAATACTGTTTTCTCCTAGCGGTATCTAAAACTAATTGAAAAAGATACAAGATTTTATTGTCGGAGATTTTCCATTGGCTAGTGATATGACTACAATAATATATGTAAGTGGGAATAATCTTTACTCTATGAGTTAGTTTTTGAAGTTGAATTAGGCTAAAATCTAAATTCTAAGATTTATCGTAAGGAAACCTGGAGTAACTAATGCTTTTGACTACAATTTCTTGTTTTCGTTTTACCAATCATGACCGGCGGCGTTGATATAATTAAGATACTATTGTGTGGAAGCTATTACACTCAATTTTAGAGAAAACATATCAATTGAATATAAAAAAGAAAAAAGAAAATATAACTTTTATTGTATTTCAAGATTTCTTTCCATTTTTTCCAATAATAGTGGTAAACTTACAAACTTGTAACGAAAATAAAGCTCAACCCAGTCCAAACTAAAAAGAATATAAGAAATTCTATTTTTTAAACAAAAATATAGGGAACTGTTACTTTTACCCCGTTATTGGCTAAATTCACCCCCTTATATTGTTTGATTTTTTTTTTTTACCAAAATACCTTTGACAGAAACATGTTTTCGTTGTACAAAATACATAACAGAAACGTGTTTTTGTTGTGTTAAAGGGGTGTGGCCTTAATACACAACAAAATACGATTTTGTTGTGTATTGTGTACAATGAAAATGTGTTTTTGTTGTGTATAGGGTAAACACACCCCTATAACATAACGAAAACACATTTTCGTTGTACACAATACATAACAAAATCGTATTTTTATTGTGTATTAAGGCCCCCCTATAATACAATGGAAATATATTTTTGTTATGTACAGTAAAACAATACACAACAAAAATATGTTTCCATTATGTAATTAATTTAGAAATAAGTTACTATTTGAAAAAAGTTACCTTTTAATATCAAATCAATTATACAAATTAAATTTTTAATTAAAATTAAATTAATTACGATACAATTTACCTTTTTTAATAGTAATTGAATTAATTATGATACAAATTATATTTTTTAATTAAAATTAAATTAATTACGATGTAATCACATTTTTAATAGTAATTAAATTAATTATAATATAATTTAAAAAAGGTACGATATAAGTTACTATTCTTAATAATAATCAAATTAATTATAATGCAAATTAAGTTTTTAATAGTAATCAAATTAGTTATGATGCAATTTATGATACTATTAAAAAGGATAACTTGTATCATAATTAATTTGAAAATGGTAACTTGTATCATAATTATTTAATTTTAATTAAAAAGGTTAATTTATATCATAATTTATTTGATATTAAAAGGTAACTTATATTGCAAATATATTACACAACGAAAACATGTTTTCATTGTGTTAAATTTTTTCAAAAAAAATTAACACAAGAAAAATATATTTAAGTTGATAAAGTAGAGGGTAGGGTGAGAAAAAGAGAGTAAAAAGAAGGTGAGGACAAAATAGACATTTCACTCTTTTTGGTAAAGTAAGGGGTAACTTAACAAAAAAAAAAGGATGAGCATATAGTAGCACCCTAAGCCGAATTGCATTTACCCATCAAGACAACTACTAACGTTCAAAATTATATTTTTGTCTAGCATTATAGATTTGCTTCAAGTGGTGAACAAAGTGAAAGTGAGAATGCTGGTCCAATGAATAACTGAAGGTGTGGGGACCAGCAATGTCACTCAATTGTTTAGGCTTTTGGCATTCGTTTCACATATTCTAAGAAATCAAATGTGACTGAAAATATTTGATGAATTCATGTTAAAATGAGATTCAACGTTTTTGCAAATACACCCTCAGTTAGTATATGAATCAATATAATGGTGTAGGAAGTTTTCTATTATAGAGCTAACATCCATGTGCAACTATGAGGTAATTCTAACATGGAACGAGACTAGTAATCTCTAAATATTCCAAATCTCGCAAGTCGCAACTATGAGATAATTCCAACATGGAATGGGTCTAGTAATCTCTAAATATTCTAAATCTTCTAGTTTGGAAAGTGTGAGCTAATAACTTAGATTCTTTGCTTTCAGGCATAACACCGAATGGTGCATGTTTTGAGCGGCATATTATAATTAAAAATTGAAATTACAAAATTCTCTCTGAATGACGACGAGGGTTCTCTCGGTGGAGGAAAAAGACCAGGTGGATCGTAGCAAGAAAAAGATCAAGGGAAGAGACGATACTTTCACTGGAGAAGCTGCCAAACAGATCTTCTATGCTGATATAGGAGAGGATACGCAGGAGCAATTGATACTAGAGGATCAAAAAAAGTCATACCATGATAGGAGAGGACGAAACTATACTATTTGACTGGGCTAGTGAAGAGGATGAAGAATCATCGAGTAGTGTTAGTGAGGAAGAGATAACCAAGATAGCTCCGATGACGAGATAAAGATTGAAGAGCGCAAGATTGGAGAATATGATTGCCCAACGTTCATATTATCTAAGAAAGAAGAAACAAGAATAAGGAGGCCATGGAAGAATGCAGTTATTGTCAAACTCTTGGGCCGCAAGATGCCCTTGAAAACAAGCTAAAGCAAATGTGGGTCAGGAAAGGAGTCTTGCATCTTATTGATATAGGTAACGATTTCTTCCTTGTTCTTTTCTCTCACCCTGAAGATAAAGAAAAGGCTATGATGGAGGGACCTTGGCTAATATACGATCATTACTTGACAGTTAGATAGTGGGTTCCCAACTTCAACCTGCGAATGAGGCCATGTGCTTTTCACAATCGGCGAAAGAATAGGACGGACTGTTCGGGTGGACAAGAACACCTTGTGCAAAGAACAGGGGAAATGTGCAAGGCTAAGTGTTGAGGTGGATCTAAAAAAACCTCTCTTGGCTCTCTTTGAGATCAACTAGAGGTACTACAAATAGAGCACGAAGGTCTTCATATGTTGTGCTTGACATGTCCTATATCCAAAAGTTGTGGTTAAAGTGTTATCCAGAGTTAGTTTCTCGAATCATCACCCTACCATCATCCTCCTTCAAGGAAAGCAATCCGTTTTGGCCCCCAAAACCGTTTCGGTTCGCTAATGCATGGATTGCATGCTTCCTACAGAGAGGCCATCATTGACTTGTGGAGGAAATACACTTCGCTGTAACAGAGCATTAATAATCTGGAAACGGGGCTGATAAAGTGGAAGGAGACTTCCTTTGGGGACATCAAGGCCAGAAAGAAAACTCTTTTAGCTAGATTGGGAGGCATCTAATACAAACTCCAGGAAGGAAGGGCGAATAAGTTCCTCATTAAGCTTGAAAAGGAATTACATTCTGAGCTTGATATTACTCTATACTAATAAGAGCTAGCTTGGTTCCAAAAGTCCAGGCGAATTGGCTACAGGATGGGGACAAGAACACGAAGTATTATCACCTTAAAACTGTCATTAGGCGCCGCAAGAGTAAAATTCTTACTCTGAAGAACTCTAAAGGACACTGGATTGAGGATGATGATGAGCTTAAGGCAATGGCTAATGAATTCTTTCATAACCTCTTTAAGAAAGACGAGAATCCAAGAGTTTGGCATCAGATGAAGCTTACTTTCCCTTCGATACCTTTCGAACTGGTGATTAACCTCGATAGAAATTTTTCTAGAGAGGAAATTAATGATGCTATATTCCGTATAGGGGTCTGGAAGGCGCCAAGGTCTGACGGCATCTATCAGTTTGCTTGTAAGGCCTGGAGCCACCTGGAAAAGATCAAGGATGTGAATGACACTGATAAATGTCTTATCCCGAAAGTAGATAAACCAAAATCTATTATTCAGTTTCGACCTATATCCCTCTGCAACGTAACATACAAAATTATGACCAAAGCCGTGGTCAATCGTCTCAAGGCCATTATCCCTTTGATCATTTTCCCTTATCAAATTAGGCTTATTCCCAGCCGCAATATTTAGGAAAATATCATTGTTGCCCAAGAATTGATTCACAGCATGAGGAAAACGCGTGGAAAAAAAGGTTACTTTGCGGTTAAAGTTGATCTGGCTAAAGCTTACAATAGATTTCCTTTATCAAGGCCACCCTGATTGAAACGGGTCTTCCGGGACGAGATCGTGAGAACTAATGTTATATGGAATGGATCTCGGAACGCTTTCTTCTCCCCGCAACGAGGCATACGCTAGGTGATCCAATGTCACCATATATTTTTGTACTTTGTATGGATAAACTAATGCATCTTATTTTGCAGGAAGTTGAAAGTGGTAACTGACATCCTCTGAAAATGGGAAACAGGGAACTCAGGTGTCGCACCTTTCATTTGCTGATTATCTTTTGCTTTTTGGACAATCATCCCATGACTAGGTTGATTGCATGCACTCTACTTTGGAGAACTTCTATAGGATGTCGAGTCAACTAATCAGCAAGGAAAAAATCGCATGTTCTTGTCCAGGAAAATGGACCAGCCTACTCACAAGGATTTGACGGACAGAGCAGGTTTCCAGCTGATGAATCTATATTTATGTAGATTTATATAGTAAGTTCACATAATTTTTATATTAACTCATTAAAATTTTGTGAGAAAATAAATCATCAATGAAGGATTTCATATGATGTATGTTTTAAGTTTTTTATTTAAAATTACATGAATTATCTTAATTTTATTGAATTTTATGTAGAAAGTTAGTTAAGCAAAGAAAAGAAATCTAGTCCACAGATATAGAGAAGTATTATACTTATCAAAGTGGACTTAAAAGAAGCTCATAAACACGAGAACGGACCAAAAAGGAGACTTGAGCACAAAACAAAATGCACAAGGGTTGCACCCGCTTGGCGGGCCTTCTATGCCGCTCGATGGGACTTGCCCTGAGGTATTCTGCTCGGCAGGTTAGATAGCCCGCCTGCGTCAAAACGAAGCGAATTCTAAAAAATCGTCTAACAAGTTTCCAACCTCGATGGGCGAGTCTTGAGGTCCAAGTTTTAATTTTATTTGAATTTTTAATGGGCCCAGATTGTGCGGAATGGACCGGGGTTAAGCCTTCTACTCTAGAATTTTGAAATTATATTACAAATAGCAATGAGCAAAGCACAAGGGAAAAAAAAATCTCCGTCGTATCTCTATTCCTTCCTCAATTCTTCCTTTTTTGGTCTTTGGCTTTTGGAGAAGGATTATTGAAAGATAATAGAATACTCAGAGTTAGAAACTGGAAAAAAAACATTTTCTTGTAAAAGATTTCTTCTTCTTTTCCCTTTGTATGTATTTCTTTAAAATTATGATATCTCTTCTTACCATGAGTAGCTAAATTTCTTGTTAGGGTTGTAGGCGTACTTAGTATTTAGAACCCTAAATGTTTAATTTTAATTGAATTCTTGTTTCTATTCAGTCAATTAGATTGCTCTACTGTTTTTATTTTCTTACTTGGAATTAATCATCCCTTGTATGCTTTGAATCGATTAATTGAACGACAGTCGTACCGCAATTAATTGGTAGACGTGTAGGGTAAATCAAATTAGGTTTTGTCGTATGATCAACCTTCATTCCTAATTTCCAATTGGATTAAATAATTAATTTAATCCCTCCTTTTATTTCTCATGCCTTCCTAGGATTTTAATATCTCACATGATCAAGTGATAAATTAACTTAGAAAGGACTATTCCAATTTATGACCAACATTGACAATAAAATTCGTAGGGGAATATTGGTAATTAATGAATAGTAAGAGGTTCAATTAGAATTAGATGTGAAGGAACTTAATAGCACGAAGGAAACCACAACCTTAAGCCTATTTTTCTCTGAATTTTTCTCTACTTGTCATTGTTTGTTTTACAATTCCTATTTCACGTTTATCATTATTGAATCAACCCAGTACCTATTTAATTTTACCTAAACAATATAGAATCTCTGGAAACTAGTAATCACCATTTAGTCCTTTGGGTTCGATATTTGGACTCACATCCTTTGTTACTATTGCAATAAGGGTACGCTTGTCCTTGAGCGTATTTTTAGCGCATCACCAGCCTACCTCATCTTTGGGGAAATACTTGGGCATCCCTCTTATGGGACGTGCCCCTAAAAGGTAGGACTTCCAGTACATCATTGATAATGTTTGAAGCAAGCTCTTTGGTTGAAAAGTTAAAAATCTTTTCTGGTGGGGAGAATTACTCTCTCGAAAGCTATTGTCCAAGCCATTTTGGTATATTCGATGATGACAAATCCTATACCTCACTCTGTTCTACATAAGATCTAAAAAATGCAAAGCAACTTTGCTTGGGGTGACTAGCCACAGCAGAAGAAAACTCATGCCCTGAAGTGGGAAACTATGATGCTCCCTAAATATGTGGGAGGCCTTGGAATGTGCAACTTGATTCAAATGAACAAAGCTTGTCTAATGAAGATTGGATGGAGTCTACAATCTAGAAGCTCAAAGCTTTGGTGCAATGTGTTGAAAGGGAAGTATGGGAGAGGAGAAATTAGCAGCTCTCAACTTACAATATGCAATACTGACTCTGTGCTTTGCAAAGCTCTTGCTAAGCTTTGGCCAGAGTTAGGCAAGTCCAATGTTTGGATTCTTAGGATGGGCGTACGATCTGGGCCTGGGATGATAAATGGATTGATGTGCATACTCAGCTCAAAGACTTTGTGGGGGTTCTTCACCCCTACCTTGATGATCTCCATGTGAGGGACTTTATGATAATCTCGGGGAACTGGAATATGGAGTTGCTTCGTCCATTCTTCCTTCACTTGCGATCCAGAAGATCCTTTCGATTCTGCCTCCTCTTGACAAGCAAAGGAATGATGAACATTGATGGGCATGTGAAAGACTTGGTGAATTTTCCATGCTAGTACCTACAAATGGTTGAATGGATTTTTGCCGTTTGGAAGCTAATAGCCTCTGAAAGAAGATATAGAGGCTAGATGTGCCTGAACGTGTTCGTACATTTGTGTGGCTGCTCCAACATGATAGACTCTTAACAAACTATAGAAAGGCAAAATGGAATTTGGGGGACCTTTTCTGCAATCATTGTGACGACAAGATTGAGACTACAATCCATGCCATTCGTGATTGTCCTTTATTTGGTACAAGAGAAGTTTTTAGTTTCTCAAGAATCTGAAGGTGAAAATGTTTGTTTTCCATGTTTGTTATTATTAAAAAACAACATTTCCAGAAAATATTGTTTTTCGAAAATCTTTTTTACCTATGTTTTTCACGAAATTGTTTCCTATGAGGAGGTAGGAATGAGTTAGGAAAAAGTTTACTATCGTAAAAATATCACGTTACCTTTATTAACTCATTAGTGTGATAAATAATTAAAATTTATGGAAAAGTTCTATTAAAATTAAACATAAAAATATTTAATTCCTAAGTAACAAATATAAATATTCCTAAGAATACTTTATGATCAACCAAACAGATTTTAGTCATTCCTAAGAATCATAATTCCCAAGATTTATGATTCCTAGGAATCATTATTCTTGAACATGAAAAATTTTCTCTTTACCAAACGCACCTTTAGTGTTTATTAATTGCGTTCAACTCATTTAGCACAATAACATTAGGGGGACTTTTTTGGATCAAATTTACAAGTGTGGATCAGAGATAATCTACTCAAAGATTTCTGACAAGAAGAGGTGGATTTACAAAAGCTGGCAAACAATTAGGGCTACCTTAAGCCATTTCATATGGAATTGGAGGAATAGAATTGTTCATGACTCTGAGTTTGTCTATTTGGTGTGCCCTCATGATATTATTTGTATGGCTTGGGACAACTATGTGAAAGCTAAAGCCTCTCTGGCTCACAATGCTAGCTCGCCTAGAGTTAATACAAGGTCAAATGGATAGCTCCTAACTCTGACTGGGTTTGGGTTAATGTGGATGGTGTGCTAAAGGTAGCCCGGGTTTTGCTGAATGTGGTAGCCTTATCAAAGATGAGCATGGTAGGTAGCTTGGTGGATTTGCTAAAAGTCTTGGTTATACTTCCGCTTATATAGCGAAACTTTGGCGTGTTTTACTGGTTGGGTTTGCAAATGGCGAAAGAAAGGGATTTCAAACAAATGGAATTGCATGTTGATTCATACACAATGACCAAGAGCATCAATAGGGAAATTATTGGAGTGTTGTGAGTTGCAGGCTTGTCCAGCAAATCAAAGACTTGATCAACAAAGATTGGAGAGTTCATATTAGAGATATTTTAAAAAAGTTAACAGTTATTGCAGATTACTTGGCCAACATTACATGTACTATGGATGGTTAGATGAAGTGTTTTGAAACAATCCTTGCTCAACTTAGATAGTAATATTAGCTAATGTTATAGGTGTACCTTTTTTTGAATGATTTTGTTGTAGTTTTCTTCTTGGGCCCTAGCCTGTCTACTTCCACCCCTTTCCCCAAAAGTGGCATATTAAGCCTCAAATTAGTACCTTAAACTTAGAATGGAATGGGACAACTAAGACCATCCTAAAACTTATTACATTAGGCTTATTTGAGATAGACCCAAAATGATTTATATTACTAAAAGACACATTACAAAGATCAAAACATCCATAACGAAGACTTGCCTTGATTTTAAATGTTTTGGTGCATTAAACATCTGATTAATCTCTCAATTGCCTACAAGTTTGCATCTACTCTAGGCATCAAGAAAAGAAGGTTAAAGAAATGCAAAAGTTATTATTATTTTTGTAACCTAATAATAATTTGGCACTATTTATTTACATCGCAATACTAATGCACCCTGATCTATCATAAAGGGAAACACCGTCTAATGGAGAGTGTCCGATATAGACAGTCCCATACAAGCATCCAATATAGATGATCCAATAACAGAGTAGTAATGCAACAAAAATAATTTTCCCCCAATCTACAAGAATCTACAAGGAACACTAATAAATATAGAGCAAAAATAGAATCATACAAAGCACAAAAGATACCAAGATTTTAACGTGAAAAACCTCTCAATGCAAGGGTAAAAATCACAGGTCGTCCAGACCAAAGAAATAGTTCTACTATGATCAATAAGGTACAAAGAGTCTCCTAAAAGATGCACAAAAACGTGGCTTACAGCTAGCCAAGCAAACCAAGCACCAATACTTGCAAATAAGAAACAAAAGATGAAAACACCCTTAAAACAGTGCTACTGTGTGAATCAGATTCCTTTCACTCCAAAAATCAACTCGATCCAACTGTGAGAAAATCCGTAGTGGCAATCAGATGAACATGACTGGTGAGAATGCGGGATGAACACTTCCTCTTCTCTTCTCTCTCTGTTTGTTGTTGTTCTCACTCAAATAATGAGTCTCTCTCCCCTAATTTGACCCCTCTCCACTTAGTTAAGTAAGACTAAATAGGCCTACACATTAGGCCTTTCTCCGCATAAGAAGGGAGCTCAAAACCCACTATGTGGAGATGACCGCCAACCCAGCGATCTCACAAACAAGCTTCAAACTTCATTCTTGGTAATGCTTTAGTCATTATATCAGCACCATTATTATCGGTGTGAATTTTAACACTCCAATAACTTAGCATCCAAGGCATCACATATCAATGATACTCGCATCAATGTGTTTAACCTTGAATGGAAAAGTTGGATTCTTACAAGATGAATAACATTCTGACTGTTAACAAACAGCAAATACTGTCCTGCGTAAAACCAAGCTCTGCAAGAATTTCTTCACCCTAGCAACTCTTTGTATGCTTTGGTAATGGCAATGAATTTTTCTTTGTAGTAGACAAAGTTACACACCTCTTGTAGCCTAGATTGCCAAGTCACAACTTCCCCTGCCAAATTTAATCAAATAGCTCGAAGTGGACTTCTTAGAGTCAATGTCTCAGCCATATCTGAGTTTAAGTACTCTATCAAAGTAGTCTTATCACCACAAAACAAAGCCTCATATTAGTGGTACCATCAACATTCCAATACTTTCTCATTGGGTTTGACAAAAATTTACTAACTGTATCAACAACCATGTGCTATATTTGGTCTTGTGCACATCATTGCATACATCAAACTACCACCGCAAATGCATAAGGAACTGTTCTATATCTAATTCTTAGCTTCATTTGATGGACTCTGTTTAAAGCTTAGTTTAAAATGATAGCAAGAGGAGTGCCCACCACCTTGGCCTTTTCCATCTAGAATCTTGCAGCACTCTTTAATGTAATGTTCTTGTGACAGTTGAAGCTTCTTCTCTTTTCTGTTACGCAAGATTCTTATACCAAGAATTTATTTAGTAGCTCTCATGTCGTTCATGGCAAATGACTCATTGAATTGATTCTCAACCTGTCAATCCTAGAAACATTTTTCCCAACAATAAGCATGTCATCAACATATAATAATAGGATAATGAAGTCATCATCAAAGAAATTTTTAACAAAGACATAATGGTCAGAAGTAGTCTTCCTATAGCCTTGCTCACACATAATAGACTCAAACTTCTTGTACCATTGCCTCAGAGCTTGCTTCAGACATATAGGTTCTATCTCAAGCTTACACACATAGTCTTCCATGCTTATAGCCAACCAAGCTAACTAAGCACCAATGCTTACAAATGAGAAACAAGAAGATGAAAAACATCCAAAAATAGGGCTACTGTACGAACCAGATTTCTCTCCCTCTAGACCTCCTTTCACCGATCCGACTGTTGAAAAGAAGAATCATGAGTGCTAAATCAGCCCAATCCAACGGTGAACGAATCTGTAGTTGCAATCAGACAAAACTTGACTGGTGAGAATGCGGATGACACTTCCTCTTCTCTTCTCTCTCTATTTGCTGCTATTCTCACTCAAAAATATGTCTCTTTTATCTAATTGACCCCCTCCACTTAGTTAAGTGAGACTAAATGGGCTGCACATTTGGGCCTTTCTCCACATAGAAAGGGAGCCCAAAACCCAACAATCTTCATGCACACTCCCTAAATAAGATTGTTTGGTGGCAATGACATCAAGCAACAATAGGGACAGTGAGAAGAAACAAAATGTATGAATCTTACTTGAATGAGAGAGTCTAGCCTGTGTATGAAGTTGGAGAAACTTTTATAAGAATTTTAACAAACCTAAAGTGGGAGCAAATTTTTGGTACTCCTTCGCTGCTTACTACTTCCTTATGGTTAACTTTCTATATTTGGTAACTTTTTCTTATTTTTATTTAAAAAGAAATTTTAAATCAAGGAAAAATAAGCGTACAAAATCAGATGTCATTGTTATAGTTGAATAACATGATTATCTTCAATTCCACTATCCTCAAAATTGACATCCCTTTCTCCGGCCATGTTTTCAAGAGATCACACTTGCTACATTCACATTTCCAAAACTGGATTCTTCGTCTTTTCTAACTATTTGTTAACTTCAACAATGAAAGTTGTTGCTGAAACATCGGAAGAATTAGTTAAACTCAAAACAGTCCTTTTTAGCCACGCTCATCTTTCACAGTGGTTCCCAACCAAAATTTACCTTAAAACATTTCAGGAAGTTCGTTGATTGATAACTTGTGCTAATCCAAGCTTATTTCTCCTTGTATCATAGAAAAATCAGGCTTCAAAGTGGAATAGACAACAGAAGCAAATGATCCATTTTTTATCACTCCTGAAATCTGTCGGTCTAAAACACAGATCAATACTCCCAGATTGATTACTATGAGTATAGTTTAAGCGCCCACCAAAAAAATAAGTTTAAGCTCATGCAATAAATGGTATTTCCAGGTAGGGAGTATCAGATTAAATCCATGGCAGGAAATTTATCAGCAGAACGCAGGCTTTCTATATTTACATGTGACTGAAAGAGTGATCCACACACAAAAGTTTCTGTAATTGAGTTTTTGCCAGCTCAATGTATTGCAATAAATTTTAGAGGTTAAGAAGGACCCTAGGAAACAAAATACTATAAGAGTAATGCTATTCACTCTCAAAAAACCTACAATATATTTTACAACAAAGGGAGATAGGTGAGATAAGAGGAGTAATGTGATTAAACAAAAAAATGAATTGTAAACAGTGTTATAAGAAAGTTGAGTATGAACATTATTCTATAAATACTAGGATATGTTGGCAAAAAGTCAGAAACTATGTGCTAATAACCAAGAAAAAGAAAATCCAAAACATGCTGTTAAGAAATATGAAACAATTAATGAATTAACCACTTCCCAAATAAAATTACATACAATATTGTAAAATGATGTAATAATTTAAATCCAAACAAGCATATGGATACCTATTTTAAATTTCTTGTGTCCAAGATGAAAAAGTTGCAGTATACACTCGTAAATCCAAGCTCAAATACTTGTTAAAGTTCTGCCAAACTAAAGTATCATCAAATATTTAATGCTACAATTCTTAATTAGGTAAACAGCAATCAGTCGCTTAACATATGTAGAACTTTGTTATTTATGCAATCTCACTACAATACTGATGCAATGCAACTTAACATCATTTTCTTTTCCTTTCTGATAAAAGAAGAAATTTTATTAGAGAATAATGGAAAAAATTACAAGGTAAAATACAAATTGGCACAACCTAGGAACTCTATTTTTCTAAACAGAGAACGCAAGTGTCTTAACTGCAGAAATATAAGAAGTAGTCCATTCAGCCCAGACCCTACATCTACTAAAAAATGTGATTATATACCTGGCAAAGTGTGATTACTTCATAAATGTTCAAAACAAAAATAAGTTATAAAAAATGTTCATCACTTGTTCTACATTTCACAAACATAAAATCCCGGAAGCAAAAATTGGAACTTTCCATTTGATTGGTGGGGAAAAAGTGAAATTAGGACTCGCCTTTGACATTTTGTTCATCTGGGTCTCGAGCTTTCCGAAGAATAACGCAGCCTCTTCTAATGCAATTTGTTTATGGGAAACCCTAGATAGAAAAAGGGGCGCATTGGGGATTTTGAGTTGGTAGGTTGACATGATCCAACGGCTAGTATCATGGAATTGAAGTTTTTTGACGGCTGTAATTAAAAAGATTGAATATTATTTCTGGCATTATTAATGATTAATGAAATGGAATCATTATTCATTGGTAAGAAATGCGTTATCCTTTCTAGCGGGAAGAAACGGTTGGAGGAGTGCGACTCTGCCAACAATGGTGTTGGAATGTTCTGCTACGCTTTCTTCCACATATCATTTCAAAATTCTGTTCCTTTGATTTCTCAACGTTCAGGAACTGCATTCGGTTCCTCTTTCCTATTCAGCAAAGAGAATAGTTCTGCTGTTCCACTTCACGTTGTGTGTCATGCTAAGAAGAAACTCAGTTTTATGGACCAAATTCTTGATTACATTGAAGGTGGCTACTTTCTACGCACACCTCATCTTTACTTTTTGTTCCTATAATCAAGTTTCCATTCAAGGTTTTAAACTAAGGTTCGATTGTGATTTTGTCATGATCTTTTGATATTGTGGAAAATTGCGATAATGCAGCTGATGTGGCCGTAATTGCGGTTATGGAAAGTCCAAAAATCTTGACTGACCATCGCAGATTGTTTTTTAAAACCTTGTTACCACCCTTTTGTTTTCCCTGTTTTGCTAATTGCCTTTGATTCTCCGTTGATTTTAGGGGGTCCCAAATTAAGGAAGTGGTATGGCGCACCTGATCCCCTTGAAAAAGATGGAACTGCCATAGAAGATGATGAGTGATTATCCGGGTGAGTAAATATGGCACAGTGATCCATAAGTGGCATGCTTATATTTGAATGGGTATCTTAGTATTAGTTGTTTTTGCTTTAGTATTGGTGATTTTGTTCTGACACAAATGTTTCAAAACAGAAGATGAAGTTAGGGATGCAGTGCTCGTAACATGTGGAGATAGTGAGATGGGTCAGGTCTGCTTGCCCTTTTTGTCAACTCTATTACAAGCCTAAAGCCTTGCTTGATAAGTTGATGCATCAAATCTTGAATTTCTGATTTTATATTCTTGTCATAGATACATATATTAGATAAGAATTATAATAAGTGGGGAAAAAAAGGAAGGGCCATGCAGTGTTAAACTCCAAACTGTATGGTATTAAACAATGAATCACATCCTCTGCGGTTGTGGAACAACTATGAAATATTTCAACTTCATAAAAATGTTAGCTAATAACCAAAAGAAGTATAAAGATAAAGATTTATCACATGTCAGCCGTTGGATTGGAATTGTACACATC